>VZTD01005887.1:2499855-2601973 GCA_013397725.1 Rhagologus leucostigma
CTGCAGCCAGCTTATCTTTTCTTGTACTGGTCTCTAGCTTTAGGAAAGTTAGAAGTACTAGAGCAATGTCAAATCCACCTCCTGCCGGTGGCAGAGGGGAAAATTATTCATGTGTTTGTTAACAGAGTCCTGTGCAACACATTATTTGATAGTCTTAGTAAGACCCAAGCCTTGCTTTCACCGTGTCACTTTCAGAAGTTTTCCTGTAGCCTGAAGATTTGAGAACAATATTTACCTTGCAAAGTTGAACTGTGTCAGAAGGGGTCCTGAGAAGTCCTACTCTGACAAACTGTGTAGGAATATTCACAAATGTCTCCAGCTGCAGATGGAACAAGAACGACTGGTGGTGATACAGTGCTTAGTTAAAGTGTGTATGTGGTATGATTTGTATGACATCACCTTAGTCATGGTTTTTGTTGTTGTTGGTTTGGTTTTTTCTCTTTAATGAATACCTTTGCTTTTTCTTCCTTAACCATTCATCTCATGGAACTCCCCTGTGCAGAACAATACCTCAGTGCCGTGATGACTGAACTATTCATCTACAAGGTGGAAAGAAAAACTGAGTTCAACACTGAACAGCTCTTGAAGTTGCTGACAAAAGGCCGCATGAAATTCTACCACCTCTCGCATGGAGGGGGGCAAAGAACCAAACAACCATCAGTGTGCAGCATGTGGCAAGAATCTTGCAAAATGCCATTGCAGGTATGAGGAGCGAAGCATTTTTGTAAATCACTTGGCTTGGCACTTGTTAAAACAGACATACAGCGCAGTTCCTTATTTTATTCAAACCGTGTTCTAACATGACCAAATACGAGTCACCAACACAACTACCATTTAGTAGATACTTGCTAGGAGAATTAGATATTATAAGGTCATATATTTTTCTTTTTTTTCCTCCTTTCCCTTGCAAGGAACTGTTATCCCTTGCTCTTTGTTCTTCCTCTTCTTTCATCTTTTTATCTTTTCGTACATTAAATCCCAAATGGGCTATATCACAGCAGTATCTTTATTCTAATCAGCTTCCTTATTATCCCCTCTGTTATACTGATTACTTTCTTCTGTAGAACCCTTATGATGTCACTTAATCTTTTCAGAATATTCAACAAATACCTTGTGTTATCTGATTTCTGGGGGAAAGAATAAAAGGTGTGAATCGCCCCCAGATTTAAAACCGTGTGATTATGTGGGGGAAGGGTAGTGGTAAAAGTGAAAGTTCCATAGCAAGGACTTAGAAAATTTCTGCTATTCTTAATTACTTACAGAGAAGAATGTTCAATATTGATATTCTGTAAAGTTTCACTAAACTTTAAGAATTACTGGTTTCAGTAGACTTTAAGAATTACTTGAAAAAAGTTAGCAGTCTATAGGTAACACCTTATTTTGCTGCCTAGCTTTAGCACACTGAATCCAAATGCTTAAATATTGCTTGCACTTTTCAGGAACCAAAAGGTTTGACTTTTCATTTACATTACTTTAATTCCATTAATTTCAGAAACATTGCTCTTGATTTATGTAAGACTTAGAATAAGATTTCTGTTTTCCACCTACAGATCCCAAGGTAAAAGAAATTTTATGAAAAAAGCTGTAGTGAAGGAATGATATGGTTACAAAATCAGACACCAAAACAGTAGGAAATTAAGCAATTTGTCTACATAACCTTATTTAAGTTCTGATTTGTATGATACTATTACACAGTGTTGTTCCACGGGTCTATTCCTCAATATGTGTATATAGAATGAAAGATACTACTTAGTGTTCTGTCCTCATGCTCCAACCTATGCCTTATTTCAGATCATTTAAGCTGTGCTTTGCACATAGAATTTTTTGTGTTTTAAAACTATACTTAGCATTCTAGCCATTAAGTGCCTTACGGTATGAATGAATGAATGGTGTCTTTACAACATCCCAAAAGGTATAAAGCTGTGTTTGTTTAATAAGGGAGGACCTGAGGCACTGAGTTTCAATACAAAAATGCTCATTCATTTTGAGTGCCACTGGAGATGCCTTTGGCCTTAATTTTCAGTGTACTTACTGTTATACAGTTAATATATATCCATTTTATTGTTCCAAACAGAGTTCCCTCTAACTTCATTTCCAGTTCTGAGCACTCAGCACTTTGGTAAATTGAATACTGGGCATGCTAATTTGAATCCCTACAAAAATGAGGAATAGAATTAGTACTCCTCATATGGAGACAGCTTGGGTGTGCCTGCACCTGTGGTAGAGACATGCCCTCAGAGCCTCATAAACAATCAGAAAGAAGGCAGGTGTTATTTACCCTCTTTGGCAGATGGAGATGTACAAAGAGGTTAACCCTTGTACACAGGATCAAACAGGAAATCTATGGTAGGAATTGAAATTGAAGCCAGATAATTCATGTGACCACAGAAATTACTTTACTCCCTGTTTTGTGGATGCATATTAACCAGTTTGTGTGGGACTAATGTTAGGGAAAGGACAATATTTATTGACCTCCAGATGTGTTTGAAAGAAAAGTCGTTGAATGTTTGCTTTGGATGAAGTCCAAAGTACACAAAATACTTTGGTGTACCACACAACTTCAAGAGCTAAATTGCAGTTTGCTTCCCACATTTGCTTATGTTTTGTTGTGAAAAATAATTCAGAGGGTGTTTTTAGTAATTTTTCTTTATGTAGGGATATAAAGTCTCCCTGCATAGGCTTCACTCCCTGTATTTCAGCTGTGGTTTTAGACTGTATTGACATTGGCATGTGTGGCAGTAGGTGAGGATGAATCTATTTGTTTAGGACTGTCTCTTGACATGACAGAAACTCAGTGCATGCACCAGCATCCTAACTTTGCTAGCCAGCGTCTCTGTCCTCTTGTTGTCCTGTTGTTTTACTCTGCTAGCCTTTTGCCATCTATCCTGCAAGGGTCTCGTGCAGAGACACTGTTTAGGGGGGTCTTCTGAGCTGTTGACATCTGGTGGATATTTAGAAGGTTAGTTGGAGGATGCAGAACAGTCACATGTGGATTGAGGCAAATCTAACACAAGCCATTATCTTACTCAAGATAAGGCAAAGTGCATTTTTTGTACCTGTCACTCTTGTTCGTTGTATGCCCAAGACATGTACTGGAGCATATCCTTTTATGTAAAAAGACTGAGGCACTGCTTAGCAGTACATGGTTCTGTTAAAATGTGGGTTGGAGCCTTCTGCCAGTTTTTGGAAATGTTAAATTTGATCATTAAGAATATCCTGCAAGTGTAGTAAACCCTTATGTTGCCTACACAGGGTAGAAGTAGTTCTGTGCCTGAGAATACGTCGTAGTGTGTGTGTGTGTCCCTCTGTGAGGTGACTCTGAGTAAATTGCCATCATCCAGGCATTTTGTCTAATTAGCAGAACAGCTGCCTTGAAAACATTCTTCTTAAGGTCTGATGTCTTGAGGATTATTTAATTAGAAAGAAGCAAATCACTGGTGTAAATGGCTCTTTGTTGAATTCAGAGAATTTGTTTTGAATTGAAAAAAATTACTTTTTGAACTATAGCTTACATGGTAATGGATAGGGAAAAGGAAGTGAGAGTGTAGCTCTCACAGATACAGCTTTTACGGCAAAACCAGATTTCAGTTGATGGAAGTCTTTAGAAGGAAGAATCCTCTAAAAACATGAGTAAAATCCTGTCTTCAGCTACCGGGGATTAAGAGATGTCCATCTGTTTTTGTGCTTATTTCTGTTTATTTTTCACGGGGTTGCAGATTGATTCTCTTGTGACACTCCCAGCAAAATGGTGGGGGTTGCAGGGAAGGGAGGAGAGAGGAGGCATTGCTAAGGACTGTCACAAGCTTAGCATGAAAGTGCTTATTCTTGTCTCTCACCAGTTTATGCCCTTCAACTGAAATCTTTGTAGCTAAAAGTCCTTGTTTTGGCTCATGTAAAAATCTGTGCTTATCCACAAATTGGTGGATAGATAGGCAAACTGGGGAGGCACATGAGCAAGTGTTGCACAGATGGGGTCCTCAAGAAGCACAAAATATGCAGGAGAATGGAAGGGATCAGAAATTCAGGTAGGCAGGAAGAGTGGCACACAGTAGCCAGAATGAGTCTGTCTAAGAGTTAAGCCAGAAAACAAGGTCAAGGGTATCAGTATTTAGAAAGAAAGGGGGATGTGGAAGCCTAATAGAAAATGAGGAAAAAAAAAAGTCATACAATTTGGTGTGACTGTAAAGGCTTGACATCCTAATTAGCAGGGAAGAAGGTGAAGCACTAGGAAATAACTTGAACTGGAAAAGGTCAAAAGCCCTTCTCAGTTCTGAAGGAAGGAGCCAGGCTGGCTGCTTGGGCTGGGGTTCAGGCAAAGAGGAAACAGAGGCATGACCATTCTGATGCCCCTGTAGCGTTGGCTTGCTTTGCCCAGCCCTCCTCTGATGTGGTTTGCACTGGATTGTGCTCACTTGGTGCTGATTGCCTTTTTTCACCTCAGCTCCTGCTAAGAACAGTTGTCAGGTGAATGCTTGCTAGAAATTAGGCACACAAAGCCAGGACACAGTCTGCCTCGTGCTGTTATGTCAGAATCCAAGGAGAATAATGATTTTTTTCTCTACATTGAGGGATACCTTCTTTAACACCTATGGGTCTCACTCATTGGCTTCCTGATGAAAATTCAGAACTGCCTACTAGTCAATCCTGATACTAGTACCTAATTCTCTCTCACAGCCTCCCTGCTCTCCATGTTTCTTCCCACCGATTTCAGCTTGCATTTTTTCCTCAGAAAACCTCACTTTCTTCCAGTCCTCCTGATTTCCTATTGTCTCTGCAGCAATATTTTTCTGCCCTCATTATAATTCATAATGCGTAGCGAGTTCACATCACGCAGAGATTTAATTATAATCTTGTTTAAAACCCTCTTCTTGATTGTTAATATTAAATATGAATTCCATCTGTGTTGCAGTACAGTTGCAGACGCTCCTCCTAGTTGGGTTCTTGGTCTTCATTATTGCTTTTCTTTTACTTCATTCCCTTCAACAGCTTTTTAATATAGGTGATCATGTTTACATATCCAAGCAGCCACCTTTTTTCTTTGTATGCCAGTGTGATTTGTAATCCTTCATTCCAGGGTCTGCTCTCATTCTTACATATGCAGTTTATTTTTACTTGTGGCCTCTTCTGCTGTTATTGGATATATTTTTGGATTGCACAGCTGACTTCTAAAAATATTTTGAATCACAGTGCTCTTTGGTTGATTTAACCATTTATAATTTTTATTTTCCTCTAGTCCAAGGGGTCATAATTTTCTTCTTTCACTTGCCCAGCATGAGTAAGAAATTAATCCATCAAAGCCCTAGTTACACCAATTAGATAATTGTTGTTCCATTGCTTTTTTTACCCTGTACATTTCACATCAGATTCTTAACCAGCATTTACAAATGGATTTGTCTTTTCACCATTCTTTGTGTGTGTGTGTGTGTGTATGTGTAATACTCTATGATATTTCTGTTTTCAAAATTCCATACTCCCTGAAAAATAAAGCAAATCCTGGGACGTGTGAGATCTGAGTCTACGTCTTCGAAAATGGAGTGTGTTTTCAAGAGAAGCAGTTACACGCCAGTGTGCAGTTCCAGAGTATAAAGTATTCATCCTGCCCTACTGCAGGATTCCACTGATTAACTCTGAGGCCTTATAAAGGAAGGGCACTATCTTTTTTTCTGGACAGATGTAACTTAAAGTTTAGTTAGTGCAAAAAACCCCCGAAGAGTCTTTTTGCAATGAGAACAAAACACAATGCCAGAAAAAAGAGGAAGAAAAAAGGGTCCTTTCATGTCTTTCAAGGGTCTTTCAAGCTTAGTTAAGGATGGCAAAAGTTTTCAGGACATAAGGTTAGAAGGCCTCAAGGCAAGATGTATAAACACTCACCTAACTCTAAATAGGTGAGTGGTCCCAGTGAAGTCAAAAGCACTATTTCTATGCTTAAACTTTGACACAGGCTTTAATATCTTGCTAAAGTGAAGCCTAAAGACCCAATAATTTTAATCTTGCCAAATATACCTCTAATTTCTGGGTCAACAGGGCGTTCAGAACTAAACATCTTCTGATAAAAAGAGTTAGCTTAAGGATATCCAGGAGAAAAAAGAAAGAAAGATTAATTCCTCTTACGGTTTTACAGCATGCTGATTTAGCTGGTGTTCTTCTTTATTTGCATTGGAGATCTGTGCAGGTAGTGGGGGTTAGACTGCAATGCAGAGGATAGCATGGTAATGTACTTTTATTGACTAACAGGCATTGAATGCATTCAGATACTGCACCCTTAACTTGCTGCATGTTCATAGACATGCTCCTTTTGCATTCTTTCATTAAAAAGCACTAAAGAGCAAGCCAAAAACAAGCTGGCTTGCAAGGACTGTGATTTTATTTGGCATGCTTTAAAATGCATTCTCTTTTCTAGGAAAGATAAAATGGGGCTGATCCAGTTTTGACCACTGATCTGAATAGTTAGGGGGAATATTTTTGTGAGCTAAGAATATTTATATGATGGTGTATAAAAATCACACAGCACTGTGGTGACTGGGAAATCTTTTCACTTAAATGACTTGTTTTAGAAAGTGCAGGTGTGTGTTTCCCCATAGAAGCACATCAGTGTCAGCAACATCTGAGATGGGAGAAGAAACCTTATCAAATTCTTGTTTCGTTCTGATAATGTTAAATCCTTTTCCTTTCACTATGATTGATGTATAGGAAAACCCATATACTAACTCCTGTGTTTCACTCATAGCTTTGCTCCTTTTTGTAAGAAGAAGCAGATATATGCAAAACATGCCTTGAGAGCGTGCTTTCCTGCTGAGTCTACCCTGAAAGAATTAATCACAGAGCTACAGTTATGTCTCCGTTTCCTAAAGCTGGGGTCTATCTTGGCCCCATAGCTAGGTCAGTGAGAAAACCATAGCAGAGATTGCATCAGTATCATAAAACAGTGAAATTTACTGGTGTACATCACAACACTGCAGTATTGCTAAATGCATCTGTGGAGCAATGTGCTATCAAACTTCTCTCATCAGTAAAGCCTTTGCTTCATGTTGTCATGTCTAAAAAGAGCAGTGGCAAACTAAAATAGTGATTTATTTCTTTTTCACTTCCTTTTTTCCTATAAAGGTTAACTAAGCTAGCTACTGAATAAAATTGAATTACTTGACAATGCTTCTTTGCTCTTAGGCATATTGCAGAAGAGCTGTGCTGGCAGGAAGATGGTGCTTATTTTCTGAGACTGTATTTTCAGCATGTTATGCAACACCAGCATGTTTGCAAAACTCCAGTTAAATATCAGTACCAACAGTTAGTGTTTTCCATGTTTTTCCATTTGCATGTTGGATCTGCTGAATTCATCATCGCCTTTGCAGCAGGGTGGTGATAGGGCAGTTACAAGTCATTAGCGAGTTGTGGAAAAACAAATGGAAAACGTACAAGCAGGCTGAGACGCTGGCTGTGTGCTCAGTAATGGGATGGGCTAAAGCACATATTGCACACATTCCAGGATGGGGAAGATGAATGGGAGATGCATAGCTGATCTCTAATTCCTCAGCCACTGAGGCTGTGGAGTTTGTGCTTTGTTCAACATTTCTGTTCATTTTTTAAAATATGAATAGGCTGTGAACAAACACATGCAAACACACATATGTATTATCTATGGCCTGACTTTGCCATGTCACCATCTTTAGAACTTACTCCTCTTCAGCAAATTTGTCAGGTGTCTATGAAGATTCCTTGGTTACATTCTTAATTGTATTTTTTATTAGACTAGTTTGATTGCAAAGTATGTTGCCGTGTGAACACCTGGGAAAGACAGGGACCAGGAAATTGTAACTAGAATTTTTTATCAAATACGGGGTTCTTAAAATCACCGTAAGTATTATAAATTAATATAAGCATCCCATGCCCAAGTAATCCTTAATCATAATTTGATTGCAAAAAGACATAGAGTTAACTGGGCATGAGAGGTTTTGGCATTGTGCAAAATACATACTACTATGTTCTCTACATACTACCATGTGTGAAATCTCATCCCTCACCACAGGAAACACACATGGCCTCATTCTTTTTCCATATGTTTTTCTGATATGAGAATGTGAACATACTAGGCCTCTCTTACTTGTCTTGCCAGTTTTTTGGCTGCAGTGATACAAGGTATTCTTTCCATCTGTGACAAGATGCTTATAAAATAAGCATCTTGAGTCTCACCTGCTGCTGAATATTCTTATACTCACCCTCAGAGGATATTGTGGAGTTTGCTTCAATGGACAGGAGTAGAGGAGCTTACGGAATTGACAGGGGCCTATGTCAAGAGTGTGCTGGGTTAAAGCTGCATCAAGATTGAGACAGCAGAGAAATTCTCTAATTCCTGGAGAAGCACAAGTTATACTGGAATGCAGTTATAGCACTACTAGAGAATTTCGTGTGGCAATGACTCTTTACTCCCTGCACAGAAATTATCTGTCCATTAAAGTTATTGGGACAGATCCACTTTGAGCATACCTGAATCTAGTGTGAAAAATTAAGTTTGGTCTGAGCTTGACCTATAGCATGTAAAACAGTCCCCTGATGTGGAGGTTTGACCCTGTCTGGATGCCAGGTGCCCACCAAAGCCTCTCTCCCCTCTTCAGATGGACAGGGGAGAGAAAATATGATGGAAGGCTCTTGAGTTAGGATAAGGACAGGGAGAGATCACTCACCACTTACTGTCAAGAGACTCGAATTGAGGAAATTTATTTATTACCAATCAAAATCAGAGTAGGGTAATCAGAAGTACAACAAATCTTAAAAATACCTTCCCCCCAACCACTGTCCTTCCCAGGCTTCACTTTATTCCTGTTTCTCTATCTCCTCCCCTCCAGCAGCTCAGGGAGATGGGAATGGGAGTTACAGTCAGTTCATCACATATTGTTTCTGCCACCTCTTCCCCTCAGGAAGAGGGGTCTTTCTCCTGCTTCAGCGTGGGGTCCTTCTCGTGGGAGACAGTCCTCTATGAATGTCTCCAAAGTATGTCCTTCCCACGGGCTGCAGATCTTCACTAGCTGCTCCAGTGTGCTACAGAACCTTTATAAATGATGTGGTCCTTCAGATACAGGCTCCTCCAGCATGGGCCCCCATGGTGTCACAAGTCCTACCAGGACCCTGCACCATTGTGCGCTTCCCATGGGGTCACAGCTCTCTTCTGGGCTCCTTCATATCTGCAGGTAGGTCTCTGCTGCCCTATGGACCTCCATGGGCTGCAGGGGCACAGCTGCCTCATCATGGTGTGCACCATGGGCTACATGAGAATCTCTACTTCTGTGCCTGAAGCACCTCCTCTCCCTCCTGCACTGACCTTGGTGTCTGCGGAGTTGTTTCACATATTTTCACTCCTCTCTTCTGTGGCTGCAGATACATTTTTTTCCCCTTCTTAAATATGTTATTAGAGAGGCATTAATTACCATTTCTGATTGTCTCAGCCTTGGGCAGCAGTGCATCCATCTTGGATTAGGTCGGCATTGCCTATGTCAGATACGGGGGAAGATTGAATCTTCTCGGAGAAGTCCCTCCTATAGCCCCCCTCCTCAACCTCCGAAAGGTTGCCATGTAAATCCAATACACCTGGTAATAAGTTCTCTGGATAACAGACATGCTGCCATTGGGAGTGGGTGCACCACAACTGTGGGAATTTCTAGTGCTCTTTTTACCACTGGCTGTGGCAAGTGTGCTTTGGTGTTGTGGGCATATGTGCTCCCTCAAATAACAGCGCCAAAGAGTTGGCAAAGGAATTTCAGAGGAGCATTTGCCCCTCACAAGGGATTTTTTGTTATTGCTGTGTTTATCAAACACTGTAGGCCATGGTACCAGGCACTGGAACACAGTTACTGCCAAATATATTGGTATGAGAACCAGAAAAGTATAGCACTGCTACAAGGCACCCATGACTTTTGGATCAGCAAGGGACAGGCATTTCTAGAGCTCGTGCAAAGCTTTGACTGCCTGCTCCATTACATTAATTTGACCTGGATCTTGGAGAAGGGGTTTGCAGTTGCAGCGTCTATTTGAAAGTGTTTTCAGAGCTAGGTATTTATGAACGATTATAGAAAAAATATCAGTAACGCTGTCAGGAATCCTGAATGACATGGAGAGAAAGGAAGGAAATCTGAAGTCATTAAGTGATTAACTGAACCTCCAAAAATTATTCAGCTCAAGTTTGGATTTGGTGGCTTGTCCTTCTCCTATTTGCACTTTTGCTCTTCATCTCTCAGATCTGACATTCTTCACTCTCAGGAGACTGCTGCTGTTTCTGTTCTCACTAACCATGGGAGCACTGCGCTGGAGTGAGCTGCTATGTTAGTGTAGTGTGTGTCCAGAGGTACTTTCAGGTCCTAGCAGGGCTGTCCTTGTGTTGGAGTCCCTGAGCTCCTTTGTGCCTCAGCACTGCTCTGGCACAGCCAGTCTGTAATTGCAGTGCTAGGTCATGGCCCCATGCCATGGCTTGAGTGTCCCCTGGGAATGTTGTGCAAGCCTGCCTGAGAGACACCAGAGCTCTCTCACATCCATGCCTTCTGCAGCAGCATGAGTAAAGTAGAATCAAGTAGCACAAACTCTTGCCTTCCCTTTTACTGAGCTGAAATTATCCATCAGGTTGTTTCCACTCCTGCTTCCCAGATTCCTCTTCCCTGCTGCACTGATAAATTTCCTCTCTCTTCTGTGTACATATAGTTCTTCAATAGCTGTTTCTTGACGTAGTATGGATACATGGCAGAAATCCTTACCCAGAATTTTCCTTGCAAAAGTGGAGAAGCTGGTGCCCAGACCCACACTAGCAACAAGGCAGATATTTTTTTTGCATCTTCTTCTGACCTTAAGTGAGACATTAGTGTTTTTTTAAACCTTGCTAGGTATGCCGGAAACCCTAAGATCAGCTCTCTCCAAACACTAGTGTGGATCAAGTTCTTCATTCTCTCTCCTGAAACAGTGGCAGCTGCTATCCTCATTGCTACAGCGAAGAACATCTGCCATCTCTTATCTAGAGCCTGAAACATTAGCTAACAGCTACCCTGCTGAATGTTTTTAATACCTGTAAAATAACACTGATGTACCAGCTGTAGTACAGATTAAGGACAAACACTTGCAAAAAACGAAAGCATCTCCACATGTGTGGGCACCCAAAGAAATATTTAATCTTCACAGAACAGGATGTTTAAAATTAGATACTCAAATCTCCTTTCCTGCAAGCAAATTCTTGTGCAAATACTGTAAAGATTTTCCTAGAGAGAATTCAGAAATCTCGATTTGCTTTGTGTAAATTTTCTGTTTGCTAATCAGCATATTCTGTTGTCAATCTACCCTAGAAGACAGCAATCCAGCCGTCTCAGGACATCAAATTAAGGTGGCAACAGAAATTCTTTGTATTTTTAGTCCTTTGTAAGCAATGTTGAAATGAAAGACATCTCTTCACCACATAAGGTGAAATGCAGAGGAGATGGCAGGCTTCGCTGTCCTATGACAAGATTTGGGATCTATTTCTGATTGTCCCTAGATGAATGTGGAAAATGAGAAAAGAAGTTGAGACTCAAGAAGGTATGATGAAGGAGAAAATGCTCACTTCCCTTTCTCATGTTGCTGAACAGAATGAAGGTGGGACAAAAAGACACGCTTTGCTGTCTTGCAGGTTGAGAAGCAACTTAGACAAACCCTCTGAGCCTTCAAGAACACCATGTGAATTATACAGGAGGTTTTCTGGATAACAGTTGCTTTGTGAATTTAGCAGTTCCTTTTTCCACATTCAGAGCAGCAGCTTATCCCCTGTAATGGCGAAGGTGATGGTGACAGTCAGAAGGTAAAAGGTATTGGTTTCCTGCCACCTCAGTTTGAAATGCTTTACTCCTACCCAAAGAACACTCCCCACCTGATGTTGATATCAATATTTACATGCCAGGTTGGACTTGGAACACTCTGGTAATTTTTGCAGCACTCCTGAACCCTTGGTGTTTGCCTTCAGGATTGTCACTTTGTCTGTCTTAGTCACACAGGGGACCCTCTCAAACAGCACAGCCATGTGGTATGACACCAGGAGCTTGTGCTCTGGGTCCTCATCTCTGGAGCAGGGATAAGAGTTTCTTCTCTATGTAACTGGTTTCTGGGCTAAGTTCTCCAATGAGTGCTGTAATTTCTGGTATGTGAGCTCTTGGCCTGACAGTGCTATGCTTCTTACTTGGTTCAAAGTTAATTCTACTTATAAGACTATCAGATCTTATAACCACAACCCCTGTTCCTTTGGCTTTCCACCTGTATGTGTATGCAGTGTGGTTTCTAAGAGGGAATAATGCCTTTGCCATCAGAAAGAAGAACCTTTAATAACCTCTACAGTTTTATAATCCTTTCTTTCATTTCCTTTTAAATTAATCCAACCCTGTCTTGCTGCTACGTATGAGGTGCTCTGCCTAAAAAGGCATAAATATGATTAGATTACAAGGTACTTCAAAGATGCCCCACCTTTGGCTGTTTGTGAGCTGCTCAGAATTAGTGGAACTATGTGGCAATGAGCAAAATCTTATTCCAAGCAGTACTTTCCCTTTGGCTGAAATTCCAGGATGCACCCAAAACTCCATAGCTAGTGTGTGCAACACAGTCATGTCAGCAGGAAAACTGGGGACCTTAACATTTTGTCCTGTTTCGACACGGCACCTCTACTCCCTGCAGTTCAAGCATAAAATACCATGATGTCCAAACCTGGAAGGTTGGGAATGTAACAAACACCATACGTGCAGTCGGACTGTGATCCTGCTGCCACAAGAAGTCAATAAACGGGTTTCCCCCTGCCCCCCAGGATTTCAGCATGAGTAGAATCCACCTGACAGATGTGGGAACACCTCACCTTGCCACTGCTATTGCTTCCCCAGAGATCGAGGTTACCATCACTTCCCCCTTCCCCTGGTGTAGTTGCAACAAACTGATGAAATACTTCACTGGGAACAACTCAGTCAGGAAAAAACTGCAAACCAACCCAACAATGCAAAAGACTAAAGGAAGTAGAGGCCATAAAAAACTAGCACAGCAATAGAATGTTCGTCAGTTGGCTTCAGATCCAATCCACCATACATCTCATTTGGTGGCTTGCTCTAAACTCAGACACCGTGCTCAGCATGGCCCTTTGGCCCTCCGAGAGGCACCCCACAGCTGTGTTTTTCATGGTACTACGGAATCTGGAAATTGTTCCTTCACGAAATGAAAGGAGGACAGGAGTGGGTTGTTGCTGTATGGTGCCTGACCTGCTTTCCCCTGAGTGCGTTGTGTCAGCACAGCAGCTGCAGAGGAACGTGGTGGTGGAGGCCAAGGTGTACATACTGGAGAGGGCACAGGGGTAAGATGCAGTCTTTGAAGATGCATCCCTGTTTTGAAATTGAGGTTATTGTTTGCAGGTGGGAAGATGCTAGTTCATGCTTTGGTCTTCTTTTGTATAGTCCAGAGTGACATCTAATGGCACAACACCAGACTGCACCACGTCTGGAGAGAGCTAAGTGGACAAAAAAGCTGGGGTTGCCAAGCATTTATCATTTGACAGGGCAAGGTAGAGTCTGTCAGATGTGAAAACCCATATATACTGTATTAAACTAAACACTATTTGTAGCCATACTTTGATATATATTACCTGAATAAAGCTGGGAAATAGTCTAAAGGTAGTAAGTGGTAGAGTTAAGCTGCTTCTTAAAATGGAAAATATTTCACATAATATATTAGGTTGATGAACTATCGGTAAGTCTAAATATTATTACAGGAGGAAATCAAGACAATGTCCCAGAAAGGAGTCAATCCCAAATATTCTATTTTGAGTTTGATGTGATGCACCACTTTCACATACAACTCCCTCTATTAAAAAATTACAAGATTCAACAAAATTGTTTTGCCAGAAATACCATATTCTACAAAAATATGCTCCATAAAATATTTTCAACCACTAGTGTGTTGTGGCATCATTTCTTGAACTGTGCAAACTTTAGATCAGAAATCTGTCCAGTCCCTTTTAGGCACCAGTAAAGGCACCATTAATTAATGTTGCAAAAAAATACTTTATGTGTTGTGTTCAAGTGTAAGAGGCCAACATTTAAAATATGTAATCCCAAATAATGGGAAACAATAGCAAGAAAACCTTTGAAATTATTGAAGACAACTTTTTAGGAAAACAGCAGTTTCCCTGTTTACCTTAAATTGATGGTGTTTTATTTGCAGTAATGAACATTGCCAAACTAAATTGCCAAACTAAAAGGAAAAATCTAACTGCATTCTTTCTATATACTTAGATGTGTGTGTGTGTGTTGGTGTATAGAATGCAGTTAATAGGATGTGCGTAGTACACTTAAAGAGTGTCAGTGCTTAAAAAACAGTGCACACACAGTTGTAAGGTAAGTTTTTTATCCCTGGTATGAATTCATAAAGCAAAACAATGCTTACTTGTACTTAAGACATGTGAATAACTGTTGGTTCTGACTTTAAGGCTGAGCAGCATATGGTGAACCCAGGGAGAAAGTGGCTTTCCTACTGTGATCCTTTAGACTTGCAAATTCATGATAAATATAATTTATATATATTTATAATTCATGAAAAAGTGAAATAATTTTTCTCTTTAAAAAGAGATTTCTGAAAGGCATATATATGCTTTTTCAAAAAATTATTTTCTTTGCGGGTTTTACTTTAGTAAATAGAGTTTTTGCCTAAAAGTCTTTATAGGGTGATATTTACTATCATTATGATTATAGGGGCAAATATTTTCATGCTTATGATAGGGGAGAAACAATACAAGAAAAGTCCTTTTTGCACAACACTGAACTCAGTTGCGGAACTTATTGCTACCGGATTCTGTGGAAACTAAAGTTCACATAGCTAGACAAAAAAAGATTTGAAAAAATCGTGAAGGATGTGTCCACTGGTGACTGTTAAATGCAGTCGGAGTACCTCCATCAGCTCAAGAACTCATAGCTGCTGATTGTTAAAGAATGGGTGTATAAACAGGAGAAAGGAATACTCTCTGACTGTGCCATCACGTAAAATATTTCCCCTACCATACAGTATTAGTTACTGTCAGAAATGTATTTCTCTAGCTGCACTTTTGCTCTCTTGCCTGTGGCTGTACTAATGGCTGATTTTTATTACATGAAACCCCAGGTTTTTTGTTTGTTTGTTTTTTTTTTTCTTATTCCACCAGAAGCAACAAGCTGAACATAAGCTAGTTTGTTTTTTTTTCTTGAAGTGTCGACTGTATGAACTCAGACTGGGAAAGCATTTCCTTATCTTAAAGTATAAGTGGGCTGTAATTTTAAAGGTAAATTAGTTACTGTTGTGACCATGTCACCTTAACCTAATATCCAGTATCTTAGATAGCTATTAAATTGGCATATCTGGAAAAGTAATGTTTTGGGTACCCTCAAGCTCCCTTGTACTGGTTATTGATTGCTCTCTGAAGAAGCTTTCAGCTGAGCATCTCCAGCCCTCAGGCAAGGAACCTTTCTCTCACAAACAGTTTGGTATCCAGCTGCTGGAGGTGATATTTTTAGACCCTGGTCCTTTCTTCATCTCTGAGGAAGGTGTTTAATTATATGTAGTTTCACATCCAGGAAGTAGTCTTGGAATTCACAAACTACTCTGTAGGCTCTCTTTGTGGAAAGACAAAGAGTATTATCTTTCCATTGTGCTGGCTCCTTAAAAGACCCCTTTCCATCTCAGAGAAAAAAACCTACATTTGGGGATAAAAGTCATCAGAAACAAGACACACTATTTTGAAGCTGAAGTAATTAAGTATTGGAACATTTTAAAACCTAAAGGAGGTGACTTGTTAAAGGGTGAGAAATAATTTAGAGAAATCCTGAATAAGCTGTTGGAGGTCAGTCTGACTGTGATAATAGTAGGGAGAAAAAAAGCAAAAGTGAGTCGGAACTCTGAGCCATTACTTCTCAGGAACAAGACAACACAATTATAATCGATCTTTCTGTGAAAACATCTAGTCGGTGCTCTGTGCAATAAAAAAAAAATATGTGAGTTGACTGCTAAGATCTGTGGAAGACAGTAGATGGCGCAAAGACGTCAGATAACCTCCCGTGTTTTCAGGTCCGGGTTAGGAATCGAATTCCAGAAGATTTTAGGGTGAGCATGCCAAGAAGGAAAGGACCCTAATGTGCGAGAGGAAATTAAAGAAATGCAGTCTATATAGGTTCCACTTATAGAACCTTTAAAGTGAATTTTCCTCAAATGCTATCTACTAAAATACTTTGATTACAGTGTTTTACAAACATTACAAACATTACAACTGCACCTTTGCAGCTTTTCCCACTGCGTTTATTTTTAGCTGTTGTATCCTTCAGGTTCAAACTTTCCCCCTCTGCCTTGAGAGGAAACAAAGCCTTGAGAGCTTTCCAAAATAATTAATACATTGCCATGCAGTGCTCCCCCACACCCAGGTTATGGGAAAGGCATGTTTAACTCTTTTCTTTCTGATCTCCCCTAAATCTTATTCTATATTCTCTCTATATATATATTCTATATTCTCCTCTGTGCCTTGGATGCCCTAGTTATTATTCTGTTTGGGGTGGGCTAGTTTGTTTCTGTTTCTCCCCATTAAAATTTAATTCTGAAGCTGAGGAACTTCACCTAAAAAAGACTAGGTGTGAGTGTTTTGGTGGAGTAAGTGGATCCCTATGAGAAGTGATGATGACCAAGCACTTCCGAACAAAACCACCTCTGACAGCTTTCAGAACAATGTGGTATTCCCCTGCTTTTTGTGGGACATCAGAGTCAGCACTCCAGCCCTGCTCCAGCCCCTGTCTCTAGATTGTGAACTTTGGGGTAAGCAGAAGTCGCACAGGGTCTACTCATTGTCTCAAGTACATGGAGCTGGTGAGTTTGCCAGTTATTTTTGGTGTATCTATAGCTCTTCACACAGCTGCTGCCATCTCACAGCCTTACACATAAGTCAGTCTGAAGGACTCACCAGACTCCCCAAATGATCTCACCATTGTGTGGCTGGGAGAGGAAAACAGCTCAAATGAAGAGAATTAAAAATGTTCTGCCCTAGATCAAAATGCTGTCCTCAAATCGATCCTAGCACTTCTTCATGCTCCAAAGTCACTTATCATCCTCCACTCTGAGGAGCTGGCAACAGCTGCTTATGTTACTGCTCTGAGGTAGGAGACTTCCAGTGAGCTGCAGAGGAGTAGCAGTTGTACTATGTAAAGGGCTTTTCTGAGGTGCAGGAAGGAAGAAAGGAAAGGGCAGGTATGGTGATGGTGACTGGTGGAAATCAGGAGCAAAGCTGTGCCTATTTATGAGGCCAGCCTGGCTGGACAAGGTGGAGGGAAAAACTTTGGTAAGTTGCCTACTATGGAAAGCTAAGAGTAGGCACTGCCTCAGGGATAGATGGAAGTACTACCAGAAAAGGCACCTGCAGAAATTTTGGAGTGTTCAAAATTTAGCCAAGGTAGGGATCAGATGTGAATATGGCTGTGAAGACCTGTAAAGACAGGTTCCTTGAAAAGGAAGGTGGGATCTTGGCAGTTAATAGTAGTTACGGAAGGATGACTAGGCATGCTAGGGATATTGCTTGCATGCTGAACGGTGGGTGCCTTTTAAGGTGGTGGCATCTTAAAAGGAGAGAACCAAAAAGAGACCAGACATTGTAAAGACTGTGTCTGTGCATCAGGAACTAGCTGGGAGTGAGAAAATGAGCTTCAAGGATAGCAAATACCCAGGCCTGCAGACAGACATGGGAAGGAGAGAGGCTTGAAGGTGTCTGCCCAGTGCATTGACAGAGGAGCTGCGTAAGTCAGGAGCTGGTAACTGGTCAGAAGCAATCAGAGATTGTTTGTTGAAACAAATTTTATCTGAAAACCAACACATTTTCCAATGGAAACATTTTATAATAATGTATTTGTTTCAGCAAGCTTCTGGTAAGATGCAGGTGTTTTCTTTCTAGCCCACCTGGAGGAAAACAAAAGCTTCCAGAATTTATGGCTGTTGGACAGCCCTGCTGTCTAGAAACCGACTAGCTCTAACCCAAGCTAGTGCATCCAACTGATAGTGTGGTGCTGTGCAGAGATAAGACTGTAGCCAAAATCATTAGTGCAGGATCCTATCTGAGGTGATAAATTTTTCGTTCTCCTGCTTACACAGATGGTTAGGGAGTCACTGCACCCTGCTCAGTTGAGAGAGATAGATGTCTTGCTCAGCATTTGCTGACAGGTGCTTGCATGGCTACATGCAAACAGTACAAGGATAGGAGTTGTGTAATTGCCAGCACTCCTGATAAAGGGGTCAAAATCACATTAATTTGTTGCAAGTCATCAAAACTATCCACAATTTATTAGTGTTATCTTTATAAACATGCAAGTTTTACTTAACTGCTGAGAAACAAATAATCCAGGTGCCAGCTTGCACAAGTCTACATAAAAAAAGGCCAACCAGAAGTTCATTGACATGTAGACAAGGCTATAACTGCCCCTGCTAATCTGTCCCCAGAGAAGCTGATGTTATCCTTCCAGGGAGTTTTGTACCCTGTTGTGATAAACAGCCAGAAATTTTTAAAGCTCTTTAAACCTTTGAAGTCAGGAATGATGATGAGTTATTAGCAGGAGATGCTGAATCTGGTGAATAATTTTTCTCAGCTTCAAGTGAAAGTACTATGAAGTGATCAGGAAGTATTTGAAATGCAATTGAATGAAAGGAGAGGTATAAGAAATGAAATTTAAAAAAAATCTGAATCTATTACTAAGTGAATGCTAATAAGTTAGTGCATTGAAATTGTGTATGTGAGTTTGGATAATATATTTTCTTTAATTCATAATTAAGGTAGCACAAATTAGAAAATAAGCAATAAAAAGTTAACGTGCCCAAAACAGACTTGGACTGGCCTCCCCATTATGTGCCAGGGCCATGTCAGGAAGTGTTTTGTCTGGCTGCTGGACCTCTTCTTTTTTCCTTCACATCAAGTTTCTTGGGCAGGGAGAGCTGGGACAGTGATGGACAGGTCAGGTAACATTGCTACGGACTGCAAATGGAAGACACTAAGATGTTGTCTTGGTTTAAAAGACAGATGTCTGCCAAGGAGGACGGGAACCTTCCTGGAAAGTGACCCCCTCCCTCCAAATTATTATAACTTCAAAATTACGCATCTTCCAGGCAAAAATATGGCAGAAGCAATAACAGTTCTTTACTAGACAATGTATATATTACAAGACAAAACCACCACCAACAAAATAGTTACAGGAGTTCCCCACCTGTTCAGCAGTTTCCCCTTTGGTGTAGGTACGACCACAGGCGGCAGGGAGTGGTGGTGGCCCAGGCGAGGCAGGGAGGCTGCGATGACTCCCCTGCGGCTGCAGGGGCTCTGTGATGCAACCCTGGAACCTCCTCAGGTGGTGGTGGGGGCTCGGGCAAAGGGGAGGACGGGAGATTTCTGCTTTTGTAAAACTCACAGGTAGCAGCTGGCCTTGGTACCACCACTGGCAGCAAGTCACAACACAGCAGTGTCCCGGGATCAGATACACCCCTCCGTAGCAGCGGGCAGAAACGGGGAAAGCGGGCAGAGCCAGGCAGCGAGCTAGAATGCAGCAGTGTGCCGGGAACAGGCACATGCCCTCTGTAACACGCGCGACCACTTTCTTCGATCACCGAATGGAAAAAGGCAGGAAGCCGGCCCCAACTCCACAGCCAAGTCCCTGGTTAGCCCCAGCTCCTCTCACAGCATAACACTGCAATTCCCTAAAAAAAACCCCAGCGGGAGACCCCACCCCCTCAGGCAAGACTCCCAAACCCCAAAACCTGCCAAAATGATACTCTGTGAAATCTCGGTATCAGGGAACGAAGTCAAAGAGACAGAAGAAAGTGATGAAATGAAATGCTAAAAAAACCCCAGAAAAAATTCTGAAACGAAGTGAAAACACTAAAATGGCATGGGATGAGATGAAATGCAGGGAAATGGATCAAACCTTGCCAATTTGATACTCACTGAAATCGCAAGATTTCATTATTGAAATGAAATCTTGCGATTTTAATGAGGATTAATCGGGCAAACTTCAGTCCATTTCCCTGCACTTCATGTCATCCCATTTGCTTTTATTGTTCTCACTTTGTTTCAGAATTTCCTCTCTTTTTTTTTAGCATTTCATTTCTTCAATTTCTTCTCCTGTCTCTTTTTTTCCTTTCTTCCCTGATTTTGGGATTTCAATATGAAAGAGAGGTGTGGAGGGAGCAATGTTGGGGTAGTGCCATGCTGGCCTTGGCATGCCTTTTGCAGCTGCAGTGTCCCTGGAGCTCTGGGCTTTGTGGTTTTCTCAACCCTAACCCTAAGCAGAGGAGTTAAGGAGCGTTTTGCTGAGGCTTAGGTGCCAAGAACATGGGTAATGCCAAGGAGCAAGGTGTGGAGGGAGCAATGTTGAAACCATGCCATGCTCCCCTTGGCAGTGTCCCTGGAGCTCCAGTTCCTGTGGTTTTCTCTTGCCTAACCCTAGGCCTATTCCTTACCCTAAGCAGAGCAGTAAAAGCCACATTTGCTGAGACTGAGGTGCCCAGGACATGAGTTTTCCAAGGAGAGATGTGTGGAGGGAGCAATGTTGAGGCAGTGCCGTGCTCCCCTTTGCGTGTCTTTTGTAGTTGCAGTGTCCTTGGAAATTCTTCATTTTATGCATGGAAATAAAATCTTGAAATCTGAGAAAGAAGTGCAAGAAACAAAAAGGACAGGATGTATGATGAAACAAAATACAACAGAAAAAAAAAAGAAAATTCATAAATTGAGTGAATCGTATTAAATGGAATTGAATAAAATGAGTTTAGTTAAAAGGACCTAATTTAGCCCAAATGTTATTCATTGATAGCTCGAAATCAGGAAATGAATTGAAACAAAGACACAGCAGAGGACATATGATGAAATTAATTCAACTGAGAGTACAAAAGAAAATCTGAAATAGAATGAATGCAATGAAATGGAATAGGTTGAGATGACGTGCAGTGAAAAGGACCAAATACTGCATAAATTTTATTCATTTAAATTGTGAGATTTTATTTCAAATTTCTGAATCACGAAAGGAAATGAAATCTCACAATTTCAATGAGTATCATTTATTGAAATTTCTGCTCATTTCACTGCACATCATTTCTTTCCATCCCATTTCATTGTTTTCACTTCTTTTCACAATTTTCATTTTTTAAATTTCATTTCCTCTCCTTATATTCCTTTCTTGTCTTTTCATTTCACTTCATTCCTTGATTTCATTTCTTTTTGTGAAACCTAAGTTTTTCGTTTCATGAAAGGAAATGAAATCTCCTGATTTCAGTGATTATGATTTCTTAAAATTTTGGCTTATTTCACTGCACTTTTTTCCATTCCATTCCATTCCATTCCATTCCATTCCATTCCATTCCATTCCACTGTTTTCACTTCATTTCAGGATATTCTTTTTTTCCCCACTAACCTTTAAGGAAGCTTTGGGCTGTGGCTGAGGTTCCCATTCCCATGCAAGATCTAATCTGCAAGATCTGGAGGCAGCTGTGTTGTGGCCCTGCCATGATCCTCTTGGCATATGTTTTCCAGCCCCAATGTGCCTGGAGCTCTACACTCTTTTTCCCTCTCCAGCCTAACTCTAAGCCTAATGGCAACTTGATGCTCGGGCTGAGCTCCACATTACTATGAGTGACCCAGACTAGAAAGATGTAGGAGCAGCAAAGTTGGCACCCTGCTGGGATGGCCTTGGCACACCTTTTCCAGCCGCAGTGTCCCTGGAGCTGTAGGCTCTGCAGCTCTCTGAACCCTAAGCTTAACCCTAATGGCAGCTTGTTGCTGCTGCTGAGATCTCCATCACCATGGTTGGCCTGGACTCAAAAAGTGTAGAGTGAGCAGTCTTGGTACCCTGCCATGATGAAAATCCCTCCTTTCATGAAAGGAAATGAAATCTTGCGATTTCAATGAGTGTAACTTCATGAAGTTTTGGCTCATTTCACTGCACTTTGTTCCGTTCCATTCCATTCCATTCCATTCCATTCCATTCCATTCCATTCCATTCCATTCCATTCCATTCCATTCCTTTCTCTTCATTTCATTATTTTGGGCTTTTTTCAGTTTCATTTCATTTCCTTATATATCCTTTCCTGTCTTTTCATTTCACTTCATTCCTTGATTTCTCATTTCATTTCCTGTCATGGAAATGAAATTTCTTGATTTTTGTGAGAGGAAATGAAATCTCATGATTTCAATGAGTGCCATTTCAAGAAATTCTGGCTCATTTCACTGCACTTCATGTCTTTACATTCCACTTCAATAATTCAATAATGCTTAGAATTTTCATTTTTTTTCAATATCATTTCCGTATATTTTCTTTCTTGTCTTTTCATTTCACTTCATTCCTTGATTTCTCATTTCATTTCAAGTACACATAAGTGTAGAAGATGGCAATTTCATTTCAAAATGGTTGTCTGACTGAAGAGCGTTTTTCAGCCCTTGAAGTACTTGTAGAAATAGAATCTCCTTGAGATTTCTTGGTAGAAAGGGAAGTTTTCAAATATTACTGCTTACTTAATGTAAATTTAAAATTAATATTAAACACTAACTTGCACAGATTTTTAGGTAACAGCACAAAAATTACTGATCCTTTTCTCCTTAAGGAAACAAAGACGTCAGGTGTTAACAAGTGTCAAAATATGGATAAATACTACATAAAACAGGAAGAACAATGAGTTATAAAACAAAACAGAAAATGGTGGTATAATGCTGTGGTTAAGAACCTGCACACCTAAGGGGTTTAAGAAAGGAACAGGTGAATCCAGTAATAAAAGTAATATCGAGTAACTTTCATTATACAATATTTGCATAAGTGAGGAAGATTACATTTTCCATTATAAAATGGGAGATTCATGTTTCTCTGACTTCCTATAGGGGTTTTTCACGCTATTTCATTGGGCTTTTCAAAAATCTTTCTTTTGGGTTTTGGCATTGTGCCGGTTTGGCCAAAATCTGGTAATATAGCCCCTGAGAGAAAACCAGGTTACAACCACCCTTCCCCCCACAGGGTTCGGGAAAAAAGGAAATTTTTCCTCGAAGGAAAGTGAAAGGGATAAAAACTATTTATTTTAACAAACACACAGGAAAAGGATAATGATGCTAAATAATGAATTAAAACCCTCGCTATAGAGAGAAACCTGGGAAGATTTCAGAGTCCTTCTGTAGGTGTGGTCTCTCTCCTCCTTTGAGCTGGTCCATGAGGGCATGGGCCCACCCCTGGGCCTCGGGGAGAAAATTCTCCTGATGTGTTCTGATGTTGTTGAAACAGTTCAGAAGAGAAGAAGGGAAAAAACCAAAGTCCCAGGAAACAAAATTCAGCTCTCCGTCTCACGCCAAGAGAAAAAAAACCAGCTGGCTGAATAAACAGCAAGCAGGGTGCTCCGTCCGTGCTACCTGCAGCCAGACAACACTGAGGAGTGTAATCTCTGTGTCCTTGAGAAGCTGCTTTGGAAAGTTTGTTTGTTTTTTTTTCTCCTTCAAGCTCAGTTTAAAGGCACAGAAAAGGCACAATATTACTTTTTGGGCATAGAGCATGATAGGGGATACACATGATAGAGTCACCCCAAGACATTCCACCCCTTATCACATATCAGCTCAATGCCCAAATTAATATATTCTAATTCTACACACACACACATTAATACATATATACAGCTAAAAACTTGTCAACAAGAGAAGAGGGGCTGTTCTTTGGGTCTCATGCTATGTCTCTTGGTATGATAACTGACTGTCTCAAAATGAGCAATAAATCAGGTAACTAATTGTTGCATGAAGGCCTTGTTGCCTTTGTAAAATCATGGCTCAGGCCTGTTACTTTGGCTAAGTAGAAAAGGACTTTGGGAAAGAGACACAGCTGAATTAGGGGTAGAAAAACATGCTGCGTGACTGTCGCGTGCTCACATCGTATTGTATGATGGTTGGTTGAATTACGTTTGTTGTGCCTTAAAACTATGTAAACAGATAACTGGCTAACTGCTTAAAAAGGCCAGGTTTTTGCAATAAAGGGGCTCTCCTTTGCACCTGCCTGGGGACTCTGCCTCGCTCATTATCGCAACAACTAATAGCAGTTGGTTTAGGGTTTTTTCCATTACCCTATGGAGACGAAATGTTGGGTGTGTGCTGAAAATAAAGAAAATCTATCTGCTAAACACCACAGTGTGCATCTGAACATCAGTATAATAGCCCCCAGATATTTGGTTGGTGTCCATTTGTGAAGTTAAAAAAAAAAAAAATCTAGCTTTGCACTCCAGACTTAAATGAGAGCTCCAAAATATAAAGGATGGGAGCAGAGGGCTGATGGAATTGTAGTAGCCAGCCTTAGATCTCTTAAAGGCATTTTCTGTTTGACAGCTTGTACCATAGTGTGAGACCATGGGGCATATGAACATGTCAGTGTATTAATTTTTGGTTTGATTGTTTTGAAAATCTTGCATTTAAAGATCTTACTGATTAAGACTTTCAAAACACTGCATCTGGACCTGCTTCAGCAAGATGTGTCCTTAGAGGGAAAAACCAGAAACAGTTCTTCACTGGAAGCAGCAGCCAATACAGAAATGTAATGTTAGCCAGAGCACTGTGTTATAGCGTTGCAAGAAATTCAGAAAGAATAAGATGAGGTGCACTAATTAGAATTAATAATGAAAAAATTGGTAACTTTATTGGATGACAATATCTTTGAAGACATTCTACTTTTGACAAAACAGCCAGCTTATATTTGAAAACATCTGCGGTGTCATGTCCTCCTCTATTACACAGAGCCATCATTGTTAATAATGCAAAATTTAGCCTCCCTGTGAGTTTAGTACAGTGTGAAAAGTTCACTGATAGGCAGTTCATTAATGCCAACGAAAGGCAAGTGTTCTCATGACCTTACATTTCTGCACTACAGGAAGAAGCTTCTTCTCAGCAGATGAAAGCATTATTGCCAAGACTTAAAATCTGTTAGTGTTGTCCAAATTTGGTTTTCCTTATTTTATTTTTTCCTCCCTATTCTTCCATCTTTCAAACTTTGCAACAGCTGCTTTTGAGACAGATTGGAATTATACTCTCCAAGTAGCAACTGCCAAGATAATTCTTCTTTCTACGATTTTTATACTTCTTTCATAATTTCTATTTTCTACATGTTTTTCAACAACCCATTTATATAGAAAAAATCCTTGCTAGATATTTCTCTTTTCCCTATAGAGACTCTTAAAAGAGTTTAGCACAAGGTGGTGCAGTTGCTTAATGGTATATTTTTAAAGCCATTTCTTACCTGTCTCATGGCACTTTCCAAATATTGTAGTACATAGCTGCAGCAGATGAGAAGAAAAAAGAAGAGTTGACAGGTGAAAAATTAAATAAAATGAAGAAAAGATGGAGTATTTCTATCTTGAACTGGGAAATTTGGGGAAGTCCCATGTTATTACAAGCACTCTGCCCTTCTTTGAACCTCCCCATTCAATACCCCACCAAGAGTGAGAGGTACTTTGCATCCCTTGAGCACAAATGACAGCAACACTGCCCTTCTGCCAGCCCTGAGACAGGCTGATGATGGTGGCTCTTCAGCTGGAGAGATGCTCTTGAGTGGTTAATGGCTGTTTTGTTCCATTAAGTGTGCCAAGAGACATTGGTACCTCAGGGAGGCAATTCATGGGACTCATTTTAGTTGTCTGTTTAGGATGAGAAGAATGATGCCCTGGCAATGATTACATCTCTCCACTGACTGTAATAGAGTCCTTGGGGAACTAACTCACACATAGAGCTGAGGCTGGGCTATGGCAATTCATAAGGACATCAGCTGAAATGAATCCCACTGCCTGCTTTTTAAAGCCCTAATAAATAGCAACTTGTATTATACAGAGAAAGCCTTAGTTTAACAAGTCAAACTGAGTGTAGAGGGAAAACTTGCACTTGTGTGGCAACTCTGGCCTACCAGAGGTCTCACAGCTTGAAGGAGCTATGGTCATGCATTTGTAGATTGCCAGATACAACAGTATTAACAAATTGATAATTCTCACAGATCAACATAGCCTTTTTTGTTGATAGCAAAATCTTATTAATAAGGTGTTTCACTACTCCTGTTCTATTTCTTCTTTTCAGCATTCACCAGCCAAGGTGTTTGTTCTGTAGTGTCTATGTTTTCCCAGACTGACCATGAAAACTCCCTGCCTCCTTTGCTGGTGTCACCTATTCTCTCTTCCTTACCTTGATTCTCGAGTTCAGTTTCACAGATGCAGTTATTCCCTGCACCCTCTCAACTCTGAGACCAACGTGGGCTACTACAGAGGGATTCCCTTTTCCCACTTCCAATTTAGATGACACCAGAAAATTAGAAAAAAGCAAGGCAGACATTCATTTAATTATTGGAAGAAAGAGGAGACCAAAGTTTCCCAGGATGTCCAATGTGTGTTTACTTTTGTGCTTTCTCTGCTGGTGGAAAACATTGGGGTTTTTTCCTGAAGAGGTTGGGGTAAAATGGGACAAGCTTTGAAAGTTCCTGAAAGATATGTGAGAAAGTTAGTGAGAACTGTGCTGGCACTTTGTGATTTCCAGTGAAGCAAACAAACACTGAGAGCTCCACGCTTCTGAGCTGAAGTCTGGTTAATATCTTTGAGCCTCTGTTTGCACAGTTATAAGAGCAGGGATATCAAATAAGAGGATTCAAACTACTGGAAAATGTTTTGGGAAATCCAACTGAATTTCCCATAACTCTGTTAAAACACATTTCTGGCATCAAGCTTGTCCAAAGACCAAGAAAAAATATCTTCAATGTCAGTAACTTGCAGTATATCACCTATTACATTTCAGAACCAGATTCTGGAGATCAAAAAAAATTTGATTTTTTTTTCCAGATCTTAGTAACAATGAAGGGTGATCAAATCATTGTTGAAAATAGTAAATTCTGGTTTTTTGAAAAAATGCCAGGAAAAAACACGGAGAATAGAATATTCTCCCTTCCACAAAGAGAAATTACCACAGATAAAACTGTCCATACATGCCAGTAACACATCCCTTTGAACTGTGATGTAAACTGTGAAGATGTTCTTGAAATTGAAGTTTTTGGGATGGTATGTATTAATAGACATAGAATTTTGAGAAGACTGGTAGTAGTCTTTTTATTATGGCCTTCTACATATATCATGTATAGATAAAGAACATTTGTCAGGAGAAGGTCTTGTATTGGATTACCATGTAAACTGGAATAAACTTTTGGCCTCAGGGCAAAAATGATTAAAAAATAAGAAAGTAAAGAAGCTAAAATAATTTATTTCTTAATGCTGAAAGTTATGTTTTTCATAAATATTTTGTCCTTGTGTCTTTGTTTTTTCTCAATCTCAGCTTCAGAGCCATAATGGGCTCCAAAATAATCATCCAACTAGTTTGGTTTCCAGTGAGTGCAGTAAGTGAAAAGAATCTAAGCCTAATTATATCAGCAGTGTCTCATAAAATTATTAAATTTCCATTAAAATACATTCATTAGACTTTTATCTTTGGGACCAGGCGGTATTCTCGGTCCAATTACATTTCTACTACTTTTTAAAATCAAAGTGCCTGAATCTTTCTTGAACCTCAGTCTTCGGTATGAAGGACAGCAGGTAGATCTGCCCTCTCAGAATACAAGATTCATGTCATGTGTCATCTGTAATCTGATTTTTCCTTTTAGGCATCAGCAATACAGCTGATGAGATCTTTTCTGATGAAAAAAAGTTCAATCAGAAAGTACTCCAAAAGTCTGCAGAGCTCCAGAGTTATAAAATAATAGTATTTCCTCTGTATCTTTACATAAAAATTCACCAAAACCATGTTACTAGCTTAATTCCAACTTCTTCTACATTCCAGGCTAGGTAGTCATAAATGAAATAGGTATACATTCAGTGTATGTATATTCCACCATGTATTTGCATTCTGTATGGCATAAACATGGAGTAATTTTGCTGTGATTCACGCCAGTAAGATTACATAAGCATCAAGGTAGAGTTCATCATATGATATTTCAAGTATGCTCTATATTCATCAAATGGTTGTAGTGGGTTTTGTTCGCATTTTTTACCTTCTGTGAGATAAGAATTAGGAGGAATACAAAGCAGGCTCTAAACTTAAAGAATATAAAGAAGTTTATTAACAGAACTAAAAGAAAAAGGAATATTAAGGGTCAGAATAAACCTTCAGAACACTTCTCCTCCCCTCATCCTCCCCCCTCCTCCCACTTACAACATAAAGACACAAACTTAGGATTATTTCAGTCAGTTTACCACCTGTGTAATAGTCTTTCATCAGTTCTCTTAGGGAGAGGAGTCTCTTTTGCCCATGCTGTTGGGCTTTTTCACAGTCACAGCACAACAGCCGCCCGGGGTGGTTTTCTGTTGGCATGTGTGAGTCCCTTCCCTCGATTTACAGCTTTCCCCACAACCGTTTTTGAGGGTTCAATCTGAGCTAATGGGGTATTATTTTAAGGAGGAGCTATTCAAGAGCAAAGATTCTCTTTATCTGCCTCTGGGATCATCTTCATCTCTTGGAACAGAAGTCTTCTCCTTCCTTGGGAGCAAGGATCTTCACTTCATCACTACCTCTCTCTGTTCAGGCTTCGCATTGGATCACAGCTACTTCAACATTTGCTTATTTCAACACAAACATCTTCACTCGTGGCAATTTGAACACTCCACCCCCCATGCTTTCATGAAATTACAAAAGGGTTCTCTGATGTATCATAGTTCATCAACATAGCTTTACAAAAGATTTTCAGCTTTCAGGTTTTAAAAGCATCTCCTCTATGTCCTCTCTCTTTCTCTGGGTTTCAGTTCTCTCTTCTTCACTGACTTTGGTATCACTATCATGGTGTTTATTCACCTGCCTTTGCCTTTCCCTTTCCTCTGACCTGGGAGAGGATTGATGCAGGATTCATTTCTTCTGAGGAACTTAGAGCACTGAAGGGGTTGCTCTCATCCGGGTCTGGGCATTGCAGCTGGTTGGTCACACGATCTCTGCTGGGTGGCGGCCGGAGTTGGTCTCTGGTGTAAAGTTTCAGTTCGTTTTGCCGCACCGGGGAAAAGTTCATGCTGCCCCGCACGAAGCCGCAGGCCGTGGCCTGGCCCCTCCCCGAGCTGAGACAGAGCAGGGCCGTGGCCCCGGCCCCCCCCGCCAAGCCTCGGCGGTCAGGCCCAGCCAGGCCCAGCCCAGCCCCCGCCGGGCCTGAGCGGGCGGCCCTGTGACCTGTCCCAGGACCGGAAGCAAGAGAGAGTTCCTGCGTCTCCACCGGATTTATATATGTAAATTTCGAGAAGTGCCACTGGTCTAAATGACTGTCCATCAAGTTCAGGTTCAAACCGCCACAGTGGTGAAGATCTGATCTAGGAAATCTCCGTCCTTGGTCAGATTCCAAGGCCAACTGGGCACAGTCCTCCTCAACCTTGTGCCAAGGTCCCCAAAGGTAACTGCTTTGGCAATGAAGTTGGACTAAATGATATCCTGGGCCTTCTCCAACTGCAGGCCCATTGTGTTGCTGTGACACAACATAGGCAAAGGTGGCTAAGATCTCTATTGAAGTGGCTTAAATATCTGTCATAAAAAAGAAGGCTGAGTTACTGCTCCCATATTGCTGCTACCTGGCTATTTCAGCAGTTGCACTGTTCAACAAAGGTCTCCCTTTTGATGCTAAGAACCAAGTATGCGACTGGAGATGTTACTTCTGATTGGATTGCAACTCTGCCAACATTATCAGGAGCCAGGACTCAGCTCTTCTCCTCCTTGCTGCTCCCAGGCATCACCATACCCTGCAGTGATCTGGGCTTTTATGCAGGGCCCTGTGCTAAATGACAAATAACAAAATCAAATTTCTGCTCCTTATCCCAGTGATGAACTTCAGCTCAGCTACCCATGAAAGTAAGGCAGCAGCAGGCTGGTGGTAGCTGTTGTTTCCATTCTGCTAAATTTGTGTCATTTGCATAATAAATTATGATAACCTTTCCCATAGAGGAAAATTTTTATGTTATTTTACTCTTTTAAGAATGGAGAAGCAAATAAAACTGGATAAAACTCATGAGCTTTATACTATGCTCATTAAATCTCTAACTAGAGTAAGGCTTAAAAATTTTTGTTATCTTACTCTTTTGAGCATGCAGAAGAAAATACAACTGGATAAAACTCATATGAATTATACCATGCCTATTAAAGCTCTAAGTAAGTCAAGGCTTCAGTCATGACTTCAGTAATTAAGTAATAATCATAATAGCTATAAAAAGGAGGGAAGAAACTATTTTCCCAACCATTTTTTCGCGTACGTGAAAGTGGCAAGATCATTTTCACTCAAATTCTCATAAAAATATAGCCTCTGGCAACAAGTCAAATTCTTAGCCTGAAAGGCTTTGGAATGATTGACAGAACTTACATGATCCATTCTTCATAAAATAATATAAAACAGTACTCACAGGCCCTATAAGTACATCCACCTAGAGCAGGCTAAATCTCTCTATTTTTAAGTATAACTGTCAGCTAAGCAAACAGAACAGTGAAATAAAGCCTGAAAACTGATCCTTTCACCACCTGTGACCTGAGAACGAGCTTAACTGTGTACTTTAAACAAACATTGCATAATAGAACATATATTGCATCTTAAGTGATATTTTAGATTAGTTATTTTATTTATGCATTACAGGATAAATATTGATTCTGGCTAGACTCCTGTGACACAAGGCCAAGTTAAAATGATGTCTTTAAAGAGTATGGACCATAGAACAGACCAGAGTAGCATTTAGCCATGTGTCCGAGGTACAAGTGTGGACAAGAGAATACCCAGCATATAGTGATAATTCCTCAGAATTGTTTCCTAGTCTCCAACAATGTGTAACCTAAAGACATCTTGAATCTGGAAGTTCTTGTATTTCACAGCCCTCTGAGAATTTATCTTCCATGAGGCTGTTGCTGCCCTTTGAAAGCTTCTCAGCTTTCTTTAAGGCAGTGTCCTGCAGCAGGGTTTTCCTTGAACTGGTTACATACTTTTAGGGTGTATCAAAAGCTATGGCTCCTCTTACTTCTAGCATGGCAGCTCTTCATTTATATAATGCTTCTATTGATAAAATACCAGTCCAGACTGTTAGTTCACCATTTAAAACACTTATGTATGGATCATTGTTTACAGAATATAAACATTTTAGTTTACCTCTGAGAACAAAGTACTGCTGATACACTTGCCCATCTTTGTATACAGGACCTGCCATCACCTTTCCATGCCAACCAGGAATATTTTATTTGCCAAAAATGGCAATAAAATGTTGACTAGTTCATAGGATGGTTTGGGTTGGAAGAGGACTTTAATGTTCATCTAGTCCAACTCCCAAGTTACTCCAGCTAATCATACTTTTTAGAGAAAAGCAGATGTCTGAAAAAGCACAAGGAGCACTTTTCTTAGAGTCCATTAGTCTGCTGCCTTTATCACACTGACCCATAGATCTGATCCTCAGTGACACTGCAATGAGTGTCCATTTTATCATCAGCAAATCCCTTTTCAGGACCCTATCAGCATGCTGATATTCCTACTGCTTTCCCCCTTCTTCTGGACCCTCTCTTTATTGATCTGCATACCCAGGCCAAAGCTGTGGTGTTGCTGAAGTAAACTGAAAAGACCATCATGGAGAGTCTTGCACTGTTTGTCAAATATGGGTATTCTGAATCTCCTCCCTCAGTGTATGTGAAAAACATTCACGTTCTTCCAAGGTTAGCCAGCCATGTTATCATATTCACTTATGAGCAAAATATGAAGCCTAATTTCTCTTAATTATCTCATGTCAAGTGACCATATGCCAGAGGCCATGTTAACAGTAATGAAATTGGAATAAACACCTGATGATATATGGTGCATGTTAGCTCTCCTTTGAGTTATCATTAAAACAGATTCCTTTATATTTCCTCCAGAGTCTGTGGATTTCTCAGTGGAGTGGAGTCAGTGAGACAGTTTTAAGTGACTCAGTTGCAGCTCATTTAGGGTCTTTTTCTATGAAGGGCTGTGAAAGGCTGTCCTTTCCCTTACCTGAGAAGGCACCTTCAAGTTAAAAACACTCACTACTAGAAATAACCCATAAATAGGTAACCTCTGCCTTCCTCTGCTGCCCATGGATGTTACACATCAATGGGGAGTTTTGGAAAGCAAAAGGGAAGAGAAAGGAATAGAAAAGTCTGAAACAGCTTTAGCAGGTGTGTTGAAAAAATCACTGATTGCTGCTGACAGACCTGGTCTTTACCTACAAGGGGACGGCCTACCCCAAAACGCCTTGCACTTCTGAAGTATTCAAAGGTATGAGGTCCTCTGAAGCTATAACAGATGATGTTATCCTAGCAACCTTTCCTAAATCAGGTATGCTTTCTTGCTGCACAGAGTTGTCATAATGATGCTCATAATCAGAACAGGCATAACAGTAGCAATAATAGTAACAACAGTAAGAAAACCAATCATAATCATAGTAATTACTACTAATAATGTAATTATGATGTTGCATTTACAACAATGAAATATTTATTTCACATTTTATTTGAGATGAATGAGAAAGGACAGTGATATTCTTACTTGCAAATTAAAAAAGCTCCACCATAAACTTTGGTGTAAAGCTGTCTAATTTCTTTTCATGTGTATTACTGTATGTTGTAGACTTTTCCCTTCCTATAAACTATATTCTACATAGAGGGATGTGAATAATGCTTCCTGAGAAAATTAAAAAAACCCTTTTTGCATCAAATCTTACAGTGTCAATAAGGGTTCTTTATAAGTCGTGTTAGTGACTGGAGGAAGCTTTTTGAGGAAAAGCATAGTTTGGAAATGGAGGAAGGGTACAAGGGGCACTTAGTAGCAAGCACTCCATGTTAAAATATGATGTGTGTTGTAAAACCTGAGAGATAAACTAGAGCCCTTAAAGCAATTATTTCTTGAACTCTAATAATGATACACAGAACAAAAGTGGATGTTCCAGATAAGTGCTGTAGTATTTGATCTACAGCTGCATTTATAGTATCTACAGTGTGTATCAGACGTTAATGCTAAATGTAAGACCTTTGGCGTACTGAGAAGTTATTAATTTATTGAACAGTATTATAATTAATCGCATACAGAGGAATCTAACAGCAATGCTTTACTTTATGCCTTCCTAATGGAATATTCAATTTCCCCTTTTATTAATGAATTCCTCAGTCTTTTTAGAGTAATGAAGTGTATTTTACACCTGGAGATCTCTCTAAAAGCTATCAGTTCAGGTTACTTCTTGGCAAAAAGACTTCTACTGCAGTCAAGATTTCATACAATTATGCTTCAAATAAATGGACATTTTGTATTGACTTAATTGAAATCTGAATTAAATCTGCATTAAACACTGCTAAGAAAGAAGCTCATAACACATTAGTAGCTCAATCTGTTTAAAGTGTAGTTATCTTCTTAAAGGTAGAATATCAGCCTCTGGCTTCATAGCTTTTGGGTATGCATAGCTTGATGCATATCTAGGAGCACGAGTTGCTCTGTAAATTCTCTGCCAGGCCATGTGCTTCTTTGCAAGTCTGCATTAGCAGAAACCTGAATCTTATTCAGGTATCATGCATAGCATGCCAGCTTCAGCCTCCTGGTTTCTTTTTTTAGCCTAATAAAATGGTTGTCATAAACCAAACAGATTATGTTTGTGCATGTAATTCGTAGATGCTGGTTTTGTCACTACACAATAAAGCTACAGGTTGCTGTAGCTTTGCCTTTGTTTCATGGATTTCTAACATACTCCAGACCTGCCTTGTTACAAGGTTTGCTCCTGGAAGCAGGAGGTGGACCCTTCGCCATAATTTTGATGTTTACATCACTGAGTGGTATCATTTAGTCACCTACAGGTAACAGCTTTTCTGGATAATGCTGGGAATATTTTGTAATCACCAGTGTTTGCTTTAGGCATTAAGACACTACTGTAAGGAACAGACTGGGCAGATACTTACTTGACTGGCATGAATGTGGAAGAGTGATGAGTAGATGTTCCTGCCCTGGACTTTGGTCTTGGCTACCTTTTTTCTCCAACTCAAGTCTGCTCTGAAGTCAAAAGTGAAGCTGGTCCCAGATTTCTGACACTTTCACTTGAGCAGTGCTGGGAGCTCAAGGCGACTTGCTATGCCATGTTTATGGTAGGTAGAGATTTTCTATGGGAGGGATGTGTCATTGCTCAGACTGTGGAAGTCTGCTGAGGTCTTCTCAGGGTGTTGGCCTCTGGGTCTTTCACAGAAGCTCAGAGGAAGCTTCTCAGATAACCTTCAGCTATTCTTCCACAAGCACACCCTGTCCAAGCACAGAAAAGCTTGTAACAACTGCTGATGCTATGAGGTCGATGTGCTGGCCTAAAGGACACCTGGGACTCCCTGGGAGTGAAGGACATCTCCACAGCCTTAGGCACCTGACAGAACTCGGCATTGACAATGCTCATGCGGTGACTGACCAGCATCATTTTCCTCCAAAACAGAAATAAAGATTCTGAGACAGATATTTTTTCCCTGATACTGGCTGCTGCAGCCAAAGATAGGACATGGCTCTGAGCCTGATTGTATGAACTCTGTCTTACCTGTGGTCCCAGGAATGTTTTTGTCCTGCTGGTTCCTTCCAGACAAGGAGAGAGTGCTTCCAAGAAACCTGCCATGCATTTATGCAAGAATTCTGCAAGAGTTAGTTCCCCAAGTAACAGATAACAGGTTTTGCTACCTGCTCTTTTCAGTTGTTACATCAGTATTTCTGTGGAGTAAATAAAGTTCACAAATCAATTAATTAAAGATTCAATACTCATAAAAATATATATGCTTTTTAATACTAATGTGCTTTGATATATAAAATCTATTACCTCTCTCGTGGGGGCATTTTTTCAGAGCAGCTCTTTATCCCTCTCTTCAAAGGTACATTTTTCACCCTGCAATTCTCCAACCCAATTGTATTCAAGTTTGGGGCAAAGGATATTTTTTGCATTTCTTCCACTTGCACAGTGTGCTTGTGCTTCGTATCTGTCACCTTAGCTGGAGATCACTACTTTTACCCAAGTCAGCAGCTACTAAAAGTTAGTGAGAACTCAGCTGGGAAGTGTGGCAGTTAAGACCTAATTAGTGAAACATTTTCCTATGATACAACCTGGTCTGTGTATAATAAGGCCTTCATTGAGGAGTTGTGCTATTTAACCTGAATTTCTTTGTATGATATAGTAACCATTCTTATCCGTGTGTCTTTCAGGTAAAATCCATTCATAACCTTAAACTTTAGGTATGTCATCAGTTCATTGAAGAAAAGGATGATCTAGCAAAGCTAGTCTTGATGGCCTCTGGTCAGTTGCCTCACTCCTTCCTGAGGCATTGAAGGATCCCAGATACCAAGCAGCTTCTGCTACTGGTCATGAGACAGAGACTAAGTGTGGGAACAACACTGGAAATAATGAGGAGTGAAAAATAATATACTAACTTGGCACTCTACACTAGCAGAAGCATTTTTGTTGTCTTGTTGCACTGACTTTTAGATCTCAGCAATTCTGATGCAGTCTGCACCTACAGCTGTTACAAAATTGCTATATGAAATGGGAAACACAGATTTCAAGCCATGTGGTGAGACAGATTTGAAGCTGGTGTCTATGCTATCTTACTGTTATAAAGGACTCCTCCATTACTGGCTGGAAGAGAAGGGCCTGGAGAATGGAGCTTCAAAAGCAGTTCCTCAGTGCTATCCCTGGTATATCAAGGAAAATATCATCAGTTTAAGAATACTGTAAAACAGGATGGTAACATCTGTTTTAAAAAAGGAGTTTTCTCATTAACTATCTGTATTCACTCTTCAAAGGTAGCAACTATGGGATTCCTATGCAGCAGAGCAGCCATAAATATTGGCAGAAAGTTACTTAAGTGAGATAAATTGCTTACTTAAAAAAGACAGAAATCTTGTCTTTTCCAAATGATATGTGGAAATTTATTTCATGAACAGACTAGTGAGTCTGGTGAGCTGTGCTACTGCTGACTATTTTTATCTTGTTTTGGATGTAAAATCCCTTCAACTTTATACAGGGAGGCAAATCTCAATATAGGGAATGGACTTGACTTAGGAAATATGGAAAGAAAGATGAAAGATCGTGTTAGCATCAAAAAAGTGAATGGTGAAGATGAGAGAGTCTTGAAACTAAGAAAGAAGTAATGTGAAATAGAAGGGAGAAAGTTTCATGTTTTGCATCTGTTTTTCCTGAGATAAAAGGGTACTGTGTATTTTGAATAACTCTAAGCTATAAAAGTTCCTCAGATTGGAGATTTGAAAAAACAGTTTCCAGTATCAGGTTCATCAAGTGGACTACCAACACCTATTTCCCCTCTAGGAATTAATCTGAAGGCATTGAATGGGATCTAATTAGAAAAGGTGAGAGCCAAGCAATCCTGCTGGAGCTCAAACTAATTAATTAATTGATGAAATTAAACAAACCTGCTGACCATATGAAAAAAGAAGAGAAAATCATGATATAAAAAAACCATGGGTTTTAAATTTTTTTTAAACTTTATGGTGAGCACTTGACATTTGGCCCATGGTGAACACACCTGAACAGAGTCCCTCAGCAGAGCATTCCTGGGAAGCAGGCCAAGAGCCAATCAGGAACACAAATGGACTAACTGCTTGGCTCTGGGGATTGCATGGGCACTGCAGAGGAATTTCAGCTAGTCTGACATGTATATCTTTGCAGAAATAATCTTCTGGATTCATTAGCAATGGGTTTCCTCAGGAAGAAAATAAAATGCAGGAATTTTGCATTTGTTAATGATGAGATGCTGCATGAAGCTGGGGAGGACAGATGGACAGTTGTGAGATACTTGTACTCAGACTTGCAAAATCTGATAGTCTGGTGTATTGCTTTGAAAACAAACCAGTGGGAGATCACAAGTCAGGATTAAAATTAATTGAAAACAAAAAAAATTAGAAATAAGTGAAATAATATAAGGAAAAGCACTGACAAAGTCAGATACAACCTGACATGCTGTTAGGGTGGTGGTAGCAGTCCAAATGAAGTAGTTGAGTTGAAGCAATGATCCTATGGAAGGTCTAGTCTCCAGCTGAAGGGCCAGTGGTAGCTCTTGTCCCCTGGTAACCCAGTAGACAGGGCTAAGCTAGGCAGTTCTAAGGGCAGGTTATACCCAGGTGGGAATGCTTGGCTCCTCCCTCCTGGGTGGAGCATCTCACAATAGGATGAGATAAGTCCGTGAGTCATGTGGTGGTTTCTTGATGGCCCATTGTCTGTTATCAGGGGTGGGTCATTAGCAGGCGATAACAGCTAATGGCCCACAGCTGGTGGTAATAGAGTACTTAAATACATCTATATTGTAACCTAGGATATCTGGCTACCAGAAGACATACTGGGAAGCCAGATACTGATACAGTGGCTTTGCTACCCTGTGTCTTGCAGGGCTTAAATTGCCTGTTTGTTATCAGCTTTGTCCCTGAGGAAGTGGTTAGATGTCTTTGTACTGGGGTCTCCATGTGGTCCTTCTAGAAAAAATTGTTTGCTAAGGCTCAGCGCTGCACAAACTCTGGAGGGAGCTTGGGTTTGTTAGAGGTGATGCTACCAAAAGAGCTATGCTGCTAAGTTTACTCTGGAGGCAGCAGAAAAGCAATTATCACATGGTGGTGATACCAGAGAGTGATTAACCAGTTATTTCAAAGGAAGAAATGCTCTTGTTTTCCTCTCTGTTCCTTTACATCAACTCACGTGTCCTGTTCTCTCCTCTCCATACCTGATAAGGGTAGGAGGGAATGGAAGCAAATCTCTGTGTCCTCCTCCCAGCTTTGCTTCCAGCCCTTTTCCTTCTCCACAACACACCATGTGGAGCCCAGTCAGATTCCTTGGTGCTTCAGAGGGCACCAGGAGGTGAAAGAATTGGTAGATCATAGGCCAAGATCATATTGGTTGGGATGTTTTTGGTCATGCCCATGTTGGCCTGGTAGCTAGGCAATTAGCATGTGAATTAGCCCACAGGCCATTAGCTGTCAATTCTTTAAACTTTTTGAAGGATTAATTAATAGTGCCATGACTGGAACTCAAGAAAAGCCACTGAGAAATATGTTTTGAGAAAAATCAGAGAAAAACACTTTGTAGTACTTTTTGCATGGTTTTCTGGTCATAATACCATGATATTTGAATAAACTGAATGTCTTTGATAATTCAAGTGGAAAAAAAACCCCAGTTCAAATAATGGCTTCAGAAAAGGAATTAAATTATCTTCTCTCTGTGAAAATACTTAATTTTCACCTTATGCTTAAGACCCAAGATGCAAGAATATACCCACTGCTGTCTCATGTGCTCTACTGAGCAAGTTGCATTGATAATCCTGATTTTTGCATTCAAGTTCATATACTGAAAATTAAAATGCCTTTTTTATTTTGCAAAGAATGTGACAAGACTAATTATTTGAATGCATTTGGATAACCTGTTTCAAATGCCTCTTTAATAATCTTTATTTAGCATACTTTACATTTGCATTTTATATTCAGCCTCATTTGTATTGCCTCATTACACTTTGAATGACGTAATTATTTCTGTGCTAAAGACTCCAGAGCTTTGATTATTTGAGGGGCATAGACCAAAATGGGATTAATGACAGGTTCGAAGGAAACAGGACATTAGTGCATTAGCAAGAATCAGAAAGTCTTCCATAACATCAGTGAGTGTTTTTTGACATTCTTCTTTGCTTGTTCCTTCCTTTTTCTTCTGCTTCCTCTTTTAATGTCAAGTTGTATAGATACACAATGAGACAACAGATAATTTCTTGAGGTCACTGGCTTGGTTCCTCACATTTATTTAATAATGAAGTTCTTGCCAGAGACTTCTAACTTTTAAAATCTGTGTCACCAATATAGTTGGGAAAGATCAGATAAAACTAACAAGCAAGGAAATAAATTTCTTTTGGTGTGTCATGGTTTAACCCTAGCCAGCAACTAAGTACCACACAAATTCTAACTCAGTTCCTCACCATCCCCTGCCACTGGTGGGATAGGGAGAAGAATCAGATAGAGGTTAAACCTGTGGGTTGAGATAAGAGCAGTTTAATAATTGAAATAAATTACAATAAAAAAAATTTGATACTAACTAATAATTATTCAAAAACCAAAAAGAGAATAAAGCCCAAGAGAAACAAGTGCTGCACAACACAATTTCTCACCACCCACTGACTAATGCCCATCCTGTTCCTGAGCAGTGATCCTTCCTTCTTTTGCCAATTCCCCCCAGTTTATTTACTGGGCATGACACTCTATGGGATACGGAATATCCCTTTGGCCAGTTTGGGTCAGCTGTCCTGGCTGTGCTTCCTCCCAGCTTCTTGTGCACCTGATGCCTGTGAGAGCATGGGAAACTGAAAAGTCCTTGACTTGGGGTAAGCACTAATAGCAGGAACTAAAACATCAGCGTGTTACCAACATTATTCTCATACTGAATCCAAAACACAGCACTGTACCAGCTACTGAGAAGAAAATTAACTCTGTACCCACTGAAACCAGATGATGGTTTGGAGAGTTTGTTAACATACATCTGACATCGTTAGGTTAGTATCAGATTATTTCTCCAGCACTGTGTGTCATGACATTCTCTGTATTTACTGGCTTGTTCTTTCGTATTATCTTGTGTAGTATTAACGGGAGGGAGAGGGTAGTTAGCCATTGCAACTTTGGCAACTGGCCAATACATTAATAGAGATGATGAAAGCTGTGGAAAATTGCTTATTTCCTACCTTGTTCCAGAGAGGGGATTACAAGAATGGAAACGCTCCAGAGACAGCAAAACTGAGCCCAAAAAAAAGCTGTGAGAAGAAAGTTTAGAAGAGACGTGGGAAATTTTGAGTAGCAGAAAGACAGAGCAGGGTATGCTTCTGTAGACAATCTGTAGTGGTCTAATCTGATGTTGTGATGAGCTTTTATCTGGTCAGGGAAGGTGACCATCAGGAAAAAGACACTAGAGTTCAATAGGAAAAGAAAAGATGAAGGAGGATCCTAGGAAATTTTACAACAGGTTAGTTCTCTGGCCGAAAGAGTTTTTTAGAGAAGTCAAGAAAATCAACCCCGATCTTGTGCTGAGGATTAGTTATTTTTCATCTCTGTTTCAGTACTTCCTATATTGTAAAGTCAACATTAGCAGTGTCATGCAGGCTGGTAAATATTTGTTTAGTGGCAGTTGTTTCATACCTGTCATGTAATCCTGACATCATAAGTCATGTATCATCATGAAAGGCTGTTCCCCTGCATTTCTTAATGTGCCTATAGCCCCAGACAGCAGCCCCTGCCAGTCTTCAAAAGGTTCTCCTGCACTGATCATGTTGATGGATCATCTTCACACCAGGACACTGGGTCTGAAGCTCTCCTGGAACAGCCACAGAAGGGTCCTGGATAGGGTCCAGTCCCTTTTTAAGAGTCCTTAACTTGTGTTCCTCTCTTCCTGAGCTCCTCTGAGCTTGAGGAGACAGGCTTTGATGAGCTGATGTCATGGGAGGATATGGGCAGGGTACTATTTCGATTCCCCCTTAGTTGTTCTGCTGTGCTCCTTTGTGGGCGTGCAGACAAGCTTTTATCACATAACCCAAGGCATCCTACCAGTCTGGGCTCTGTTTGGAGGCTTTGATTCTCCTCTCATCAGACACACACTAAATTATTCAAAGGGGAAAATGCCACATATGACATTTCCGTTATAGAGCCAATTCTACTTTAAGCCCTGCTTTTCATAGGCTCATTCAAAGAAGCCCAGGGAATTTCCCTACCCCTGCAGGCTTTTTTTTTTGCCTTTTTTTTTTTTTATGCAGATGAATGATCAGCAGAGTTTTAAGGTACCTTCTTGAATGGACTAATCTTAATGGATCTCTCTTAAAACTGAGTAGGTTATTTTAGAGGACTAATTTATGGAAGCATTCTCCAGAGTTTTACTGAGATAAATGCAGATCATCGAAATAATTATCAAAACATACCTCTTCTTATTCAGCACTTGGGAGCACATGTTTTGAGGCTTTCATTTTTTGAGGTTGTTTCATTTAATAGGGAATGGATCTGCATAAGCAGAGCAGTCCACCATGTAAGGGCCAGCGGGCAGTGTCCTGTAGCTATCACAGAAAAGTCACCAGCCTCCTTCCACAAAGCTCCACAATCAGGAAAGGCCAGGTCCGGTAAGCATGGGAAGTCAGAGACCTTCAGAGGAATTGTGGTGGCTTGAACAACAAATACCATTAATCTGGAGATAATCAAATCCTTTAATCTGTTTTTAATCTTGCTATTTTTAAAGCTGCTTCTTAGAAGTTTTAAATCAAGTGACGTTTTCTGTCAGTCTCTGGGTTCAGTATTTGGCAGGATCAGAGGGTCTTGTGTCACATGGATAGAGTGAGGTCCATCACTTCTCCCATCTCCCAGCTCAGGTGTTATGGTTCTATCAAAGGCTCACATTACTAAATCTTGATCCTGCTTCTTTTTTTCTCCAATAAATATAACTCCTCTCAGAGTCCCTCCTCATGACTTATGTCTTCTATTTGTTTTTCTCTCCACTAATACAGGTTTGGTTTTTTTTTCCTCTGGTTCCTAAGGATAAAACATGCCTCCCAGGAATAACTGGCCTGACTGCCCTCTCTTGCAAAAATACACTGGAAATCCTCTGGAAGTTTCTTTGGAATATTTTTTTGAATTTTGGAAACCCTTCTCCAACGCTATGCTATTGCATGAAGTACATTGATAATTTACATACCATTTTCCCTCTTTTTCCACCTTATGGAGGACAGTCTCAACTAATTTTTTTGCCAGCAGGTAAAAATACCAGTTAAGCACATTCTCTTATCTTCAGTCCATGAGAGTTTAATGCCAAGGGAAGGTAAGGAAGAAAAATGAAGCAAGCTGCTTTTTGTTTGGATAGGGTAGCCAGTTTCACATCAAGAATCAGCAAAGGTGCTATTTCATGGGACAGCAATTTTTAGCTGATGTCAGTGAAATGATGCAGGTGGTGCCAAGTGGCTGCTCTTTGGCACAGATGTCGTTCAACAGATGGATCAGGCCATATGATATCCACTTGTTTCAGATTATGCCTGTACATAGCTGGTCTTTCCACATTGACACAGTTTTACAGAAAAAAGGGAGATGAAGGGAAAACAAAAACATTTGTTTGAAACTGGACTGAAAAAAGTTGATGTAAAAGTGTAGGGCTAGATCATCCCATGAGCACTGCATTATGCCTCAGGGACCAGGCTTGAATCCCTCGGGAGAGCAAATGGAAAAAGCGTGCAGGTATGCAGGTGCTGGTCCTCTTCCTTCAAGTGCCCAACAGGCAGCATTCCAAAGGTGGAGATAAGAAAGGAGGGCATGTAAATGCTTGGCATAAATTTTTGAGGGGAACTACTTTCTTGTTTTTTGTGACCCATCCATCCTCTTGCCAGAGACTGAAATATTGAATTTGAGCCTAAAGCCAGTTCTTTTACTGAGGTCAGTGCAGTCAGAAGCTCGTCATCTCAAGTGCATGACAAACACTGACCACTGCGAACACTGTAGCTGAGGTTATATTATTACCAACTCCCTAATGACTGGTCAGTTGTTAAACAGTGATTGAGCGCACTAAAGAAAAGTATAAATGAATAATTTCCATGTAACCACCAGAAAAACAGACCTCTGTAGTGCAGTCTGAAGAGTGGCCAAGGAGTGCCTGTGCCCCTGTGCCCTCCTGGGCACCAGCTGGAGGGAGCAGTTGGCCACACTCACAGGACTGTCCACAGCTCAGTCTCTAGTGCACTGAACATTTTCCCTCCCAATCCCAATACATTTGATCTTTGGTGAGAATGATGAGTGATATTATAAAAAAGACCAAGAAAATCCCAGCAGAGTGAGGACTGGAAAGAGATGAACTGCCTTGAGGATTTTGATCACGACATTTAAATTCCAGTCCGCAATTCATGTCATTCTATTTTGTTATATTGTTTTTATAAACTCTGTGTTGTAATCACAGACTTTCTGGCGTGATGTTTTGAAATTATCTAAGACCTTTATCCTAGAATGCAATGGCATTTGGCTGCTTGTCTGTTTATGTTCAACTTCTATTGATTTCAAAAGGTTCGAATTACTCAAGGTCTTTGGCTGGAGCTGCATTTTGCTTTACAGGTTCATGACGAGTAGTAAATTATTGTTCAAAGGGTGAAGAAAAAACCCAAAACAACAAACCAAGCACCTGTTAAAGGACAATCTGTGGGTTTCTCCTTCTACATAGCATTTCACACTGTGACAGACTCTGTGTGTGTGTGAGAGAGAAGAAGAATGGAGAAGCCCAGGAAAAAATTTACTGATTTCGTAGATAAGGTAGTAGCAGCTGCTAACTCAATGCGTCGTGATGAACTGCTTTTTTCTTACAAGGGAATTCTCTACCCTACCACTGTTTGCAGTCCTGAAATATTCAAAGCCTTGGAGTCCTTTGAAGCCAGAAGTGATGATGTAATTTTGGCAGGATACCCTAAATCTGGTGACTATATTTTAATTTTTTTCATAAATAAGGTTCTGTAATAGCAAGTAACAAGGTTTGTACTAAAGATATGCAATATATATTATATGACACATAATATTATATATTATACGAAATAATATCTATTTTAATACTATCTAGAACGTTCACAAAATTTTGTAAAAGCGATTTCATTCTCAAAAAGCATAACAAATTAATCATGAATATTTTATATGGGAAATTTTCCAAAAGACTGAGAAAAACAATCTGTTTTTCTTTTCTATAGCATATAAAGGTTTTTGTTATCTTTACTTTTAGTAGTTATGGAGTTAAATGCACAAATTGGAGAGAATTCAAATACTGTTTTTTAAACCAGAGATAACTAGATCTCTTGGTATTACAGGATCTGCTCTCACACTGATATTTGTAAAGTTAAGAGCTTTATGTTTTTGCACAGAATGGAGCTTTTGGTACCTTCAAATGCTGAATAGTCTTTAGTTTCTTTCACAGAGATGTCAGGAAATAGCTATCAAAACTATTTCTGTAGTCCTTGAAGTGATTATACTGTTCTTTATTTATTGGAAAATCAAGATGAGATCTTTGCTAGGGTTGCAAGTTTACCCTACATATTTGCTCCTTCTGCCTGAAAGCCTGGTTAGATGGGCCTCATATCCACTTTAATCTAGCTGTTTCTCTCTTCCAGCAATTGGTTCACACTGCCTTACAGTAGATAGTCACAGCTGACAAGGTTGTAAAGTTTTTGCTTTTTTATTGCATTTTCTTTTTGAAGAAACATTATGCACTTGAATGCAGTTGCTAGGACTGTAGCGAGGAAGATGTAGGAACCCAGTGTCCAGAAGTCAGGAAATGGTAAAATAAAGACGGGAGATCTATACAGGCTCTTGGTTATGTTTTGAATAAAAATATAATAAATGGGTGTAAGAAATGTCACTTCATAGTGGTTTTTTCCTATTGTTAAAGAAAATGAGTACACACAGCACAATTTTCAGATCTAGTTCTGCTCCTGTGTTGAAGTACTGTGACCCATCTTTCTTCCTAAAATAATCCAGCACACCAGAAAACACTTAATACATTAGGCTTTAAAGTACAGGTTTACCACCTCAGTCTCCCTTACATTTGTCACAATAAAATTTATTACATTAGTGCAGGTTTTCCCAGCTGAATCTTAGTGGTTCTTCTCATTTATTAGTTAGTTTACAATATACAAGTTAATTTATGGTGTACAGAACCACTCAAGTTGGAGAAATATGTCCTTATGAGGAGCAAATGTGGCACTCTGAGAGGTGATTTTCCAGATAGTCAGCTGTGATTGTATCACATGAAAGGAGGCAGAGTCACTCACCTGGCAGTACTACGACCTCTTGACTTCCGTGGCAAATCCATTTCTGGTCATTCTAAAAGTTTTACAAGCAAGTCTGTATTTTTCTTCTTTCAGGCACGAACTGGCTAAGTCAAATCTTAACTGACCTGATAGCTTTATCTCAAAAGAAAACACAGGGTAGGGAAAACAGTGTGAATGATGAAGAACTAGAAGAATTCAGCTGCCTTGAAATTGGAGATGCTGAGAAATATGAGGTGGGAACAGAATACGTATGGAAATTATCAAAATTATGTGCTTCAAATACAGAATATATGATGTATGAACTGTCATAAACAGAAACTAAGAGTTGGTCTTTGCATATTAATTGTTTAATTTTGATGAGTTAGTTAATTAATGTTAATGTTATTATAAGTTGAGTTAATGTTAAATTAATGTTAAAAATCAAAAGCCACTCCAGTCGAGCTGAGCTGACCCCGAGCATCCCCATGGAGTGGCTTCTCTCCCAGATCACTCCAAAACTGGCCAGCTGACCCCGAGCATTCCCTTGGAGTGGTCATTTATCCCATTTCATAAGAATTTTAATGGTTCTAAGTTTGTAAGTTTAAAGAAAGTGTTGTAAAGAGTTCTGCACTGTTAATATGATGTTTGTACATGTTGTAGTTTATTATTAATTGCAAAAAGGCACATTTTTCTTTATATAATTTATGTTTTATTCAATTATAAGTTTTAGGGCCAGGCTAACTTAGCAGGGCTTCCTAACTGACAGTTTCTAAAAATAACACCAACCTGCCATCCCTGCAACTGGGCTCCATGGAAACCAGGAATACTAATGAGGCACTTTCCCGCCATTTCCATCTATTGGCTGGGGAAGGTGACCTCACCATAAAATACCACCAATCACNGAGGTGGGAACAGAATACGTATGGAAATTATCAAAATTATGTGCTTCAAATACAGAATATATGATGTATGAACTATTCCATTGTTTGATAAGAACTTTGCTACTTCTTTTTATGTGGCATCTGGTCAGGATGAATCTCATCTGGACTGTCAAATATTGAGGGATAAATTAACACTTCAGTGGACATGAGAGGAGCATATACCCATGAGATACACAAGAACTTCAGAAATTCAACATAGCATCTTGTGTATTTAAGAAGAGCTTCATGAAATGTCAAATAATGAAATATTAGCTTTTTTCTCTTGTACTAGCTCTTCCACCTCACCCCCACTCTTGGTCCTTGAGATGCTTCAGCTTTCACATATAGCCAGTCTGCACCTTACCTCTAGATTTGATGCCTTGTCTAACAGAACTGAAGAGAATTACCACTGAAGAGAATTAACAATGGATAGTCTTTTTCCAATTGTTCAGGGGCTTTGGAAGATTAGAGCTACTCAGAGCAGCCCACTAATATCCCAGGGCAACACTCACCAAAAAAAACCCCAAAAACCATTTCTATCAGCCAATAACTTTTGATAAGTTTATCAAGGCAATATTTTAGCATAGGTTAATGAAAAGAATATTTGTACTAACTGAACTGTCCACTTTCCTCCTTCCAGTTCTTAAAGCAAATGACCAAATTACCTTCTCCAAGATTTATGGTTACTCATCTCCGTCCTGAAAACCTTCCCAAGTCTATCTTCAAAAACAAAGTCAAGGTGAGTGCTGATTTTAATGTATTAAAAGCAAACACTTCAACAGATATTTTCAAAAGCCACTGTAGTACTTTCCTGCAAATTTTCAGAATCTCTCTTATACTTAAGTGTTTAGCCTGGCCATTTCTACTTGCCTGTTTAAGTACTGCCATTCATCTCACTTAACCTCAGTTTGTCCTTATTGGCACCTTTGCGGCAGTTTCCACAAGAGAGTTGCAGGGCTTGAACAAATCCTCCCAAGGCAAAACATATTTTGATGTGATTTCCTGTGGGAGGAATTTCATGGCATTATTGCAAGTGAGGGCTTCAATGTGTCAAATTTCAGAGAGAATTTATATTTTTGTAATTTGTCCCTTCTACCTAAATGATGAACTATGCTTGTATTGAGCAAAACATACTTATATTCTGCAAAATTAATTTGGTTAATCTGTAAAAGATACTTTAATAATTATAGGCAACCATCTTCTCATGGTACCAAAGCAAAGTTAAATACTGCACCTTCTTAATTTAGAATGAAACTGCTACTTCTGCAAGTAGCACACAAGGTATTAGAAATCCCCAACTGCAGTTATAAAGTATATTATTATTATTTGTTTTAACGCTATAGTCTGCTATGTCTTTCTCTACAAATAATTAATTTATTTTTTTTCTAGGTATTGTTACTGATTCGTAATCCAAAAGATGTAGCTACATCTTTTTACCACTTTTGCAATGGCCTGGCTACTCTTCCCTCCTATGAGACCTGGGATGATTTCTTCACAGATTTCATGACAAAGAAAAGTACAGTATATTTTCCTGTCTGTGTCAATTATCCAATGATTTGTCTTTGTCTAAAAACCCTTGTACTTCAGTAAATCAGCTTCACTAGGATTTTTTGGCTTACAGTACAAAAGCAGAGATTAAAGAGAGAGAATTAGAAATCTAAACTGAAATTTACAGTACTTGTCTTACTGCTTGAGGGTAAATATTTGTCAAAACTGCACTTCCACAAACTTCTTTAACTTGTACAAACTGATATTTTTCCTGGAAGAAGCAGTTCTTCCTTATCTCTGTCTTGGATCTCCTTAACCTCTCATCTCCCATGTCCATCATCTTGTGTCCATGGAGACATAAAATCGCCTCCATGCCAAATTGGATGAAAGGAATTATTTGGATTAAATCTAGTGCTTTAAAAAGTGGAATAAGTCTAATGCATTAAAAAAGAGAGAAAATAATACCACTAGTTTAAAGTTAGGAGTTTGGCATAGCACATGGCCAGCAGAAGGGAGGGTTGTACAAGGTTTTAGGATGGATTAAGGGAATCTGCAAGACGATAGCTTTTTGGTGGACTCACAGCTTTCTTGAAATACTAACAAGTTTTATTGTTCTGACTTACAAATGGTATCATATGCCTGAGCCTGGAGCAAAACCTATAGTTCCCACAGAAGGGTGTAAACTCTGCCACAGACACGATTAATAAAGCCCTTGGCTGAGACAACTTCATGAGTAAAACTTGGTTTAATTTATAAGTAGCTTGTATAATCTTCATTTATGCTTCATCTTAGGGTTCTTTTGTTTTATTTAGTGGCCTGGGGATGCTACTTTGAATACCTTTCTGAATGGAACAAATACGCTGATGAAGAAAATATTATGACAATAACTTATGAAGAGCTAAAAGAGGTAAGGTTATCAACAGTTACAAATATTTTATGCTTCAAGGGACATTTTTTCCTAAACCAATTCACCATTATATTCATGTAGCGCATTCAAACCATGTGAGACAGATTCTTAAGGGAAGAAAAGGTGAAATTCAAACTTAAAAACCTTCTTAAAATTTAGTTTTTGAAAATGATTCTCATTTTTTATTTAACTGTGATATAAGCCCAAATAATTGTAAATCTAAATCCCCAGTAATTTTTTGGGGAGGAGCTTTTATGTTTTCAACAGTGTAGATTTTGCTCGCCTACAAATCATACATAATACTTTGTAATCTGTAGGAAGACAGCTCATATCTCCTCCGAGATATTATGGAGAAGAGCAACACTATGGACCACTCTAGTCCTAGTGAAGTCTATGAATATCCTATATATGCAGCCAGCAGAGAGATATACGGAGGTGTAACTGATGCCATGATGATTTTTTTCTTTTTCGTATACCCCTCTTGTATACCCTCTTATATACCCTTTTATACAGCTTTTGTGTATCCTTAGTGCTTGCTTTTAGCCCACATACTTGTAATTCCCCAAGTCTGATAACTAGCTTAGACCCAAAGTTCTGTAAGCCAAGAGACCGGACATCTTGGAAGCCTCGCAGTTGGGGGTCAGAAAGCCCCAGACACCAAGGTCCTCTCCAGAACACATTCTGCAAACCAAGATAGGCCCATCCAGGGTGAAGGTTCCTCAGGACGGGGTCTTCTCTTGAGCCTCTCATTGGGGAATCTTTGATAGATATGCTAATTTGCAAGGTCTATAACTGTATACGCGAATCATCGTGTGTGTGCATTTACGGTGTTCATTCTGGGGTGCTTTTTGGTGCATTCTACCTGGATGTGGTGCACCTGAAGATCCTTAAATAAATACAGAGGTGAAATCCTTTTTTCCCCTCTGACCATGTTTGGCTTTTAATTTTAAGCCCAAGGAAAGGCAACATAACCACATTGGAAAGCAGCATAATTTGTTGGAAAGTCATGTCATATGCTACATTCCTCTTTCCAGAATCGTGCCCTGGGTGTGAAAAACATAGCTGCTTTCTTGGGAATTCCTCTGACTGAGGAAGAGCTTCAGCTTGTGGTAGAGAGGAGCAGCTTCCAGTCTATGAAGAAAAACTCAGAGAAGACCCATGGGGCGTTTGGCGATGTTCTCTTTCGCAAAGGTAGGAAGCTCCAAGTGGCTCACCGGTAGAAATGTCACACTCTTAAGAACTTGGGCCATCCTTTGGTTCCTTTTTTTGTATTCATATTAGCATTGCAAGTTAGCATCAAGCAGGTTATGACTGCTTGGCTTGAGAGGAAGATTCAAGGAGCACTGGTGAGGAAGATACCCAGCAAGGTTCTGACAGCAGAGCCACTTTTAGAGGCTCACAGATGTCTGGCAGGAAGGAGGAACTGTCATGTGTCTGAACTCCTCTCCACCTCTGTGCCTGGATCGCCAATAGCCCAGCCCATTGGGGGCTTACCTGAGCAGGCAGCACAGGGCCAAACTCAGCCTGAGTGGCGTGACCACACTTTTTAGGAGAGTATAGGAATCTCCTGAAATGGCCACTGCCAAATGCCTGTTCACTCTTACACATTAGAAGTAAGTCAAGCAAGCAGGAATCCAGGTACACACAGGAGAGGAAACAAAGGGGAACAGCTTTTGCAGTGTACCGTAGGAGACACAGACATGAGAAGGGCAGCCTGCTTGTCAGAATCTATTTCTGCATTTTACTTTAAAGAAGTAACTGGATAAAACTCAAGCTGCCAAAGAAGCAGAAACCCAGCTCTGCCTCCTGACAGATGATTCTTAATCAGTTCATCATTATCTTCCACTTTGTGAGTCATAACTGACTGGAGGAGAGAGATGTAAGGAAACAGGACTTTAGGCTGCCTTTTTGAACACAGTCACCTAAAGAGGAATATGTTCTTTTGCAATAGAGCAAAAGACTATTCACATATATGCAGGTCCACTGATTTCACAAAATTATATTGCTGTAGAAAAATGTTTTATGTGGAAAATGGATTACAACGATTTAGTGTACAATGCAAAAAAATGACAGATGTATAGAATAAAAAATGACATTTCTTGGTTTTCAAGAGTTTGTTTGCTTCTTTGAAGGTAGTGTAAGTGACTGGAAGAATCTTTTCCATGAGGACCAGAATGAGAAAATGGACAAAGCATTTGAAGAACATGTAGCAGGAACTAAACTCGGAAAAAAGTTGAAGTATGATTTGTACTGCAAAGCCTGAAGAGTAATGAAATGTGGTCAGAACAAGAGCTTTCCAAGGCAGACTCAGATCATCTGAACGCTAGACACTAGAAAACTAGATTAAGTGATCCGAGAACCTTAGAATTACTGTAAGAATCATTGCAGCAGCCTTTACAGTGACAATGATGAGTAATGGCCTTTTGTTTTATGGAGAGCTCTTTGGCTACACCCATTTGCTGAAGAAGATGTCAACTAACTGTATTTACAAAAACTCAGCAGCCCTGTTCCAGTAGCTATCACCTGGAAGGAAATGCCCCTTTTCTTTCTATCCAAATTCTAGCTTTCCAGACTATCTATTTAGTATGGAGTTTTTTTTCTTTAAAAATGTTTCAAATCATTCTTTGACAGAATTCTGCAACATCTTCACAGATAATATCACTAGCAAAATTATGGATGTGACAGAAGCCTAATGACAAAAGGTATCTTCCATAAATTCAACACAAAGTAAACCAAAGATAGAGAGAGGAGAAAGAAGGGGAATAGGGATCAGCATTCTTAAGGCTTTTCATCTCTCTGACTGCAAAATATCAAGATGGATTTCAGATTATGGGCTGGTGTTAACAGGCAAGATTCACTCAGAGGCACTGCTTTTCCTAGGATCATAGAGCAGCCCAGGTTGGAAGAGACCTTGAAAAATCATCTGGTACATCCTTTCAGGACAAAGGGAGCCTAGATGAGATTCTATCTAGATGTCACATCTTGAAAACCTCCAGTGACGAGGATTCTATCGTGTCCCTGGTGCCATTGTTCCAGCAAATGATTGTTCTTCCTGTAAAGAATTTACTTCATGTATCAAGATTAAACCTGTCCTGTTGCAACTTGAACCCTCTGCCTGTTTTCTTTCCCACGTGGTGTCTCATGAACAGAGAGCCTCCTTCCTCTTTGTGGCTGCCCTTCAAGTACTGGAAACTGTGATGAGGTTGTCCCTGAGCCTTCTCAACTTTGTGGTCCTCCCTTGGAACCCCTCTGGTTTGTCTGTGTCTTTCTTGAAAATGGCTCTACTGAGATAGTGGGATTGTCAAGAGTGATGGTGCGAGACATTACTATACCCAGCTCTATTGTGCTGCCATTGCTATTTGCCTCTCTAGACACAGCGTTTCAGACTTGTCCAGGGACCAACAGCTCTGGAAAAAAAAGGCAAAATAAGGTTCTTTAAGTATAGTTGAATTAAAAACAGGAAAAATCAATTTATAGATCCATCACCTAAGCAAATAAGACATAAACCTAAAAGATACACTTGGAAAGAATAAAGTATTCAAAGACGTTTTGCTTCATTCTTCTAAAGCTGGTTGGTTCTACCTGGACATAAGTGGACGTGCAGAGTTTTGCAAAGAAATAGGAATGCTAGAAGTTGCTACATATGTTGCTAGAAGCTTAGCTATATATGCTAAATACTTACAATATTTAGAAAAAATGAATGGATTCAAAAGCAGAGCAGCAGAAAGTCCTGATTCAAGCCATCTTTGAACAATTACAAGTTATCTGGAAGCAACCAGAAAGGTACCAGATGCCTGGAGGAGAACATACATAAAAGCTGTGTTCAAAAATGAGAAGGAAGAATCAAAATAGAAGAGTCACCTTAACTTGATACGTAGAAATGCGGTAGCAAAAATGACAAAACAACCAACCATGAAACATTTTGAGGATAATAAAACAGTAAATAGAAGTCACATTAAAGCAGTTTGTGGTCCTTCTTAAGATAACTTACCTCTTGAATAAGCCACTGATAGAAAATACAAGAGGGAACAGCATCGGGGAGGGCCTGAAATTATGTGACTAAAGAGACACAAATTTATGTGGAGCTGGCAATGTACAAACGTGGTTACAGAAATGAAAGTATTGAAAGTAGATTGATGTTCTTAGAAATTCATAGAACACCAATAAAAGGCATTCAGAAGCATTGCCAGCAGCAGCAATACTTTCAGGAATATGCACTTGGTTACATGGATGTTATGAACTTGGTTGCAGTAGTATGCTCATGGTCACACTGCATATCCTGGTTGACAGCAAAAATGGGAGGGCAATTAAGGCAATATCCTTTAGTGGTGAGTCCTGGTCATATTCAATATTGTTTTTAACACTGTGGGCAGGCTAATATCAAATCCTGTATCATAAATGACTGACTTAAGTCTGGGGATCAGAATAGAGGGCTGAAAGTACTAGGGAAAATGGCAAAACAATTTGAAACATAACAAATGGAGAAGATTAGGGAACACAAAGTTTAGTAAAGGTAAGTGTAAAACACTGTATTTAGACAAGGGAAGCCAAAGGCACAGTTACTTAATAGGGGTAAATCAGTCAGGCAGCAGCTGGCATAAAAAGACCCGAAGAATCACACTCAGCAAGGACTAACATGGTGACAACGCTAGAAAAAAAGGCTCAGATCTTATTCTGATCTTGCTGATCTGATGGAAAACCAGACCGTGACCTATTTCTGCAGTTTATCCTCTCCTGTGTCATCCCAAGGCTTGAATTCAGTCCATGTGTGCCCTTAACAATCTCACTCTGAAGGACAGAGCTGTTCAGGGCACTAACACCTCATGTGCTTTTGCTCCATCACAGCTGCTATGTGGGCCCTTGCATTCAGTGGTGTAAGGAGGTGGAAGAAGGGAGGACGGAGACGGCAAGCTGCCATGTCTAAAATTAATGTAGGCAAGGAAACATGATGGATGAGGAACATTTTGAGAGAGTGAAAAGTAAGCAGAGATGAAGCCAGTGAGTGTGAGAATCAAGTCAGAAAAATTTGGGAATCTTTTTTGAAGGTAAGACGTAATTGACTGACACAATAGCAGCGGCTCTCAAAATTTATTACTTCTAGGACCTTACCAATTGTCAAAAAAAAAAAGAAAATTATCTTTCCTTTTGGTCTAGTATATTTTGTTGCTTATGATGCCTAAAAAGATAAATTTCCACTGAAAAGGATGTTTATATTGTATTTTTGTCTGTTTGCTTTAAAGAGAATGAACAAATCAGAAAAATTATATTAACCCATCTTCCACCTATTGTCCTTTCCCCAATCCATTTCCAAAACAAAGCTAGGGTGAGTCTTTGGTTAAGGTGAATCTTCTCTTTATGGTGTACTGCAAATGCTTCTGATAACAGCATTTCCATCCAAGGCAGATTTTCCTGTGGTGAATTGAACAGCTCAGAGTTTTCCCAGGTGACCGTAGGAGCTGTTCCACTTTCACTGACCTGCATACCCCACGACACTTTGGCTGCTGGACAGACAGTGCTGGGATTGGGACTGGGATTGCTGGCATGCTCAGGATCCCTGGGTGCCCTGAGCCTCTCCAGAGACACAGGGCTGCTCTGGCCCCCCACGTCTGCAGCTCCTGAGCAGACTGACAGATGGCTGTGACAGCATCGAGGACTCTGCTCATGAGCAGAGATCAGAGTCTAAGGATTAAAGGACCTGGAGGCACCTGTGTCCCCAGTGGCTCAGCTGACAGGTTGTTCAATCTCATGCTGAAGTATTAGAGTGATTTGGCTCCCTCAGGATTCAGGCAGCTGGCTCCAAAGCAAATTTCTCGGGCAGCTGACCAGAGAAAAATGTTAATTTCTTGATGCCCTTACTCTTCAGTACTGGAAAACAGGAGGAAGTTTTCCTTTGCAACTCAGAGTTAACACATGGACAAAAAGCTGAAAACAATAACAAAAACAAAGCTTGCAGAAAGCATAATATATGGACAGTGTCTTCAACTTTATAAGTAAAATAGCATGATTGAGAAAATGTTTCCAATAAAATGGTCTGTTTCAATGGTTCTGCATTTTGGGAGATCAGACAAATAATTTTAAATTATTCTTTATAGGTAACTTTAAGCAATCTTCCAAATCTTACAGCTGTGACTTTGATTTGACACTTTCGCATGTTTGATTAAGCTTGTGTATAGGTTTACTGAGTGTCTGACGTCCATTTGTGAAGAAAGAGACAAGGATGCGATACAAGGGTTTGATACATGGGTAGGGAACAAGACCCACACTGTATTCAAGAGCATTAAAGAGAGTGAAAGGCCCCTTCACAGGGTAATTTGCCTTCCTGTATTGCCTGTCTCTGTTGGCATGACCAGTGGAGATACCTATTTCACCATCTCAGCACTCCTTATCTTCTAAAAATGCATCACCCAGAATACAAATAACAGCCCCAAAAGGAACAATTTCACCCAAAGATGAAATTATGGTCATGAGCAGAGAAAAATGAAAGCGAAGTAGTACAAGTAGAATTTGATTCACACTGCAGAACCTAAGTGTTAAAACTTCACATGCAAGTGACTCTCCTGTATTTGATGGATTTGATAACATAAAGTACTCAGATGTGAGTATTTCATCAGGAGATGAAATTTCAACCAGGAGAAACCTGGTTCAGGTGGCACCTGTCCTTAGCTCTGGACATTGCCTTACAGTGACTGGATGCAAGACAGAGCCACGGCCTGTAAGGAACCCATAATCCGGGATGTGTATCCATTAGTGGAGTCAGTAGCAAGCCAGGTTGAGGTCAGCTTTCCAGGTGTCCACTACATGCTCCTTGTCTGGTTGGCAAATTGCACTGCATTGCTCGCCAGTTAAAAATATTTCAGGAAATATCTTTTACAGGTCTTTCTTTGGTTTAATTTAACATTTTTAATCCTATTAGTTGTTGCCCCAATAGTTCCTGTTCATACTATCAGCTGCAGCAAAGACCTTATGTCACTATCGTCAGTCTCCATGGAGTTCTGTCATGTCAAAAGGGGTTAACAGAGTACAGAGTTAATCAGTGACTTGCACCTTCATCCCTGAGTGAACGCCCTGTCCTATTTACTCATGTGTTGCCTAGAGCTTTTCTGCATTGTGGAAAGACAGCCTGTATCTGTTTGGGAAGAGTTGCACAGGGATACAAACATGACCAGAAACAGTGAAAGAATCATTGAAATAGTGGACAAATGTTTTTCAGAGGGTGACAAGATGGCCCCAGAAGACCTGCTGTTTTCCTACAGAGGTATTTTATACCCAGTTACAATTAGCAGCACGGAGACTTTGGAAGCTCTGAAATCCTTTGAAGCCAGGAGCGATGATGTGATTCTAGTAGGTTACCCTAAATCAGGTAAGAGTTTTCTTGACCAGCAGTCAAGTGCACAGTGCTACAATCCAGATGTTGATTACTTAATGTCATCACTTAATACAGCAGTAATTCCTGAGAAAAGTTATGACGACATGAGACTTTATAGACTCATGAATTTAAGTTGTAAGGCATACCTGGAGTTCAAATAATGCAACCCCCTGCTCAACGCAGGGGAAAGACCTAACCTCTAAAGTTAGGTTTGGTTGCTCAAGGCCTTGTCCAGAAGGATTTTGAAACTTTTGAGGATGGAGGTTCACCATCCACTGAAATCTTTTGCAGTGCATTCCTACAATAGTGTTTTTTTGGAGGTTGGGTTTTTGTTTGTTTGTCTTTACATCAATGCAGTCAGACATCCCTTTGTTGTCAGAGAGGTTGTGTCTTCATCATAACCTCCAGTAGTGGGAGACTGCAGTGAGAGTCTCCCGTGCCTTTTTTCTTCTACCTGAAGCCTGAGCAAGCCAAGCCTTTCCATACAGTTCATTTGCTCCAGATCCCAGTAATTTCATGGAAATTCAACAAGACTTTCTCCAGATTTTCAAAATCATTTGTGCTTCAGTCTAGGAACTGCACACGGTGTTCAAATGGTGAACACACCAGTGCCCGCTAAAGCAGGATAATCACATCCCTTGATATTTTCACCACACTTGCTAACGCAAGGAACTATGTTGTTACCTTACTCTCTGCAAGAGCAATACAGGGAATATATCCTGCTAATGAGAGCAGAACTGCTGTTTCCATATTTTTACTGCATTGCAGAATGCAGGTGATTCCTTTGGATCTAAATGGAGGGAAAGACATGAATGCCACAAGGATTTTTACATGTTTTCTCTCTCTTTCTCTGTGGGCATTTCAGGCTCCTTAACTTTTTTTCCTATTGACTTTACAGAAATATCTTAATATGTCATTTGCAGAAAAAGAGGAAATTGATTCTTACCACATCACCTTTGTGTGCAACCTCTAGAGCTGAACGTAGGCAGAAATGGTTTATATGTGTGAGGATCCAGCTAAGCACTGCTGGAAGTGTTAGTTGAAAACTGAGATTTGGCTCTCCAAGCCCAGTCCCTCACTCACCAGTTTTTCCAGGTTGCAGAGGCCAAGACAACTAAGCCTGGTGCAAAGATGGTGTCAGGAGCATGATGGTCTGGTGGCTTGGTTGATGACCCTTCTGCTGCCAGTTGTAGAAGCCTAGCTGGGAACTGGGAATGAGGTCAAACTGTGCCAATAATGAAGAGACCATAAACTGAAGCTGGTTGGCAAGAGGGAACAGAGTGTTCCCAAAGACAGCACTGTGGAAGGAGAGCAGAAACAGCCAAAAGATGACTCAGTTGGCCCAGTGCTGGGAGCCATACAGCTCCTGAGTGATTTCCACAGGGAGTAGTCTGAGGTAACCAAAAAGTACCAGAGTTGAAAAGAGCAATAGAGGTCTGCTTCTGCTTCTACTGAGGGATGGGATGTGATTCTGAAGCAAGCAGGGTAGCACTTCACAGTATCTGCTTAACATCTCTGTCCCTGTTGACCTTTGGCATACCCTTGTTGATTATTATCCAGGGCCATGATTTAACTTCAGCTGGAAACTCACAGCTCAACTCAGTGGCCCCACAGGGCCACTCACTCTTTCACCCCCAGCAGGGTGGGGGAAGGAAACAGAATGGTAAAGGTGAGAGGAGTCATGGCTTGAAATAAAGACAGTTAAACAGGTAAAGCAAGAGCTATGTGCACAAGCAAAGCAAAGGAAAGAATTCATTCTATCCTAGCGGCAGTCAAACGTTCAGCCATCTCCAGGGCTCCATCACCCCTGACAGTGACATGGTAAGACAAGTGCCATAGCTCTCAGCATCTCTGTTTCCTTCTTCTTCCCTCAAATTTGATTGCTGAGCATGACTCCATACGGAATAGAATGTTCTTTGGGTCATTTGGGGTCAGTTGTCCTATCTATGTTCCCTTTTATTTTCTTGTGCACCTGCAACCTACTCTCTGGCAGGTCAGTGTGAGAAGCAAAAAGGCCTTGACACTGTGTAAGCACTGCCTAGCAATAACTAAAACATCACTGTGTTATCAACACTGTTGTCAGCACAAATCCAAAACACAGCTCCATGTCAGCTACCATGGGGAAAATGAATTCCATTGCAGCCGAAACCAGCACACACACTTGTTGGAAGGTTAAAGTACAACACTGACCCAAACTGGTTCACTTGAAACCAGTTTGACAGGTACCATCAGCCCGGTTTACATGAAAAAGTGAAGTTGAATGGATGTCCTACTGGTGTCTTTATCCTTTCAGGAACCAATTGGCTTGAACAAATGGTGAAGGAATTGGCAGATGCCAAATATACAGAAGAGGAAATGAAAGAGAGAATAAATGCTGAAAAGAAGCTAGAGACCTTTCAGCGTCTAGAATTTGGGGATCCTGGGATATATGAGGTAAGCAGGAACTGAAAATATTGTCACTGCTCTTCCTACAGGTAGTAACAGCTGAAAGACAATGGCTGATCTCAGAGGTAATGGAGAGTCTAGAGCCTTAACAACAGCTGTGGGCTGCACAAGTAGCATGCACTACTGCCCTTGGTGTCCCAGCACCATGGCTTCAGAGGGGAGACAGGGCTGGAAGCCACAGGGCCCTCCTGCCATTGACCCAGTGAGTTTGATTAGTAAGACCTTTTTCTTGGGTGTCCTGTCCTCAGGCCTGTGTCACGTGAAATGGTGCTTGGTGGCAGAGGTTGGCAGAAGCCTACACTGCCAGTGCATCCCTGTGGGTTTTCCAAGGGATAAGATACTTCTCTGGTCTCACCTTTTCTTATAACCCACAATTACTGAAAAGGCACAGCTCACTGAATAAGCTACTTCTGTCTTGTCACATTTCTTTCCACTTTCTTTAAAGAGGATGAAGCAGCTGCCTTCCAGAAGAATTCTAGTAACCCATCTGAGACCTGATCTCCTGCCTCCATCCATTTTCCAAAGCAAGGCTAAGGTGAGTCTTCTCTTTGCATCACCCTGCAGAAGCTTTCCACCCTAAATTATCTTTCCTCTGTGTGAGATGTCTTTTCTGCATTTTCGCCTGAGCTGGTCAATACACAGCCACATTTCCAAGGTTGAAGATATAGCTCTGTGTGCCAAGGCTGTGAACAAACATCTTCTCCCAGCAGCAGCTTTGCCAACTCAAGAGGTTACTATTGGTGGGCTTGTTGCTGACTGTCACTGCCCCTTCAGGTCTCCTTCTGGAAGATGCTTCCATGTTTGTGGCAGAAAACTGAGCAAGGCAAGGAGTAACTCTGTTTAAACTTGCCTTCAAAACCAGGGTACCTGTGGAAAGCCCACCACAGGCTGGGCCTAAGATAATCTTAGATGGGAATTACTGCAGAGAGAAGCTAGGGTACATCTACAGACTGTTTGTGGCTCTTTTGTTCAGTAGATCATGAACTAATTTCTCTGGATTGGAACTAGATCAGAACTGTCTCAAGGGAATCACTGAAAAGCTTCTTCTCTTCAGCCAGAAGCTTACATTAGCAACAAGTGATCTGCCAAAGCTCTGATTTCTTGCTCAAGAAAAGGACTTAGACCAGAATTGTATGGTGTGGTGAATTTTAGTGGACAAGTAAGCTTGCAGACAACACCAAGTGGGGCAGGAGTGTTGATTTGCTGGAGGGTAAGAAGGCTGAAGTTAAATAAGGTAATTTTATGAGGTTAAATGAGGTAAATACTGGGTCCTACAAAATGGAGGTCACAACAACCCCATGCACCACTAAAGGCTGGAAAGCTGCCTAGTGGAAAACGACCTAGGGGTGCTGGTTGACAGTGGCTGATTAACAGTGGCCAGAAGTGTGCCTGGGTGGACAAGAAGGCCAATGGCATCCTGGCTTACATCAGTAACAGTGTGGTCAGCAGGAGCAGGGCAGTGATTGCCCCCCTAGACTTGGCACTGGTGAGTGACACACCTTGAGTCCTGTGTCCAGTTTTGGGCCTCTCTTTACAAGGAGGACATTGAGGTGCTGGAGTATGTCCAGAGAAGGGCAGTGGAGATGGTGAAGGGTTTGGAGCACAAGTCTTAGGAGAAGCAGCAGAGGGAGCTGGGGTTGTTTAGCCTGGAGAAAAGGAGGCTCAGGGGAGACCTTACCACTCTCTACAACCACCTAAATTGAGGTTGTAGCCAGGTGGGGCTTGGTCTCTTCTCTGATAAACAGAATCACAGAATCACAGAATCACTAGATTGGAAGAGACCTTCAAGATCGAGTCCAACCCATGCCCTAACACCTCAGCTAAAGTATGGCACTGAGTGCCACATCCAATCTTTTTTTAAGCACATCCAGGGATGGTGACTCCACCACCTCCCTGGGCAGACCATTCCAGTACTTTATCACTCTTTCCATAAAAAACGTTTTCCTAATGTCCAACCTGTATTTCCCTTGGTGCAGATTAAGACTGTGTCCTCTTGTTCTGTCAGTTGCTGCCTGGAGAAAGAGACCAACTCCCACCTGACTACAACGACCTTTCAGGAAGTTGTAGAGAGTGATAAGGTCACCTCTGAGTCTCATTTTTTCCAGGCTAATCAACCCCAGCTCCCTCAGTCGTTCCTCATAGGGCTTGTGTTCCAAAACAAGTGACAGGACAAAAGGAAATGGCCTCAAGGGTCACCAGGGGAGGTTTAGGTCTGGATATTAGAAAAAACTATTCATAGAGCATTATGTTGAGCACTAGAACTGGCTGCCAGGGAAGTGGTTGAGTCACTGTTCCTGGAGGTATTTAAAAGACGTGTAGATCTGGTACTCATGGACATGGTTTAGTGATGGACTTGGTAGCGCTTGGTTAATGGTTGGACTTGATGACCTAAATGATTCTGTGATTCAATGATTCTATGTGATGTGTTGAGAAGATGGCATTTTGGTCAGTCAAATTATGTGTTTTCTTCCTGTAGATCCTTGTGCTAGTTCGGAACCCCAAGGACACGGCTGTCTCCTATTACCACTTCTGCAACAACCTACCACTGATGCCGTCCTTCGCCTCCTGGGATGAGTACTTTGCAGACTTCATGAATGGAAAATGTACTTTGCCCTACATCCTCTGGCATTTCTCCTAACATGGGGGGCATACACAGGGCCCTCAGCATGGGCATCCTACTGTGACATATGTTACCAAGGCACTCCCAGAACAGGCAGACAAGCCCCTGTTACGGCAGAAACTGGGAGTACCAGAGAACCAGAGTTTTGTCTCACTTAGAATGCAGAGATCATGAGAAAGCTTTAGCCTGACTTTTCCATTCCTACAGGAGAGCTTGTGGTTTGTGGTGTCAAGTGGCCAGACCTGGGGCATTCTGCAGTGACCTCAGGAGAAAGAACAGACATGCTGAGCTGGTCACTCCTTCACCATTCTAATGCCACACTTAAAAAGCTGTCTGGGCTGACTCCTCTGATTTGGTTAAGGGCCTGTATTGGGGAGTACTCTAGACAGCTATGCCTCTTCTTTGTCTGCAGTGGCCTGGGGATCCTACTTTGACCACCTAGTGGAATGGAACAAATACATCGACAACGAGAGGATCATGACAATAAGCTACGAGGAACTCAAAGAGGTGTGGCATTTCACCCAGCTCTTCCTTGATGAGTGTGCAGGCATCCCTCCTGATATGTATGTGTGCGGTGAAGTGGAAACTCTTGGGGCAAGTCTGTCTGCCCCTTCAGAAGGATGTGCCTTTCTGAGCTACTCATTTATGTTTGGGGGAAGCCCATGGAGGTTAGGAGGAGGATAGCCTTGCCTGTTTGTGAAAAGGGTTATATCTGGCAGAGGCACAGATTTTGGGAAAGAAGAAAAGGCCTTGAAACTGACGCCAGTATGTGCAGTTTTCCTGGCCTGAAGGGTTTTCTCTTACAGCTCTTGGAATTCCTTGCTGATGTTGTAGGAGACAGCCTCCTCTGCTGGAGTACCCACAGAGTGCTGGCTCCATGCCACAGCCACAGTGTCAAATCTTTTGGTTTCACCTCTGTGCTATATTCCTTTGGGCAGGACCCGATACTGGGGATGAAAAAGATTGCTTCCTTCTTTGGATTTTCCCTGTGTGAGGAAGATTTTTCCAGAATTGCCAAGAAGACCAGTTTCAAAGCTATGAAAGAGAAATCCAATGAAACCCATGGAAAGTTTGGGGACGTTCTCTTCCGGAAGGGTAAGTCTCTGTAAACAGAGAATCTACCTTCTGAAGCAGAACTCCAGAAGGAGTTCTGAGTATGTTTCTTTACTTAGCCATGAACTCACTGGGTGAGTTCTCTCTTGTGGTACCACCTGTACAAAAAGCTTCTGCTGTTGACAGGATTTGGGGGCTGTTTGTGAGAAACTTACAGTTTTAGTGAGTCCAGTATTAATGTCCTCAGTCATTGCTTCCATGTTGCTGTCTTTTTCTGTGGCAGCCCTGGTTAGTTAGGTAAGTGAGGTGCAAAGGTGAGGGCCAGCACTGGTGAGGTTATGCCAACAATGACACACCAAATCTGCCTGGGCTCTATGGTTACTCCTTGCAGAGGGGTTGTGATGCGGCGGTTTCCTGTTGTTCAGGTGATGAGGCTGCACATATCACTCCATGACAGTCGGCCTTTGGAGGAGGTGTGCTAATGGGACAAGAGTCTCCTGAACCTGAAGGGAATGCATTGCTCACTGCTCTGCTGGTCTCATCGGCACCTTCCTGTTACCTACTCAGCAAGAGCTTTGTATGTCTCCTCTCAATGGACATGTCGGTGGTGACCCCAGAGATGGTCTCTCGTAGACCTGGGGCTGGGGTCAGAGCTCTGGCAGCCCACCTGCTCCCCATGACCTCAAGAGTCTTTGGTTTCTGAATACTGCAGGCATGGGCTTTTTTTAATCCATTTCCTTTACCACTCCTTGGAGGAAGAGGGATTTAGCCACTCTCCTCTCTGCCAGAGATCACAAAAAAATTTCCCCCTTCAGGGGAAGTAATTCACAAATCAGATTTCCCTTGGGACAAAACCAGATCCCCCTCTTTTCTGTGTAAAAGCTTCATGAAGCCACCTTGGAAATCCCCTCCTGAGGAGGGAGGGCTTGCAGGCAGCCCAGCAGCAATGCTCCCCGTTGTCTGGCTACAGCCTTTTCTTCTTATCTTTGCTACCTTTGCTCTCTGAGGCAATCAGACCTCTCAGGGCAATAAACATGATCCTTCCTGCCTTGTGTAGTCAATGACTCTGCCCCATTGCCGCCAAGATATTATTTTCTCTCAGGAGCATCTTCCTTCCATTTTTGGTACTTGTTGTACACAGGGGTTGTTGGAAACTGGAGAGACCTCTTCTCTAAAGCTCAGAATGAAGAAATGTACCAGAAATTTCAAGATTCCCTAGGAGGAACAAAGATGGCAGCAAAGATAAAATATGATGTGTACTGCAAGGCCTGAAAATAAGCAGATGAATAGCATTACAGCAAGTCATGTTCCAAAGGTGTTTCTCCAAATGTGGATAGTCCCCATTTTTTCTTCCCATGAGAGAAGAGAGAAACCCCTCTGAGAACTCCCCGGAACCTCCAAGAATTTGGATGGTAATTCTTAGGTGTGCCTGTGGTCTAGAGCTTGTGCTTTGATTGATGTAACCAAATAAAATGTGCGTGTACCTCAAGTGAATGCCTGGCATCCTTTCAGGAGGGAGATGGTGCACAGACATCATAGCACCAGCCTGGTGGCATCCCTGTGTCTGCTTCTTGGCCTGAAAAGGTGAATGAGGCCCCTGCGGGTCTTGGTGGTGAGGCAGAGGGACCAACACAGAGCCTCTACTCGGGTACAGAATGGACTTGCCATGGATATATGGTGTGGATCTGAACCACCAAACGTCTGTCTACAGGCAGAATATGTTAGTTTGGGTATCAGGGGTACCACGGTGTTGGCAGGTCAGAAAGGCCTTTGACACTTTGGCAAACTCCACACACTGGTATGGCAAAGGGTGGAACTTCTCAAGCTCAAAGAGCCATGAACTCCTAAGTACTGAACAGCTACACACTTCCTGGAGCGTTTTGCTGCTGTTGGACTCTGGGAAGGTAAGTGGCAAGTAGGAAGAACCACGACATTCAAATGGGAGGATTGAAGGAAAGAAGCCGCTTGATGACCCTAAGCTAAACTAGTTGAACTACGAGAGTGGCATTTATTTGACAATAAATACACTTATGCTACATAGGGTGTTTTCCGCACCCTCCTTGCTAATGTCGATGTCCTTGCTACATGCATGCAGAATGTGTTGCGTGACCCCGTGTCACAACCAGTCTTTTGGGAAACCAGAAAAGCCAAGTAAGTGTCTGTCTGGCAAACGGAATTCAGTTCCTTGGAAGAGGGATTCCTCTGCCGTGTTCCCAGATAGATTTACCTGCAGGACTCTTACACTGAACTAAGATTAAATGCTGAGCAACCAGCAACCACAAATGTAGTTAACAATACTGGGAAATTGTTAAGTCCCTGTCAAAGTGCTCCCTGTCCCTGCACCGCTCCTCGGGACTGCCCGTACCCTTTCCACAGCCCAAGACCCCACGTCCACCCCTGCTCCAGGCTCTCCGCCCCTGCTCCAGTGATGCCACAGCAGGGTCAGGCTTCAGCTCCTCACAGTCTGCCCTGCCTGGCCACCAGCCCTGCCAAGCTGGACCCATCCACAGACTCACATCCTGGCTGATCCTCAGCCCATCACCTTCCCCAGGAGAATGTCCGATGCCTGGGCTGGGGCTGCCCAAGTGCCCCCAGCTGCTGTGCACCTGGCTGGACAGTGGGATGGGCTCTGACTGCCATGCCCTGCCTCCTCTGTTTCTGTCACAGGGATAATGGGGAGTGCTGGAGATTCAGCTCTGAAGGGCAACTCAAAGCCTTCTTCCCAGGCAGATCTTCTAAATGTCTGCGCAAGAGCTGCACATGTGAAATTGCTCTGCGTGGAGAGGTGTGTTTGTGTGAACCTGGTGATTCTGGGTTTCTAGGTTTCCATTTCCAGAAGACTAGGACTTCTTCTTATTCTGGGCTTCCATGGATGAAAAGAGGGAAGCCATCATGACCAATAATTTTTGGAATTAGCAACATTTTTACCTATTACTTAGTAGAGACCCTATACTATTTACGATATTGTGATATCGAAAGCTATCTAGACAACAGAAAACAGTGTGTAATCTCAGTGTCTGCAAGTTGAACAAGGAGTTAAACAAGTGAACAAGCCTGATCAGAAATGGAAAACAACCACTGAAATATTCAAAAGGCTTTTATTAAAATAAAGAGGTGACATCTTAAGGTCTGTTGGTTTGTTTTTTTCTCCTTGTGGTCGGTTGAACCTGAGTTGATGGACAGTCGTTTAGACCAATAACGCTTCTCGAAATTTACATATTTAAACCACGTGGAGACGCGAGAATTTCCCTTTTGTTCCAGCCCTCCTGCCCAGGCTTTTCCCCTTTCCCCCCCGCCCTTCCCCTCAACCCCCAGCAGCAGCGGTGGTGGGCTAAGCTGTTAAGAAGCCACCCCAGAGTCGTGAGTAGCTGCACAGCCAGAGAACTCCAACTGAGACGGAACTGCGTGGTTGAGATGAGATCTGAAGTTGCCACAACCTCCCATTTCCTTTTGCTGGAGCTGGCGGGAACTGGCAGAGATCTGCTGCAGCCAGCACAGCTCACACTAAACTGAAAAGAACATCAGCGCAGCATGCGAAAGAGAAAATCATGGCGGCTTCAAGGTCAGAAAGAAAGAGAGAGTGAATCGTGTGAGACGGAGCTGAAGATGGCAATGGGAAAAGAGGGCGGAGTTGCACCCAGCACGAAGCTTAAAAATACTTCTTGCAGGCCATGGTAAAAACTGTAATATCACAAACTCTTCTTTCCTCTTTAATCCATTTAAAACACATGGGGGGGATGAGAATTTTGTGTGCAGCCTGCAGAAAAAGAAAAGTGGCCACACCAGGTCACCTGAGAGCTATAAGAGACTTTTGGAGATTTTGTGAAAAAGAGAGCAGTTGCTTTTTAGGCTGGAATTTGCTTATCCTTAAAAAAAAGAAACAGCCCATGTGTGGCCCATGCTGGCAGTTGTGGGAAGACTGCAAGATTCATGGAAGAGATGTTTTTCACGGCAGCAGAATTCTGGGCAGGTCTGTTGCTTTTCGAGCAGTTTGGAAACCACGTAAAGCAAAAGAAACCTTTTTTCCTTAAATATTGGAGAGACTTTTAAGAACTGTAATACTGACCAAAATCATAGTTTGTTATCCTTTTTGCGAGTTAGGTAAAAAGGGGAGGTGCTGGAAGAAAAGGGGGTTTTGCTTTAATTCCTTATTATTTCTTTTTACTTTTAATTCTGTTAGTAATAAACTTCTTCATATTCCTTAAAGTTTTAAGCCTGCTTTGCATTTCTCTCAATCTCTTATCTCATGGAAGGTGAGACATGCGAACAAAACCACTACACTTAATTAGTGTTTCTGCTCGGTTCGAACTGAACCCCCTGCAAAGATTTTTTGCAGCCTAAAGGCCCTTAGCAGCCCAGAAACTTTGGAAACTCTGAATCTCCTGTAAACTGGAAGTGATGATGTGATTCTCACCAGCTTTCCTAAAATGGGTGAGTCTTTCTTGCTGGATGAAGTGTCCACTGTTGCCGTACAGAATTGTATGCCTGCACATAAAACAGCAATAATGCCCATGACAGGTTAATGATGACTTCAGACTTCCGTGGAGGCACAGGAGCAGGAGTTGTTCTGTGCAGGAAGGCAGAGGGTGCTTCCACAGGCTCTCTTCATTGAAGGATATCCGTAATTTCTTGGTGCTGGGTGGAGGTACAGACACACCTGTCACCCAGACTCCTGGACCCTTTTCCTCTCCCTTCCCATGCCTTTCAGTCCCAGCATTTGGCTTTACTGGTTATCTTCTCATTTTCTCCAAATCACTTAGAGAAACAACTTAACAGGCCATTTGAGGGGGAAAAAAAAAGAAAAAAAAAGGAGTTGATATTTGATCTGCATTACATCCCCTTAATGCTCCACCTGAACTATTTTTTCTCAGACAGGAAAGGCATAAAATCATCTTATGGAAATATCACAGGTATTTTAGAGATAATTTGATGTCTGAGTTTTAACATCTCAAATTTCCAACCAATCTTAAAAGAACTGTGTTAGAAAATGCTTTATGTGACTTATTCTAAATATAATATTGTCAAGATTCAACTCAGTTAGATGATGTGGTGGTGAATTAGGAGTAATTAGTAATTAGGAGAAGGATGCAGCCTAACTTTCAGGTCTACAGAGGGAAAGGACTTTTGGCTTCCAAACAACATTTTTCACAGAAATTATTGCAATATGACTTGGGGAGATGAGCTCAGACTCTCTCGATGGTTAAAAGGCTGAAGCTGGATTTGGTTATTAGGAGCAATGCAACGATTGCACAGAAACACTTCTGAAAACTAGTAAAAGCCTTGGATAAAACCTAAATCCTTCTAGTCTGTGAAGACTGTTACTTTTGACTAATTCCTCCAATTTTTAAAAAATTTCTTTTCAGAAATTGATCAATTGTATTTCTCTTTGACTAAGTTGTCATTCCAGGTTGTTTGTTGTTTTGGATTTACTTCTATTAATACAGTCATCAGTTTCAGCTGATGTTACGCTACTTAAAGTATTTCTTTCTTCTGACCTCTCAGTCTATGTATGTTTATGGCTGTACAACCTGGAAACCTTGACTATATAATGAAAGTCCCTTCCTAAGACATGCAGTTTTAAATATTTTTCCTTTGTTTTATTTAGTTTCATCTATACTTCGTGGAACTATCTTTTTCTTGGAAAATGCTTACTTTGTATTCACTTCCAGTCCCATTAAAGGGAATAAAAAATTACCTTCCAGAAGATAATTCAGTCTCACATCTTGCCCTGTTTGTGCCTTTTCACAGCAAGGCTAAATCTTTTTGATTTAATCAGAAACGATATAGCATTTTCATGCAGATTAGCTTTTAATTTCCTGTGTAAAATGTCTCTTCTGAGATTGTATGTAGGCTTTAAAGCGGTGATTATACATTTCTGAATGTGAAGTGATAAAGTGCCATTTACAAAGACTAAGGATACACATTCTTTTTTAGTCGTGGCTCCATAGGCTACTGTTACCTTCACTCATTCCTGCCAAAGACAAATGTTCTCTCAAATTTCCTTGGGGAGCTGCTCCCTGGCCTCTTTCATCCCAAGTAATCCAGACTAGGACATCTTTAAACTAACTGTGAAAGGATCTTGAGTTGTCCAAAGCTTAGAGGTGTGCCTAACTAGACCTTTTTTTTACAGTGGACAGACCATGATCACTGAGAGGACTGTAAATTTCTAAAGGCTACATTTACATTTAGCTAAACTAGGATAGTCAGTGTCTAAAATACAGAAACTCAGTTTCTTCTGAGTGAGAACACAATAATATAATAGACCTTTCTCCTCACATTCTTTGTCTCAGTCCAGCAACATTTTGTGGCATTTTGGGTTGCACCAGGCACCACACAGGCTGAATATTCCTGCGAAATCTGAGCTCATGGCTGCCCCAAAGGCTAGGCTTACTTCCCTCTTCTGAGTGTTGTCTGCTCTTTCTTTTGCATGAGCTCTTGTGTTTGTCAGACACCCCCAGCTTTCTGAAGCAACACAAAACACTCACTTTTGGTGGCAACAAGCTGTCAGATTGACCCAGCTGTCTTGCACAACCTCACCCTTGGTGCCTCTGGGTCACTAAGAAAGAATTTCTCTCTTGCTTCAAAGACTTGGCTCTCTCATTTTCTGCTTCTTTCAGGCATCTGCTAATATCTGCCCTTGCTGCAGGCTTCCTCCTCACTGGGTCATGCCCTCATGCTCCAAAAAACTTTCCCAGTTCAGGGCCCTCCTTCACCCAGAGCCGGGCAGGCACAGCAAGGCAAAGGGGCAACCTCCTGGCTGGCCACTGAAAGGTAACAGGGAACACTGAAAGGACACAGCACTCTGTGCATGCACTGATATATAACATCCCTCTCCCTCATACCCGGCCAGGGGCAGCAGTAGTCATAGATATGCTGGAAGTCACAGTCTTTTGGGCTGGGGGGGAAAAATTGGACTTCTTTCTATAAGAAAGGCTTTGGACCCCAATTCAGTGGTGATCATTTCAGGTTTATTGCATTCCCTCTGGTTGTTTTACCGAGAAACTCATTAATTATTTGAAAAATACAGCATTTATATCTTTGCCATCCAGAAACAGCTTACTAAGAAAGGTGTGCATTCATTATTTTTTAAAACAATATTGACGATTTTCAAAAAAGCTAAACATATATATTTTCTGAGTATTTAACATCTTTTTCTTAGCCACTCAGTTGCATACTTATGGGTTTTTTTCATATTAGATCCAGAACATCAAAGATAAAGCCATTTACTTCAACTTTTATTTGTCCTCCAGGATAAATACTTCACAGCTTTATGAATGGGAAAGGTACTTTCCATTCTCTAGAAAGATGTTCTGATTATCAGCATGTACATGTAAAAATAGTTGTAGCTAAAGTGAGCCTAACTTTTTGGCAATGAACAGAAAATGAGAATTTCAACTTGTGTTTGGCAGAAACTGCATTTTCTGACACTGTGTTATGTAGGTCTTTCCACCAGAAAAGTACTCAAAAACTTTAGGCCTGAATTCCCCCACCCTTGAAATAATTCTTGTGTCTTATTTTTAAGGTTCCGAAGACACAGATGTGGTTCTGCATTGAACCTCTCCTAGCAAGTGACTGAACCAGTGTTTAATGACAGGGGCTGGTTCTGTGCATTTGGCTTCTTCTCTCCAGCTAATGCACATCGGCTGCTGCAGCTGAAACGTGACGAGGGGACCTGTGAAGGGAGGCCACTGTATCCTCTTCAGTGATTCCTGTGTGCCTTCCTACCTACTTCCAACTATCTGATGGCTGATAAGAAGCAGATCTGGGCTGCCTAAGCAATGCTCATTTACAAGAGAACTGCTCTGTCTGGAACCCTAAGGAAAAGGGAAGGATGGACTGAAACATCAGGACGGGTTGGATATAGTCCTCAGACTTCTTGTTGGACAGTGTTTTCTAGGCCTTATTTTTTTCAAGACATGTAATTGTTTAGAAATTCTGCAAAGCACAACATCAAAGCAATCAGACCGCTGTTATTGCCTAAAGATTTGCTTATATTAATAGAAAAAAAACCTCATAAAAATATGCTTGTTGTTCATGATTCAGTAAGAGTTTATTAAAGTCCTGGGATCAAAAGAAAAAAAAAAATTCACCAAAACTGTATGCATCAATAGGGACAGTTTCATTCATTCTCCTTGCTTGCAAAAAAAATATCAATTACCTATTTTTGAGGCTTTGTTGTCGTTATTTGTAAATATTTCAAAGAAAAGATGTATTGAGTACTACAACCTTGTTGCAGTGTGGTGGTTCCCTGTGGTGGCATGGCATGCCACAGCCCTCTCGGAGAGCGCAGAGAGGCTTCTTCGGGGAGAGCGGCTGTTCCGCTTCCCGTGCCTCTTCCAGGCTGCCCCCTGCTTGCTCCAGAAAGCTGAAGCCCTGCAACACGGTGACGATAAAGGAGGTGAGAAGGCTCTCCGCATAGGGACTGCAGAGGATCTTTATTTCATGGTGATTCCCAGAAACCTAGGGCCAGCACATGTGCTGGCTCCCAAAGGCAGAGCCAGCACACAGCATGGTTCCCCCAGGCAGAGGTCGGTGCCCGCAGACAGAGTAAAATGCAAGAGAAGCAATCACATCCCATGCAGGGTCCTTTATCCAGGGTGAGGGGGACGGAGAGAGCACATGGACCAATGGTCACAGGGCATAGGGGTGGTACATGGGCGGAGTTGGGGTAAAGGAACAAATAGGAAAAACACAAGGGAGTGGTTAGGACTAGGGGCGGGGAAGGGGGGACCCACATAAAAAAGGCAGGCAATTTAGTAAGAAAAGGAGTGGAGAAATACAATACCACACAACCTGCATTAAATGGAGCAGTAGAATTTTTGAGTGGCAATTTTTTTGAGGGGAGAAGGGTATAACATGACAGTGAGAAATACTGTTATCATGAAAAAACTCATGTTCAAAAATACAGCGATCAAAGGTTTGAGAGGACATAGACTTAGAGACATAGATGAGGTTAATTATACCACAGACATGCATGCTAAAATATTTGAAGAATTCAGTCAGAAGGTTCTTCCAGAACTGAAACCTAGTAAAGCTCCTCTGAGTATCCTCCTGTTAATATAGAAAATCTTTTTTTCATCTTATTCCTCCATAGACAGTTTACAGTAAAGAAAATTAAATACAGCCCGGGAACTGGGAACAAGTCAGAATTCAATCTGTTATTTATCCCAGCTAGTGCTTAGATATTATGCTTCATTCCTCTTCTGTTTCTTAATCCTTGCTTCATAGTCCGGGTCCCACAGCTGAATATAAATCTAAAGTTATGAAAGGAAGGTAGTGGTGAAGATGAAGAAGAAACTCTTTCTTTTCTACCTAATGCATCTATGCTTTCACTATTGCTGAATACTTTTTTCTCTTCAACACTGGCTTGAGAATTGACTTGCCCGTGCAGTTGAGTGAAACAGGCATTCCAGTGATGAATATCTAAAGTCAATAAGCTGTGAGGAATCAAAGGAGGTGGGGTTAATGTTATTTAAAGTAAAGCATATTTCAACTTTTAGTCAGAGTATTACTGAAATCATGTATTGCAGGTCATAATGACCCATTAAGGTCAGTTCAATGATGCTTCAAAATAGAAATGGTCAGGAAATTGTTGTTCCTGCAAGTGACATTAAAATAATGAATATTAATGCAATACAGTTACTGGCTTTTACTGAAACTTGAAATATTAAAACACATTTTTGGAAAAAAAAAGGAAAATTTTGCATAAAATTTCTATTAGTCAAAAGCCTTTTTTCTTGGAAAACATTTTGGCAGGAGCTCTTAACACATACATTGAAAAGCATTTAGAAACTCTAAAAATTTAGTTTGGATATGACATAATTCTAATTAAATCCTTTGGCAAAGGAGGAGTTTTCCCAACTTCAAGCAAAGAACATACTAAAGAAGATGGGCTTCACAATTAAAAGCACTTTGTATTACAAACCATGTGTCCAGTGCTCTCTATAATGATTCTTGGCACCCAAAGTATGCACATCTACACATAGATGTAAATCCCCAGTCTGTTGACAGAATCAGGACAAGCCTTGGAGGTTCACTTTCTTTCCTAAATTGTCTGGAATATGTTGGCCATGTATGAATTGTCAGTGACCTAATTTTCAAAATTACAAAGCATTTATTTTCTACCTATTTTATAGGTATCAGTAGATGGTGATAGCATGAAATAGCTCTTAAAATCAGACTAGCTGACGTATTCTATGTAAAGATACATGAGGTATTTTGGAAAGAAATTTTGCCCAATATGGGATTATTTTTAAAAAAGAAATCCAATTTATTGTCATAGAATTTAAATTACAAGACTGCAATGAAGAGTTAACTATAAAATATCGATCCTATAGATGGAATTGAAAACTGCATTGCAGTAACATGAAATATTATGCATTTGGCAAAAATGTTTAACTACTGCTTGCATGTGTTCTCTCCTATCGGCCTTACTACAGATTAAAAATGTCTTCTAAGTGTCTTCAAAAAGTCTGAAATACATGGGCATGTGGGGGATGCTACCCCATCATCAGACATCCTGCTTCCTTAGTTCAGTCTCTCCCTGTCCACTGGGATCAATTCCCTGGGAAACACGCTTTTGGCTCACGATCCTCTATCTTCCTGGAACACTTACTCTAACAAATACAGAATCATAAGCCATGTCAATGAATCTACCAGAGTTTCCTGAAAGTTAGTGGTAGTACAGTGTTCCCCGCTTGCATCATTTTGTACCGACAAAATAGCCTTGCATGAGGAGAAACCTCTGCCCACTGCTTCCCTTCCTTTTCTGCCTCTTAGATTTTCTCAGTGGAGCTGGGACCCAAAGCCTGTTTGTTCACAGCAAGCCCACTCAGGGAAAATTGTGAAGCCTACAGTTACACTGCTGGAACTCTGCCAAAGGTACAGCCAAAATACAATTCTGTATAAATGCTGAATCACTATCAGATGCTGAGAATGAGAACGGTAGCTGAATTTCCCAGGTCTCCTTGACTAGTGAAAATTGAAGCATTTGCCAAGAAGACCAGTTTCCAAGCTATGAAAGACAAACCCTCAGAACTCCAAAAACATTTGGGAATATTTTTTCAGAAAGGGTGAGCTGATAATTTTTTGTAGGCAGCTGTAAAAAAATCTATTCTAGTTCTTAGTACTAATAATATCTCTCACAATTATACTTACATAGCTCCTGTTATATAGAAAAATATGTGGATGCATTTACAGAATGATACCAAGTATCACTGAGCTTACCTAGGCTCGGCTACCTAGAAGTTGGATATCTAAGCTATTTATCGTGGTATTTTCCTAATGGAGAGAGGTAAATGCTTTGCAGCAGAAAGCTCATTATTGTTGGATGTCAGACTTGGTGTATTACCGTGTAGGAGTAGTCTTCTCTGAGATTGCTTTGTCCTCTGAGTAAATCTCATCCAAAATTACAACAATTTATTTACCACTTTTTCAGGAGTAATCTATTAAAGATTTATGTTATGGGAAAATGGGCAATATTTTAAAAAAATGTTGTGAATCATAGGTTATCAGCTGAGCAATACGAATCAGTTACTGCACACTCCTCATGATATTAATTCTAGATTTTCCTCACCAAGGCTATGCAAAAGTGACCTGCTCTATGTGACCTTGGTGGAATGAGCTGGAGTCTTACAATTTTATCTGCTGGTTAATACAATATGAAGTTTCTGAGAAGAAAAAAAATCAGTTGGATTTTTATATCCTGTTGAGAAATTCCATTAACTCCATGAATGTTATGATTGCTTTTAGATGAAGCTGAATGTGACTTATTGGATAAGACGAAATATTTAATATCTTGAGTTGTCTTTAAGCAAGAATTAAAGTACACAAGTGTAATATTTTTCATCCTGTAAACCACAACACAGGTGCTGCCTATCCCCAGGGGTGAAACAACTTCATTTTTGTCTTAAAGGTCTCTATACACCCAAACTCTGCTTCAAGACATAACCCAAGAACTCTTCTGTCTTAACAGGCTCTGAACCCTACAGCTTCTTGAAACCATGAACAGCCCATTTGAACTTCATAGTTAGATCTCATCTTTCCCTTATACTCAGCACTTTTGGAATATGAGGGGTCTTTATGAGCCTCCATCTGGACTTCTCCACATGGAAACAGCTGAAAATGTTAATCATTTTCACAAACCTTTTGCAAAGCATGTAGTGTTGATTCACCACAACAGCATTCACTACAATAAAATGCTTGCTAATTCTGGTCTGCCTACACAAGCCCAGAAGAACAATCTTGGTTTTACTGAAATTGTTTATTTAGCCTGTCACTTTTAAAATGCTTTCTTCACCTCAGAATTACTTGGAGGCTGAAAGGCTCAAAACAGTTCTTCTGGTAATTGCAACCTGGCTCGAAATTCTTGGCACTGGGCTGAGGAGAAATGTGCCAACCTGGGAAGCAGGGTCTTCTGGTGGCCTGAAGGGAAACATTGGCAAGAGGCTAGGGCACTGTGGGGAAGACATCTGAAAACTAAAGGCACATGAAATAGTGCATATGTGTTGGTTAATATAGCACAGCATAATTATTTGGTTTCTCTGCATACTGAAAAATATTCAAGGATAAAAAAAAGAAATTCCCATTTCTAGAAGTTTCTTTTCCCTGAACTGAAGTTTACAGACTTTCCACAGAAGCTTAATTCAAAGGCCAGTTATGAAAGCCAGACTATGTTTTGCACAGCGTTGTGTCTGAGCACAATTTTTCAGATGCTCCTTATCTGGTGTGCTGAGAAGAGCTGGGCAGTTCCACACACGAGTTCCAGTTTCATCTAATTTTAAGATTATCTGAGTAATATGCACTCGAGGCAGCATTATAAGCCCTCTCTATAGTTACTGGAAGTCAATAAATCCTCCTGAGTATAAAAGGGTGAGTCTGATTTTAGATGGATTGAATCAACTTCTGGTCTCCCCTGGCACTGCAGAAACTATGCATTTGTTGGTGCTGTAACTAAGCATACCAGATGAAAGTTTTCATGGTATTAATAAATCCACTTATTAGCAAGGATGGATAGAATATGTAAGCAATGCAGTTTTCATTTTATCCCAGTTTTGAAAGATGGTAGTACTCACTGAATATAGATGTTCCTAGAATTATATAGAGATGAAACAAAAAGGATTCCATAAACTGAACGGAAGAATCATACGAGTTATTGTAAAAACAGAGGGAAATATATCCTCTCTGGAGTCTTTGACTGTTTTTTAAAAAGTCAGCTGTATTGAATTCTGTAACAAGAACAGAATTTCCTATTAAATGCTTGCAGAAAAAAGAATATTTAGGACATTCTTAAGTTAGAGAAAACACAAAAAAGTAAAAGACTTTTCAGCTGTGCTGAAACTTCCATCAGAACTGATGCTAAGCAGGGCGCAAGCCCACTGGAGAAACAAGCCCACTGAAATAGCCAAGCTTCCAGTAAGGTGAGAGTGGTTCTAGTAGGTGTAACTTTTGTTCTACCCTACCGACAGACAACACTCATTTGTGTCTTAGGAATTGGCATTACTTTCAAAAGGGAAAGACAGAGGCCTTTAGTGTCGCTTCCAGGTTCTTTGTTAACCTGGTGGTATTTTCATTTCAGCAAGGGCTTGCCTTCCCTGAGCTCTGGCAGAAGCGATATAACCTGCACGTCTGCCGATGCGTTTGCGGCAATGTTTGAAAAAGCACACCAGAGGGCAGAAGAGATTGACCGCTTTCCAGAGCCAGGCTGGCAAGAGCGGGAATGCGGGGCCCTCCGTGCTCCTTTGCCATGTGTGGGCTGTATTTGGGTGATGTGAGGGGGCCGGCGGGGTGGTTTTGCGTGGACAGACCTCTTCCAGCCTGGCACTCTTGAGTTGCATCCCTACTGGAAACCCGTTCTCCTCCTCCTCGTGACTAAACTCAAACCAGATGGTACCTCCCAAAGTGAATAAACATTTTTCTTCATTTAGTGTAAGAGTAACGCAAACAAAATGTTAAAAATGAAAAATACAAAAAGTGGCATGATAAATGTGGTTCTGTGGCAAAGGAGTCACACAGCTATGAAAAGACTTGTTAGATACGTCCTGATAAACAATCAGGCAGCTTTAAATAGCCGTACCAGAAAAAATGAAATAAGGAGTACATTTTCCCTTTGAAGTTTTGACAAGGGTAGCAGTCACAGATTGTACTATTTTTACTAACCTCACTAAGTATTTACATGCCTTTTTTTTCAAACATTTTTTTTCAAGACAGCTGTGAGCAGACAGCATAGCTACTCTCACTTCTGAGTACTCTGCAAAAAGAAATGTTGGAGAGGCTTTTGGATATATTCTCTCATTGTCTTCTGCACCATAGTGCAACATGTGGGCAGGATTTTCTATGCCAAAAGGACCGAGAATATGCTTCTGTGCTATTATTATCACCAAGAAAAACTGATTCTGCTGGCAGTGGAAAATGTGAAATTTCAATCATGATAGATCTGATTTTTCAATCCCATACTGGAGGGCATATGTGAGGAAATATTGTGGCCATATCTGATTATCGTATATAGCATTAGATAACAGAAAATGTGGTGCTTTATACATCTAAAATACCTAAACAAGGGTTTTTCTAGGGGTGAAACCAGTTTTCTCCAAGTCACTCTTGTATCTTTGGCAGCTGGTAGCTCTCACTCCATGGATGGAGCCTGCCATTTGTACAGCTCGTTCAGCCAAGAGCTGAAAAAGTACATCACGGATGTTTTTTCATCTCCAGATGTTCCGTGTGACAAGTCCTTGCCACAGCTCAGTTGAAGCCCTTTGATGCCAAAGCAGGACAATCTAGAAGAATGGTGCCAATTGAATGAAAAATGTTCAATGTATTTTACACAGATTTGAACATCTGTGGTGCTCAAGGAAGAGTTCATGGAGTTCTGTAAATCACAGAATCATAAAATCATTAAGACTGGAACATGTAATTATGATGTAATTATTCACAATATTGATGAATTTTTATATGTAGTTCATGGCTAGGGAGATTGGCACAGAAAAGATAAGCAGTTAGCCTTTGGGAAACAAAAATATTTTATGCCCTAGAGGCAAGCAGAACTCAAGCAAGTCAAGCAGTAAACCTACCCATATCTTATTTTCCATAACACTATTTTTTGGAACTACTGTTTCTAATTTGGAGGAGATGGCAAACAACACTTCAAGGTTACAAAGAGGTGTTTTGCTTTATAGCAATAAAAAGAAAAAAGAAATGCATTTCTTCCCAGATCTCCTTCTTATAGATATCTAATAGCAATTGACAATTCCAACAACACAAAACATAAACTCATGTAATTAATTATTCAGTCTTCAAAAAGGAGATTGTTTTAGACTGTGTCCTCATTTTTAAAAAGGTATTTCTATCTTTTGCCTTCCAATTTTTGATGCTGTATGACACACTTAAAATATGTTTTTAACTTTTCTCTACAACCACTGGAATTAGAAGCATCACTGTTGTTGAGAATGAGAGCTGAAATCCCTTTCAGAAAGGAACTAGGGTTTTCTGGAAAAAGCGATTTCTATAAGGCTCGTCATAGCCACCTGGCTCACTGTCACTTTTGCTTCCCTTGGTTAGCAGAATAAAGTTTTAAAACATCCCTTTCTCTTCATGGGCAACATGAAAAGCAAACAGGATCTTTCTGCTGCTTTCGGATCACATAGCTGTTAATACGTTCCTGCTGGGATGTTCAATGCAGGTGTCTAGGTTCTAGTTTGCTGACTGGCCAGGCTGGAAACATCTTCCATGTACATGGCAGCTCCTCCTGGCCCTGGCAGACACTGCAATGCTCTGGGGGCAGTGATGGTTGGAAGAAAAGATTCCCTCTAATATGTCCTGGGGACCTCATTCAGGACATCCTAGGTTTAGCAGTACCACCATTTAGATGTAGTTTACATGACTGTGGTGAAGAAGCTGGTGCTGCTCCTTGTTAGAAGTTGTGCCTTATCACACCTGTGCAGCCCTTGCTGTTGCCTGGAGATGCAGGGAGGCAATCAGGCACTGAGCAGCAGTGGTTAACACAAAAGGAGTGAGTACCCTGCCAAACATTTAAGATGGGGAGTCCCAAGCCCAGGGGAATGCAGCTTGGCTTCCAGATCCTAGGCTGAGCTTTGAGGCTGTTAAAAAGAAACAGATTTTGTAGAAGTGTCATAGTAGTAAAAGGGCTTTCAAATTGGTTTTGAAACTTTTGACAACTGAAACAGTGTAAGAACAGATGTGTTGGTCTTTCTGCACGTGCAGGAATGGTCCCACAGATGTATTGAGGTGGTTTATCAGTTGAAAGTGAAAGATGAGATACACCTCCACACTTGTGTGGTGGGGGAATGGGTAGTGGAGGTTAGAAGTCCTAGAGTCAGGACCAGGAGGATTAGGGATGTGGTGGCTGGGCTCCAGGGCCCTTCTGAGATTCCAAAATTGCCATGACTGGCCAAGAGCTGCCCAGGTCCTTCTCAGTCCCACCAGTGGCAAAAGGCACCATCTCAAAGCAGCTGAGAGGAAAAGGTGGTTACAAATGCAGAACAGCTTTCTGGAGCCAGTAGTCAAGGAGTGTGGGGCAAAAGAACCCCTTCTGAAAGGCTGTTCCTGACTCCTGTTTTGGATGTGAGTCATTATATGCCTTTCTCAGAGTTTTACGGGTGTGAGCAAATGGTCTGAGCACAGCTGAAGTTTACAAAAAAAATGTCTGTAAACAGGCAAGAATTGTTGTTTCTCTGATGTTTGGGCAGGTAATGCAAGAGCAGATACTAGGTTCATAGTCTACTTGAAGGCATACTACCCGGTTTCTAAATACTATTCTATTATCAAAAATTACTAATGAAGTAACAATACTTTGAGGGAATTTTGTGGGAAGAAAGTGATTTTAATTCTGAAAAACAACAGAATCAGAAGAAATGGCACCTAACCATGGGTGATAACATATTGCACTGAGATTTTGTTTCTATAGAAAAGAAGAAGCAGAGCTTGGTTAGGTAAATTCCTGTGGTACCACTGAGAGAGTGCTCTGCAGTATGACTTTCCTGCTCTGTCAGGTGGAAGATGCTTCCTATGGGATATCTGTGATAATATGATTTTTTAATATAGGCTATAGTTCTTCTGCCTTCCTCATCTTTAGGATACCAGCCAGCTGTTAAAAGCAGGAAATGAAGGTGGCAAGGTAGGGGTCCTGATTTTATTTGTGATGTATTTTGGAAGAAGAGTAGAGACCCTGTTGGTTTTTGCCTGCTCTGGGCAGATTCCTGGTGACTTGTACCAGCATTGTGTGGTGGAGACAGGCAGAAGGGAAAATATGGAAATGTATGCCCTGGGCTGGAGAGGGGAAACCATTGGTTTTACTGCACTGAGGGCTCTGGTTGCGAACTCAGCAGCGCTTGTGCATTACATAGATTTTGGATGGAAGAGACCAGCTGGTTAGTGGTGTCCTGCTTTTTCTGAGGATCCTTCTGGCTAGCCAATGTCGGACATATCCAGTGGCAGAAAAATCATGACCAAGAACTTAGTGAATCCCACTGGGGCTACTGCTTTGTAAACTATATGGTAAACTGAACTAGATATACTCCAGATTCTTCATTTTTTATTATTAAGGGCAAGCCTCCCTAAGCCAGGAACCCAAATGTCACTTTCACGTCGAGCTGAGATGCGGGAACGTCCCAGCTGTGAGACAGACAAAGCTGCTGTTGCCCCAGATCCCTTCGGCCAGCGCTCCTTCAACAGAGACTGGCATACGAAAGTTCCCATTGCAGGGACTCCCGTCCACTCCTTCTCCCCACTGCAGACCCAATCCGCTGTAAATACAGTGGTGTGACTGCACTGACGACGCTGACACTGTTGCTCGGCATTCCCTCGTAACAGGAAAATACAGGAAACCCGCGAGCCAAAAAGCACGGGCTTCTCTGGCCTTAAGGGCGTGAGCGCTAGGTGTCACTGCAGCCCAAGAAAAGGCAGCACCGCAAGGCTCCCAGAAACTGCCAGGGAAAAAGGAATTTTTTGTGTTTCAGGAAAAGTTGATTCTGCTGGTCACAAAGAAATAAAAGAAAAAGACAACCATGTTATAAATACAGACACAAGTATAAAGAGATGAGTTTTATGTGAATAGCATCTTTTATTCAGAAGGAAAACAGTAAATTGCTGTCTGTTCTAGGATCACCTTTGTTAGCACAAAGTGATAGAACTCTCATCTTGTTTCAGCTAAAGACTCCAAAATTGAAAAAGGTCTGCTGTACTGAAACTGATCAAGGTCATTTCCTTAATTAGCTGCAAACATTAGATAACTGATATAACACCACTGGATATAACTTAAGACACAAGAGAATAAGAAACACAGTGTGTAGTTACAGAGCATACCAAACAAGAAACAAGCCTATGGAAAAACAACCATACCTGTCCAACACCTAAAATTGTTCACTCACCTTTCTTTAACTTTTTAACCTTTCCCCCTTATTACTTTCCTCCTGCATCCTAGATATCCTTATTTCCTCTACTCTTCCAGTCTAAATGTGTTCTGAAATAATTGCAGACACTGTGAATTGGAAAAACTAGAGTGACAAGTAAGAAATACAAATTTATATTCAGAGCAAATGAATCCTTGTATTTCTTTATGTCTGGATTTCATCATTTGCTGATTTGTAATGTAGAAGAGCAGTGTGAATAAGAAACAAAGTTCTGGCAGTGGGTTTGGGTTTTTTTCTGTCTTCTGACAAATGTTGGCTTCTGTCAAAATAACGCCCCATAAAACCTTACATAGCTCCCTTGTGAGTTCTTCCTGTGCCAGTTACGTTCAAATGAAATGGAGTGGCTTTTTATTTACTTTTTTTTAATCATTTATTAAATGTGTCCAGACAGCCTCTGCCTACCATTAGAAATTTGCAAATAAAACAAATGGCTTATTGATCTGTGTCAGCTCAGCTCAGAGTCCCCTCCAGGATGAACTAGACATGTTCACCACCACATCCTCAGGCAAGGGCCTGAGCAAACAGATGAACTATGCATCCTGCCCAAAAAATCAACTGGCTGGGATACTGGCAGACCAATGGAGGAAATGATACTCATGGGCAGACAGATCTCTTACTGGTGAGTAGGTAGGAGGCACTTCCATGATGAAATGTCCCTGCTAAGAATGACAGGTGAAAGACTATCGCTGCTGATCTTCTGTAAAGAAAGAGAGGAGGACTAGGAGGTAATTTGGTATCTGTCTCGCTTTCTCCCAGCAGTGGGGTCAAAGCTGAGCTCTGCGTTCACCCACTGGTAGGAGTACTTTCCACTGAAATGGGTAGGCAATTATGGATCCAAAAAGGTTTCTGGAGGAGGTGAGACACAGGATTGGCTGTTCATTTTGCAGATGCAAGGAAAAGATACAGATTCATGGTGCTAAGTGAGCTGCTCTTGAGCCTGCTTTGAGAAGGGGGGCTGAACCAGAGACATCTAGAGCTCCCTTTCCCACCTCAGCCGTGCTGTGATCCAGAAAGCTTTTTCCATTTCTGATTCTTAGGTTCATAGATTGTATTACAGAGAAATGATAGAGAAATTGAGATTCTGGTTTATACCTTTGCAGAGAAGGAAAAAACAGAGTTCAAAGTTTTTGTAGTAGGATCAAAGCACTCTAAGAAAAGAATGTGACCTCATGGTGGCCTACCAAATTTGCTCTAGTTTAGTTTAGGAACTGTGTTTTTTCACCCAGTTACTTCAAGTGTAAAATTATCCTGTTAAGAATGGGTGTTAGCAGGTTAAAGAGCTGCAGACTGATAAATGCAGATCTCCTCAATCATGCTTGATGAGAGGCACTTACATGCCACATGGGCTGCCAACAGGACCATCTATCAACTCTGTAGGTGTCCAGACCATAACTGAGGTAAGCCAGCAGATGGCACGCAATTTTTCATAAGATAGGAATATCAAGATCTGTGACACACAGCTAACATCAGAAGTTGTAAAAAAAAAAAAAGATTTAAAGGTTAGCTGAAGTGAACTGGAAAGTTTTGGGTAGTTGGATTTTTTTAGGGTTTAATTACTAGTTAATTTATAATTAGTGAGAGATAAATTCATATAGTTAACATGAATTTAGCTTAAAACAATGTTTTCCATAATAAATTGTGTTGTTTTATGTCAAAACCTACAATCAGGGTCCAGGTCTCTAAACAAGATGAATGTCTCATAGACCACTTGAAACAGAGCATTTTGCTTAATTCTCCTTCTGACATTTTTACTATGGAATATGCTGCTTTCTTCTGACTATCTCAGTGAGAGCAAGATCTAATGCTTCTGTGTCAGTCCTTGTGCTCTTGATGTTTTTGGTGCCATCCCATCATTCTTCTTTCTTCTTCTATCCTGTACTTCCTCTCTTCTCCGTTTATTTTCTTTCATCTGATCATGTTCATGTCTTTTCCATAAACTACATGTTCTTTCCTCATTTTTCTTCTCTCCTTAAACATAAGCTCTCCTTCACCAGGGCCAATTCTGTAAATGTCTGAGTCTTGCTGAATCACTCATTAATATCATCCCCACAGACTTCTCTTGAACAATCATTTCCAACGGCACATCAGCACATCATGACTGCCAAAGAAGCCGCTTGAATGGAAACAAACTGCAACTCAACATGCCCAGTGTGACACCAAACACATGTGATGTCATTCCATGACCACAAGACTTAGTGTTATTTTGTTTTGATTTTCCCCAGCCACTGGTACTGGACTAGCAGCTTCACAAAGAATGGTTATTTAATGGCAGCTGTGTAAGCCAGAGAGTCTGAGCGAGTAGCTTGAGAAAGCTGTGATTTGATTTCATCCTGGCCAGCCTGAAAGTCTGAAGCATCTGACATTACACAGGCCCAGACAAACAGAAGACATAATTCAGTGATTTCATAAGAGGAATTGAGCTGTTATAATAAGCTTAGGGACCAAAAGGTGAACAGCAAAGGTTAAAGAGAGCATGTGGAAAGACAGCCTACTTTTCTTCCAGGATAAGAGGGAAAATATTTGTCTTTCCTCTAGCTTGGAGCACAACAGAGCTCTCTCATTTCTTATTGAGTAGGACGATCATATGATGAATCAAAATATGGAGCTTGCTTTTGGCTATAAAGTAGTGATCCAGACATAAAGTCTCTTTCTAGCCCTCGGCCAGCAGTCACTTGAGCACTATCCTGTACAGTATATGGCAGAGTATTTAACCTATCCCTTTTCAATAACATGCAGCACAGCAGTTAAGAAGAAAAGATCTAGATCAAGTGGAGTGAGACAGGCATGGTTTTGTCTTCTAATGGCTGCTTCTGTGAAAGGAGGATTGAACAGACCCTGCCTTGTTAACTAAGAAAAATAGACAGTGTCATCGGTATTAAGTGCTTGAGCTAAAACTAAGAGAAAATAAAATTGCAGTATCAGCAGATTCTTCTCTGTGGCTTTCCGTAATGGAGAGGTGCTAAAGAACCCAAAGAGAGCAGGCACGAGCACATGTATGTACCATCTTTCCACTGACTTCCTGTCAGGAGAAGCCTCCTTCCAGGAGCATCCCTGTTTCTTTTTTCTTTACCCATCAGGTCACTAGTCCTAAACATTTGTCTTACTTATAGAACAATTTTAAATAATACATGGAAGGTTTCTTCCCAGGTGTTTGGTCAAAATCTAATGAAAATATGAGAGGAAGTGTTTAGGCTCCCCTATTCATCAAATTCTAGCCCCCCTTAGGAAACATAAAAGCTTTATTTGTTATAAATGCTGTGCCATAAGATTTCCTCTGCTTTTAGTTACAGAAATTCTATCTGCTGACTTGTCTTGCTCCATGCCTCTGCCGTGGCCAAACATGACATTCCCAGTGTTTATGATGGATGAAAACCACAGTGACAATAAGTTCAGTCATGTGCTCCAGGCATGCCTGTACAAGCATCATGGAAAGGCTCTGAAAAACTTCCAGCTAAGTTTTTTTCTCTGTCACTCTGTGTTTTTAGACCCTTGCTAACAATTCAAGATAACAAGTATTAATTTTCTAGACATCTTTTCTGATTCTCAGACAACCCACAGGAATATTGAACTTTTTCACACTGGTACTTTCCCCTGAATGTACTTGCTTCAAAACTTGTTTTCCATAAATTGTCTATCTGCAAAAATTTGAGCCTGGTTGTGACAGGCTTCTGGCATCATATGATGTAATTGCTGTTATCTGAGTTTGATAAACAGGAAAGCATTTCCTGCAAGAACTGTTGCATGTGCATTTTTTTGAATAGTCTCATGGGAGAATATTCAACCAACTTTACTAATTCCTTCTCTCTGGGCATTCATGCTAGTGAAATACAGTCACTTCAATGTTTAAGGAAAGACTAAAATATCAAAGGGAAATTGCAAGTAGCATAAGCATATATTTTTCATTGCAGTTATAGAAGATTCTTGGATTATTTTTTCAGTTCTGATTTTCTGGAATTTGAAATAGATTAATGAATTGGTACATTCCCACAAAGAATTAAATCTCATTTTAGTTGCTCGCGGAACTGTAATATATCCTCACAGATTTCATTGGAGCTTTGTATTTTAGCTCAGGTTATCAATGCTAGGATCTGTAGGACAGAAATAGGAATGCCATGGGGTTTTTTACAGACTGGTTTTCTGCTGAGTTCACTAAATGTACCGAGAAATATGCCAAACATCTCTCTATTTGAACCACAAATTTGCATTTTATCATTACCTCATTCCAAGTTGCTTATTTCTCTTTCTTTCTAGGGCCAAAAGACAATTTTCTCTTGTAAGGAAAACATATTTTTCATTACAACCTTTTAAAATCTATCAAAATAAAGCATTATAATGACAATTAAAAAATACCTGCTTTGGTTAGAGAATGGACTATACTCTGTGAACAGGACATGCACTGAATTATGAAAAAAATTAATTAATAAAAATATGTTTTAAAGGTTCATTTGAATTTGACAGCAATTTTCTATCCAGGTCAACACATAAGACACTTTTAGTGTTGCCAGTTCACATAATTTAAGCTTTAAAGTTTCAAAAGTTGGTGTTCTGCTGTGATGCTTTAAATTGGCCCATTTGCAAGCCTTAAGTTGAATTATCACCAACATATTGAGAAGTGTGTGTGTAAATGCAAATTATACAATTTCTTCTGGGACAGAAATCATGCAATTGAGAATAAAAATAGTATCAGATGACTCAGTTTCAGACAAAAGGAACCCAACAGTGAGTATTTCCAACTCCTAAGTGGAGAACATGTAGTATGTTAACACTGAAAGCAGAAGTGTTAAAATCACTGGGTACAGCACTTGCCCCAAACAATATGAAAGTCTGGTGCATAAAAGAGTTAAAAAACCTCTCAGGAATGATTGCTTCCGAAAAGTGTGTGTGGATTACCTCTTTTGCCTCTGCAAGTCAGAGTGAAGGGAACAGAGAAGTTGTACTATCCTTTAGTATAAAGACACTGATCACTCTGTCCTATGGAAGGTCCATTACTAGAGCATGACAACAGCTAATGCACCTACGCACTGGAAGTTGTATTATTAATGGCCCTGCTAATAGCTGGTGACAGTGAGAGAGTGAATTTCCACAGTTCACAGCCCTTTGTAAGTCTTCTTCTGGAACATTTCTCTCCACTATCATCACCCAGACTCCCCCTCTGACCTCTTTATCAGTCAGTGAGTGGTACCAGAGGCTTAAGACATATAATCACTGCAGTGTGCCATGTGTGCTCTGCAGAGCAACACAACAGAGGGAGAAACAAGAAAAAAACCCCAGTGCTTTAAAAAATATAAGTTCCTATTAATACTTTATGAGGTAATGATAATGTCATTTAGTTTCACTTTCCCCTTTTGTGCTTATTTACTTCATATGAATTTTCATGTTTCATCTTCAAGTGAATCTTCTTATTTACAGCTATGCAACCTGATCTAAAATTCACCATGGGCGGTGGAAATGCTGCTATTGACTTCAGTGGACTTTGGATCAAGCCCATATCTGCCTTAGAACTCTGCCTCCCTTGACTCCTAGACGTGAAATCAAAGGCTGAACCTGGCTTATCTATATGTTTGAGGAACACAGAAGTATGGTTAAAAGAAAACACTATTATGTTTGCTTCCACTTCTGCCTCCCTTTTAAGAGGAAGAGAAGTAGCTGCTCATTTCAGCACCTCTGCAATTAAAGGCAATATCACCCGCTACATGTCACAGTTTATTTCAAGCATGCTTTATGTTCAGCAAACCTTAGAAAACTGATTACTTTTGCTCTCACCTTTTTGCTCCACAGACCAAGTGGCTGAATGAATCCCCACTGTTTAGTCCAGCTAATGTCCCACAGATGTTGCTGAAGCACAGCACTGGCCCTTTGGACTGCACTTGGTGTCTGCAGGAGCACCTGGAGTCTTCAAAGGCCTTTGAAGCCTTGCACTTGGCCTTTCACAGAAACGTACCAAAACACAGTGATACTCCTGGTGCTTTTAACAGGAAGGGTTGGTGTAATGTCCTGCTCCATGTGAGACAGCAAAGGCATCACCTCTCACTACTCCGACTCTTGAAATTGCCAAAGCTTCTTTAGACTCTTTGTTTACCATTAATGCTATTAAAGGTTACTGTACTTCCATGCAAGCCTAAGTTAGGAGGTTAGCAAAGCCATCCTGAGTATCTTCTCTCTAAAAAGAGACAATATGAAAACAATATAAGTACTTGATTATCAATTTCTAGTAATTGATAGACTTTGAGTTTGCATTTGACCTGTTCAGAGAGGTTTAAAATATTTTTTTTTTTTAGCAGCATCAAGGAATTTGTATTGAATAGCATTTTCTATAATTAAAAGATCAGTGAAGCTATTTTCAAGTCTGCTTTACAGTAGAAGTAACTTCAATCTTTCTGTTACTCTTCTCGGTGTTTTTCAGCCCCCTAGAAGAGCACTTGAATGAAGCACTTAGGGTATGTCAAAATTTTAAAGTAAGTTCGTAAAGGAATCTTTTAGTTGGTTTGTTTCCTTAACACAGAATTTGTATATAATCCTTACTCAAATTCAAAAAAGCTGTTCGATTAGCATGATGCAGAGAACTATCCTGGTTTGCACAATATTTTTGAGTACTGGTCAAACAGGGAGAATTTATTTACTTTTATTTACAGGGAGAATTTACTTTTCTCCCTTTTGTTTTGCTTTGATTATTAGTGCTGGTGTGCCAGCTCTAAGAGTTGGGTCAATATATAAAACACTCTGATTAAGGGCAAATGGGACCCAGAAGTTGTCCTGAGCACTGAGCACTGAGACTGAATGGCTTCCCAATAACAAGTCATATCACTGAAGATGATTCTGGTATTTCAGCAGCTGGAGGATACCTTGACTCTTTCTCTGCCTTAGCATCTATTTCTGGCCGCCTACTTTAATGAAATTTAACTTTCTCAGAGATCGCTATTCCTCTATCAAAATGATCAATGGATTCATTGGGAGATGGGGCAGGAGGAGTAGTCAGACACAACCAGACATATGCAGGTCATGATAAAGGTCTCATTTCTCTAAGACATCAGAGAGAAAATCATCTATCATGTCATATTTTAAAAGAGTTTGTATTTCTGCAGATTTTGCACAGGTAGCATACAGCTCCTTGCGCTGGGCAGGCAGTGAGATGTCCAAGGTAAAAGGTGGTTTGCGAGCCTGCCTTCTCAGCAGCTTCATGGGGAGAGACGGGCAGCTGCTCTGAGCCAGCCCCTCCTTTGCCCGGGACTAGACCTTTCCAGGTGCAGCACATGCTGGCCCCACTCCAGCAAAGCACTTAAGCACATGCTTAACTTTCAACACATCAATTACTCACGAAGAAGTCAAGCCCAGAGAAGCTGCTGCTGCAGAGATAGCGGTGAAAAGGAAATGGGGAGGTGGTGACCTTATTGCCTCTCTTTCCCAATGGACCTGTCTGCAGACATCATTCATAGCCTGGGGTAAAATGATCGTGGAGGCTAATAGGTCAGTGACCTGCTACTCTGTCCTTAGCCCAGCCCCAGCCTTTGCAAAAGAGAGGGGAAGGGAGCAAGGAAGATCTGTACAGTTTGTCAGATGTTATCACACTTGATAAGACAAAGCTTTGCTTTCAGGAATTACTTCTTCCCTAGTTTGCTATGAAAAAAAGATGGCAACCCAGAGTCTGTAGTGGTAAAGAGGAAATGCACAGTCTTTTGTTCTTGCTCTGCCACTCACATCTGTGACAGGTTTCCTTTCTCCCTTAAGCTATTCCAATTTCTGGCTCTGCATGTGTCAAAATAAGTTTCCAAAGCAAATCACAAATGTATAGGGTAATTAGAGCTGTCATTTTATTGTCAGGGAAGGCACTCCCCTTCCCAAAGAAGAGTACACCTCTTTGACAACAGCATACTGTAGTGATGATGAAGAATTTAACATTTGTCTCTTTGGTTAATTAACATTTTTTGTCTTTTCACTTGAGGGATGGGATAAGGAAAAAGAGGAGGATTGCCTGATTTTGCTGCTATATGGGCCCTTCTCTGTTTAAAAAACTCTTGGAAAATGATGTTAAGAGGTAGACAACTATGTATACCACTAAAACACACACAAGTGACCCTAGAGTCACCTTTTCAGACATATGGAGACTTACCTGAATTTTTAAAAAAATTAAAAAATAAATATTCACAAATAACATTCAGAAAATTGAAATGCAGCAAATTGAAAGACAGGATCTGTTCCTTCAGATCTCCAGCAACATGAAAAAGATTTCCTAAATGTTTGGAGGAATATCTTTAGAAATATGTGCAGCCCAGATCGTCAGTCTTCCAGAGAATGCCTCAGGGACACATCTGAAGCTCCCTTCACAAGACACAATAATAACATGCTCACCATGAACCTACTCTCAAATGTTCTCATAGTTTTTTTAACGTGAGTATTCTGTAATAATGGCAACATATATGGAGATAATTATTTCAAAGACTCCTTTTCTTTGTGGGAGTTTAGGTGCACACAAAAATAAATTATTTTCCAGTTAAACTTCCCTGCTTTAGTTTCATACTCCTGTAGCATACATGACTCTCCAGTCTTTGTAAACCAGTTTTCTCCAGGGCACCCACAGCACTTCACTCATGGGAAACTTCAATTAAAATGGAGTCAGAGCTATGGTTTAGACGCAGAAAGAGTGGAAAGGTATCTAAAGCACATACTGCAGCATGGAAGAAGGATGGACTTTCAAATCAACGTGCAGGACACTTGCACTCAGATTTGCTCTCCTACTGCTGCCCAATCCACTTCTGGTGAGACACTTACTTCCAATGCCCAGTGTCCAGTGCCCAGTGCCCCGTGCCCAGTTCCCAGCCGCACAGAGGGAATCACTATGACTCCTTTCTTCCATCTTTCTTTCATATTTTCCAACGTGGCATTTTATTAGTGTGCTGGGAGTAACCTACTGTGGAGCATGAAGCACGGTGAAGGCACCCATCACGGGAAGGCCTCTTTGAGGTGCAGTTCAGTGGTGGCATTTAAGTCAATCTAATGACTCCTGCCCATTTCATCTGCTTGTACCTGCTTGTGTACTGCAATTCACTGCCCTTTCAGTTCCACTTTGAATTTTTCTGGAAGATGCTGAAAACAGATCAGGGAACTCATCTAGTTAAAAATGAGTCTCCTCTCGCCAACATAATTTCTCATTCAGGTCAATGTATAGATAAGGACAGTGTGGTCTCATCAATAGATCCTAGCGCAAGTTAAGTGGGCTGTGAGACATAACACAGGGGTGGAAACAAAGACTCTGGATGATCTTAAATTAGTTTAGTCATCATTTCATTTCACTGTAGCCTGAGCAAAACTTTTTAGCCTGGAGAAGCATTAAGTGTTGTTATATAAGTCTGTGCTCCAACTCCATTGTGAAATTTTGCCCTTCTGCAGGATTTCTGATCAAGCAACAGCAGCTCTTTGCAAACATTAAGTACTGTGTCCCTACAACACACCTGGCAGGCAGATACAGTATCCTCTTATCAGATGGGCAAAAGGAGCTGCACAGTGATCATGACTGGCTCAGCCATGCAGCAGAAGCCAACAGGAGAGGCAGCAAAAAGCAGAAAGTCACAACTGCTGGATGGATGTTTTAACTACAAGACTTCTCCTGGAAACCAGTGGCCACTCACAGTAACTGCCAATACAGAGATGCTTCAAGCAGCAATAGGAATGGGGTGAGGAGTAACAATGATACAATTTGCAGATGGCTTTCATTAAATAGAGTTTATATGGGATTAAAGACACAATTTAGAGTCTACAGTAAAACTGCTTGAAATAGTTTAATCTAATCTTGAAGAGGCTTTTTGACCAAATCAAACATTTTGCTGCGAATTTTGCAACTCCACTGAAATTTCCTGGGGGATTCTGTGCTTGAAAAAAGCCAAGAAAATCCCCACCCCCCTCCCCAAAAAAAGGAATTTCAAAACAGGCATGTTTGTAAGTTTTATCACTGAAAATGAGATATATTTTATAGAAAATATGTTTATACTTCTAAGAATAATTCTTATTTTTGCTAGCTCTTATCAGCAGAAGCTTTGTCATTCATTAACATGAGCGACTGACTGAGCTACAAATAATGTAAAAAGCAAAATGGTTTTCTGTGTTACAGTAGTAACAAGAAAATACTTATTCCAGTGACAAAACTAGTGATAATCAACTTTTCTCGAAAGAAAGCTTGTTTCATGCCATATTTGGTGTCTATCTTCAACCTTTAAAAATATTATTGTTTTCATAGCAAAATTATGCTCACATGGCATTGTTTTTGTTCAGGGGTTTTGGGAGCCTAAAACTCAGAAGATAACTGTATTATGCCAAAAGTTACCATTTTCACATACAGTCATACAAAACTTCATCAAATTACCTTGATTCGCAGTGCACAATCCAAATAAGGTTATATACACGCTTTAAACTCCATTTCCTGCTATATTCTTGGACGTTAAGGTAAGTTTTCTGAAGCTTTTCTTTTTGGGTACAAATCCGCATAGGTAGTCTCATGGACAGACACTGAAGCTATGAGTGAACAAGGTGATTAAAAGTTTGCCTTCTTTGAACAGTCAAAAGAAGCAAAGGAATTGCCTTACTAGGTTTTTGAGCCTATATGTGATTGGTTAAATACCCAAACCAACCGAAACTTTAGCTGCACTTTCCTTCTAAGTTTCAGCTGCTCAGAATTATCTGGAGACCTCAGGCTCCTGTAGAGGGACCCAAAACCCACGTAAGCTGGCTGCTTGAAGGATGGAGACATCCCTTCTGATTATGGGTCATAAAAAGAAAAATTGTTTATAAGCATGGAAAATAATATTCATATTTGCATAAATGATGATAACAAGTTTCAGGGAGGTTAATGGAAGGGATGGAGCTTGCAATTCTAAAGCAAAGAACAAAAAGGAGAACCAATAACCCCCCAAAAGATTCAGAAGTCCCATCAGACCAAAACCAAATGTTTTCAAAATCTGCAAAAACCTTCTGGTATAAAATAATTTCAAGTTTCCATGACAGTGCTGTTGGCAATAAACTATAAATCACTGCACACAGAGGTTTCTAACTGGCAAGTGGCAAACACATGAAGGCTGTTTCTGCATGCTTTTGGCTTATTTGAATACAATTTTTTGAAGTTATTAATAAGGAAATAAGATTTATATAATACTGTGTTTCTCAGCCCTTTTATTCTCTCTGATCCCCTCTGGATAACTCCAGTGGAAGTTAACAGAGCACTAGAGGCTTGCAGTGATTGTGGCCCTAAATGCCCTTTGAATGTCACTATGCAGGTGCTGGAGAGAGGCTCAGAGGCACAGAAGAGCTGTGACAGGAGATCAGCTGCATCACCCGCCACCAGGAACACTGAAGAGGTGAGACCTGTGGTGCATGTACTGTCAGCAGAGAAAGCTGTTGCCGCAGCTCACAGTTTGCCAGATATGGGGTGTTCCAGCAGAATTGAGGCCAGAGGCAGTCTACTACTCACTGAACAGATTCGGTCTCTTATCTGGGGAAGGAATCTCTGCTCACTCTTCACTCTTCTACATTGTTGGGTTGTTTTTTTTCCCCACTTTTCTCTCCTTTAGCTTCATCTTAGAAGTTAAAGAACAGAAGCTGAGTAAATGTCCCCATGTGCAAAAGGATGTGGGTAGATGGCTTTGTAACAGCTGCTGTATTGCTTTCTCCTTCACCTTCCAGGAATTCCTTATTCCACAGTATTCCCACCAACAAAATAAAAAATTGAATCATATTCCCTGTGTCTGCAACAGTCACCACTCCAATAGTATCGTGTAAGACCTTAGCAAGGCAGAACCCTCTCCAAGATTCCTCCTGGGGACAAGAAGGATCCTGGCAAAATGTTCTTCAACATCTACCTCTCTCTTAACCTGCTGTGATAACATTTCAGTCACAGGCAGGAAAATACTTGTCTTCCAGCAGTGGATCCATACCTGACAATGGCAGGAATAGAGAAAGGTGAGTACAAGAAAGGCAGGAATTGCCTGCATTATACAGGCATCTGCAGACTCTTCCATAAGGGCCCATGAAAGTCAAAGTTACTCCGTCATACCTAGTGAATCAATTTGCAGACACAATCTATACACCTATGTCACCAACACTCCAGTATAAAGCTGCTTTTGTTGCCACCTGCTGTATGGTGCAGAAGCAGGTGCAGAGGGGACCGCATTCAGCACTGGCAAGTCATCTGAGTATTTCATAGCTTCTCAGCAAGTTTTGAAAAAATTATGCAGATTCTGGTTCAGCCTGCAGCCAGTGATATTCCTCCTAACTTCTGACTCCGGCTGGTCAGCAGTCAGGACCCCCCTACAATCTCACTGCTACATGCAATGGGTGTGACTATATGGTGGTGTGTGGCTTTGAGGTGCTGCTAGTCATGGGCAGGCATGACAAATCTGAGCAGCCTGAACCTTGCTTCAACCCACAGTGACCTTAGCAGGCCGTTCAGAAAGCACATTCATTGTATTGGAGTGAGAATTATTACTGTGTATGCTGATGCAGAATTAAACGCAGGCAGAGACAAACAAGAGAGAAGGGATACTCCCCAGGAGCATTCAAAATGAAGTTCTGTATTGGGAGACGAAAAGAAATTAGGCAGCTGAGATTGATATTGGAGAACAAATGTGGTTCATATTTTATTAGTAAAAGAGGTCTCCCCACAAAGGAAATTCCCATCTTGGCCCGGCGATGTAGCACTAAGTGGTAATGGATACATGAAATGCCAAAACCCATAGATCTCTAGTTACACCAGAGCAGACACTCTTTGGGGCTTGTAATTACAGGGAGCTGGCAGACATTCAGATTTCATCTTTGAGAGAAAAGGACTTTCTGCTCTCCTGCCAACTGGGATGACTTAGCTTGGTGCCAAGTTGGACATACCTTCCAGAGTATTTGCAAAGTAGCATTCAGCTCTACCTCAGGTTCTTTCACTTTCCAGGTTTCTGAAAATGAGCAAATAAAATATTTGTAATGGCACCTGTAGCAGTGAGGCATCTCAGAGAGAAAAGCCAAGTCCTGCCTCCCAACCAGAGGAAAGCACAGTCAAGAAAAAGCAATAGCTCAGAGCTGTGTGGGATTGAAACAGAAAAAAATTCATAATGGCTGGGGAACAAACGATGTGTCAAGGACAGTAGATATTCCTGGACACAAGTTTGCTCTCTGGACCCATCCCAGTGGTGTGGATTAGGCACTGATGGGGCCTAACTGATGGGGCAAACATGGTTTCTCAGGCTGAGGACAAACTGACCATGCTGCCAGCGTCATCTATATAGTCAAGACCTCTTGTAACAAGACCAGGAAAGCCAGACCTGCCTTCTGTTGCTCTCTTCAGATCATCCCTGTACATTTTCCCTTGATTTGTTGTACTGAGATCAACACTACCAAGTCTGCCCTAGGAGAGTTATGCTGACTGCCAAGGTGGCAGATGATGAGCTATCTGATATTAAGTTAGACCTCTTCATATGAAATATGTAAAACCTGTGGGAAAAAGAGCAGTCCCAATACTTCTTAGCCAAATTCTGCTCTCAGTTACACCAGAAGAATGCAACTGAAGTCAATACGATTTACAGGAATAAATGACGGTACATGGCTTGGGGTTTTTTTGAGATGACATGTAGATTCCAGTTGTAGCTAATAGGACTGGCCACAGAAAAAACTCAAAGAAAAGTAACACTGTTGTTTGTTTTTCTTCCCTAACTCTAATGTCAGCCCCAGTCTAACAAAGCACTCTTTTGCTTAGGCACAGAATTTGTTAGCCTAGCTTATTTTCACTGTTTATCCCACATTTCTGTAAAAATGTGTTAAAAAGAATCTGTTAATGCCAAAAGTTCTCAAATACTCTACTTCACAGGCATAGTGTACACTAGAAGGAGCTTGCAAGTATAGCTGTGCTGGAATTTTTATATCAATAAACCCCAGAGGGGTGGTGCAACTCCTGACACCGCACTGGTTCCAAGGATGAAATAACACATCCTGGCAACCCAAGTGGTTTTTGCCAGCAGAGCTGCAATGGTTTTGTTTTTTTTTTTTTTTTTTTTTTTTTTGAGACAGAATACCAGCAAAAACTTATCCTGAGAAACCAAGCAGGGACTCCACGTTAGCTGGCTGCTTGGGATGCTCATCTGGCACACTAGAGACAAAGGTGCGCATCCCTGTTCTGCTCAAATCAGCTGCATCAAATCTTAACCCCTCTTCTAGTGAAAAGTCTCCCCAGTCCTGGCCCTGCTGACTGCCAAAAGATCCCTCTGTCCTTCTGGGCTCATCTGTCAGAGCTGCTCCATAATAGTTTGATCAACTGGTGGTTAGGATGGGATGTGGGAGAGCTGGGTGTCATTTAGGCTCGAAGCGGGGTGTCCTGTATCTCCAGATATCTCAAGCAGCGGCCTTTCGGCTGAGGGGAAAAGTTCTGTCTGCTTGTCAGCAGAAGCACTTGCTGGGGGCCCAAGGAATCTTTCCTGACAAGGATATTATTGCAATTGATGTTCCCCCACTGTGAAAAGCATAGCTTTTTAAAAGTTGGTGTGTACTGGCACAAGGACATGCACATTTTGTTTCCCTGAAGAGCTTCTGATCGACTCTTGTGAGTTCAGGAAAGGCCAAATGACCTAAGGGTTATAAGGTGCCAGTTACAGATACTGTTTCACATTCTTTCTTAGAAAAATAGTTATGAAACTACTGGATTTTCTTTGCCTATTTTTTTTCTGTATCTCTTCCAATGCAAAATACTTTGTTCTCCCAGTGGAAACCAATCATTTACTAAATATTTAGTGTCATTCCTATCACTGTCTCTCAAGTGGGCCAGTGTTTACACTTCATAAGCAAGAATCTTTTTTCTTATGCCATAGTCACTCCATAGAAATAAATACAAGCCACAGAACCTGCACAAATCTTTGCTGAGACACAAAATTTTAAACACCTTATGGATTAATGTTTATGAAGCCTGTCAGAGGTTTAAGACCACAGTGAGAAAGAAAGATTTTCTTCAGGTCTGAGAAATGATCTTTTTGTCTAATGTCAGCCCTACACTGAAAAAGCCTTGGTAGGTTGTTTGTCTAAGCCGACAGGTCCTTATTCAATTGTTCACGAAGTCTTTCCACTTAATTCTTGCCATAAATTTGTCTCTTTGCCACACTCTTTACACTGTTCCTCAGTGTGCCCCAGAGACATGGTGAGCCAGCAGCTCACCACTAACATGGCTTAAGGAGAAATGCCAGCAACAAAGACCAGCCTGCCAAAACCCATAAAACTTGCTGCTTTTTGCCTCACTTTAAAACAAAAAAATAATATTGTCTTTTCTCTAAAGTGGTAAAGCAACACATGCCCAAATGAGTTCTTGACATTACTCTACAGGACTTTTAAGGGTTTTGAAGAAACCTTGGCACTTATCAACACACTCTCCAAAATGTATGGTTGTTAATTAGTTTAGTAGTCAGCATAAGTAAGAACAAACAAACTGGTGTCATGAGGTGCAACCAGCAGCTTTTGGTAGGCAACGGGAAGTACGTGAAAATCACAGCTTCTGAAATACTGAATAAATTTTAAAGGAAAGAACTGATTAAAAGCTAAGAGGTATGTCCATTGCCACGTTAACCTGATGTTTTACTGTTACCACTGTGTCTATGAGAATGTATCTGTACTTACCAGCTGGGCAAAAACAGTTAATGAGAATAAAAAACAGGAAGAAAAATGGGCATTTTCCCCCAAATGTGTTTTTTGATTTTTTTTCTTTAAGATTTAAATGAGCTTTTTGCATTATTTGCCAATTTTTCACTCTTTCTGAAGAGAACTTGGTAAGAAAAGATGACTCTCAGTAGACTAAAAACCACTGCTACCCATTGCAAAGCAGAATATGGCTAGGTCACAAGTAGCAATTTTTCCACAGACCACTGCATGCTGATAATACCACTTTCCCACCAGAAATGCCTGCTCCTCTGCATACATCCTCAGGAGCACTCAAAACCTGGCTGCAGGAATCTACTGCAGATCTGCACCCTCTGTAAGGCCTGCTGGGTAGATATTCCCGCTCTCCCCCAGTTTCGGGGTCCTCTCCCCCCTCTTGCTTATATTTCCAGTATTTCACCCCTGCAGATGAGGCTGTTGTTTGTAGTCTTGAGTTATGTTTTCTCATCTAGCACGGAAGATTTGTTCTGGCTTTCCTTGGACAGTCATGGAGGGCAGAAAGGAGCAAATGCACTTTTCCTTGCTGTGTGCCCATTATAGGGAGGGTGTAGGAGTGAAGGGCAGAAGGGCTAAGGAACAACTAGCTTATGCCTGTGTGTTTTCTACTTCCTGATGTCTTAAAAGGCAAAGTGCCCTGAAGAGGGAAGCCCTCTGTTTATGTAGGAGGCAGGATCAATGTGGGAAGGGACAAGAATGGCTGCCCTGCATGCTCAGGCAGCTTTGCCTCCATCCTGTCCCAGGCTGATCTCTGCCAGTGGTGATGGTGAGGCTCTGGCACTGGGCCCATTTTGGCCTTGGCATCTGGGCTGAGATCGCGAGGTGTGGTGAAGGCTTTACAAACACCTCGTGCCCACGGACTTCTGGCTTGGGACCACGGAGCTCCCTTTACACAGGGATGAGGAAGAGCAGGGAGAATTTAATGGGATTTGGGTTACAACAGGTTTACAAATCTGAAATAGCAAACTGGTACACAACACAAATGTCAGTGCTAGGGATTGGAAATAAAAAATATTCACACACTACACCTAGCTTTTTGTTCCACATTTAGGACTGCATGAAATTTCCACTGGTAAAATACCACACTTTTCCTGTGCAAGCATTTCCATTTAACCTCTTAGGATTAGAAGAATGGGACCTCTTCCTATTCTTCTGAGAAGCAGTGCATACGGATGCTGAAGTAGTACATCTCTGAGATCTGCTCAGGATCTTCCCAGTAAGAAGATTTCCTATATTTTCACATTTAAACTGCTTGTTCCTTCTTTTATTTGAAAATAAAAAGAATTTCCTCCATAAGACGATGAGCCATGCAGTAAACAGGTAATGACAGCGAAATAAGTCTGGCCAAGGAAAGGGAATAATAACAATAACAATAACAATAACAATAACAATAGTAGATAAACACATACTACTTCTGTGCCCAGTAATTTTGATGTCTTAGATTTTCTGGTGTTATTTTGTGTTCTTATTTTCTGCTGCATCCTATGTCACCTAAGTCAGCTTCTACCCTGGCTCTCAGAAAAGCCAGTATTTCACTTCACACAATAGCTCTTTTCCTATATTATTTTAATGGTTGGTGCTTCTAGATGCAAGCATTAGGGATGAATTTATCCCCCCCAGACAGAGCTCCCCTGCTGACATTCTCCAAAGCATGGTTTGTGTCCAAGGCTCCAAGAATCATGCGGAATCCCATGGTTGTTTCCGGAGAGTCAAGCAGCAGACCAGGTTTGTCAGCAACACTTCCAAAAGGCTGGTTTTATTCTCTTTTTCCTTCTTGCCTCTGTTGGTGCTCACATCCTTCTTGCCAACACAGGTGCTCCTTTAACTCAGCCACCAGATGGTTTTTCAGGGTTTGGTTCTCATCCCAGCCATGCCATCCCAGGCTCTACATTTGAGTGAAAGAGGAGCACCTCTGGCTCCTCGTTAAACCTCTGATTTACCAGGTGAGTGAGTGAGTGAGTGAGTGAGTGAGTGAGTGAGTGAGTCAGTCAGTCAGTCAGTCAGTCAGTCAACAGCAATGCCTCTCTCTGCATTGCAATAAGCAACCTTCTGAGAAGTCTATAGAGTGCGCTGGCATTGGGTGATGGGATGAGCGTAGAAGAACTGTGTCTCTGGCAGGTGGCAACACTACAAGCACTGCTCTCATCTCAAGATGCGAGTGGGGGTTTTTTGCTGTTGTTGTTGCCCTGAAGAGGTTTAAGTCCTCTTCCTCATACTGACTACTCACTAAGATGTGATGAATCTCCACATAGTAAGCTCTAATTATGAAAAATGAAAAAGTCTAACTGAAGGATAATGCTTTTCAAAGCTGTCTGTTTTCCCAAGGACAGCCAGTTACACACACTGGTCTGTTCCTCCGCAGTTTTGACTTGACTTCTATATTCTGTCCCCTCCCTAAAAGGTTGGTTTGATGACTTTATTTTTAATGATCAATTAATGTGTAGGCCTTGGCATTTTGGAATGAGGGTTTGGCTCACCTGTGTAACTCTCAAAAAGCAGGATTTCAGCCTCTGGTTCCCATAAACACCTGAAAACTCCACTCCAGGCTTCACGTGGCACAGAACACAGCTCAGCCACCAACTGCTTGCTGACAGCTGTGTGAAAACTTAAAGAAGTTTATAAAGACCATTTTCTACTTAAAAAATGAATTTAAAAAATGAGCAATTTTTAGACTTTTTTTTAAGAAGTCCCACAAACTCCTACTTATTTTTTGGAACTCATCTTCGCTACTACTCACAGCAAACATAAAGTAAGACAGCAAACAATTTTATTGTTCCCTTAAAGTAAACATATGGTATATATGGGATATCACCCCTATCAAGTACGAAAACCTATGAATACAGTTCAATGATAGCACAAGCACACTAGAGCTGGAGTTTCTATTTGTGAACTTTTCATTCATGTTCATTTTAAAGATGTTGGAGACTGCTCATTTATGTCAGTTGGGTGTGATTTAGTATCTTTGTTTAAAAGAAGCTAAGAGATAATGCTGTACAAGTAAAAAAAATTTAATTACTTTTATTTTGTTATTATTTTTTACAGGCGCATTCAGTCTCTGTCACTGACAGGAACTCCATGATGCTCAGTAAGGTACAAAGCCAGGAGAGAAAGGTATGTCCTGGTCACACAACATGGAAATAACTCTTCTGTACTTGTTTGCATGTTTGTAAGTGCCTGTGTATTCTCTAGGTATTACAAGAACTGCTTGCTTGAGTTTTAATATTATTTCCCATTATTTTTTTCAAACTTTAAAAATAAATCAAATGTTTGGTATAGCTCAAGTGAGTCTGCAGAATGTATTTGCTTCTTGAGAAGCAGCAAACTTGAAAAGCAGATGAGAGCAGAGAATCTGCTTGGTAATTCTTTGAATAGGGGAGCCAGAAATTCATGGGCGAAAAAGAATCTCTTTCTCAGAATTGCATTATCCTCTGCCAAACAACACCTGATCCTGATAAGCAGACTCCAGAATGCTTACATACCCCCGCCAAGTAACTCAGCTTGGATCTAGCAGTCAATCCCTGTCACTATATTGTAAACTAAGAGGATTTACTTTCTGTAGTCTTGATAACCAAGAGACATATAAATCTTCCTTTCTCACAATTAGAATTTCCAAGATCTTTATTGGAACAATCCTGTTGAATTTAATACAGGATGGTCAACCATCCACAGGATTCTAGAGCAGCCTGCACAATTCTATAGCAGAGAGATAATTCCCTTTTGCTTTCTCTGACCCAATTAGAAACATGAAATGAAAGCACTCATTACATTCTGCTGAGTATTTTGGATTCACTGCTGTTAAACTATATAGGATGCTCCACGAGATTCCCTTTATCTGCACAATACAAGTTGCTTTCCTCAACAGCTCTAGAGAGACTCAGGGAAGAGAAGAATATGTGGGTCTCATTACACGGATAGAAGTGTAGGACCTCAGGAGACCGGTGTACAGGCAGAGATAAGTGTGGACACAGTCCTGGTGTTAGGTGGCAACTGAGTCCAATACATGACTCAGAACGTGTTGTGGGGGCTGAGGGCTGAGCTCAGGATAAACCCACCACTGACAAGTTACAACAAGTAATGCAAAACAAAATTTTCCTTCAGTGGCATCTGTGCAGAAGGGATGGCTCACAGGGCATTGTTGTGAATGGACCTATGAGTCCTTCTGGAAAGCTGTCTCCTTTTAAATAGGAGGTCAACATCTGTAAGGAATATTGATGTGACTCTCTCAAAATCCTTCCCTGGCTATAGCAAGGAAAAAATTTCTTTCCGTTTTTATAGCCCCTATTTAATCAGACTGAAAGTTCTTGGAGGCAGGTACGCTTCTTGCCACATGGTGCTGGAAGCTCTGCCTATTAAAATCACTCTATCTTTTACATTATGCAGTGCTCCATTCAGTTGCTTAAACCTTGCTAGGTTTTTACCACTTGGTCTCGTATTTTCCTCTGAAAATACCTACTTTAGGCTGAACTATCTTCTGGGACGGGGGAACAAAGAAAGGGAAGAAGAAATTTTAAATGGCATTGTCAATTTCTTCTGAGAAAAAAAAAGCTGGGGAAATCACAGTAGAGAAAATACTAGTGTATATTTTAGTAAATCATCTTTATTTTAAAACCATAATGTCAACAGGTTCTAGACTCTAAACTTGCCTTTTTTCAGAATTTTTGCCTTTTTGCAGAATTTTGGCCTTTTGGCTATTGTCAAATTTGTGTAAATCCACTCACATTCAACTAAGTTATAAACTCCCAAAAACCTGCAGTTTGTTTTTGTTAGATATATTTCTCATCAATTCTGAACATGTATTTTTTTTTGCAATGTCAAATCCAAACTGCTGTGTCATTTAGCATGTCCTGACAGACAAACCAAGTGCAAAGGGACTGTCAGCCATGAATTGCCTTTGCCCAGCTGCATGCCAGCAGTGCAGGGGACACTGAACTGAAGGCGGGGGAGCTGCGGGGTTTGAAAAATACAAAGAGCACGGCAAAAGAGAAGAGAAAGCAGGGGTGGGCTTGTGATGAAGGGAACACTGACCTAAACTGGGAAACAGACTGGGGTGGACTGGAGGACCTGGAAGAGGACAGGAAAGATGAGGGAAATGGGACTTTGTACATGTGGTGAATAACTTTGAGGTATGAAAGAGGCTAGTCATGGTCACAAGAAAAAAAGTTCCTTCTGTCTCTGACAGAGATGTCAACATTGCCAAGTTTCACCCAGCTGAGAGGAAAGGGCTATGAAACCCACGCTGGCAAAATGTACTGCAGTGCCTACTGCAGCAACTGGCAGCTTGCTATCACTATAATAGATGCTGCTAGCTTGAGAGCGATAGAGGTCTGGTGCAGTGAAGAGCCTCAAACATGCTCCAACCTGGGCAATAACATGTGATAGCTTTATTTTCTTTTCCCCATTTAAAAAGCCCAGGAGTTATTACAGGCCATTCACACAGAGATGTGCGCAAATGCTTTGTTGATAATTGCATCTTATAAAACAAAACCTTTTGAAAAGGGGGTTTTTCAAATTCTTGTGACTGTGGGTGCTCATTGAGACCTGGCGATGCTGTGGCTACTTTGTTGGCTGCATCCATTGAACACTGTAGGATCTGGAAAAGCCATCAGTAGGTATCTCAAGTAGGGCACCCAAACCTATCTGTAATTAATACCTACTTCTCTCCACCTTGGTTCACCATGCATGCAGCTACTGCTCTAGAGAGCACGCTCTATCCTGAGCCCCTCACTGAGCCATGTGTGACAAGCCTGCAAGGATGTCAGATCCGAATGCTTGAAGAAATTATCACTTGTGTGCTGGGAGTGTGCCACTTTGCAGCCTTCCTAAAGCCCTTTTGTGTCCTCTCCCACAAACACACACTCACGGAGAAGAAAGCAAGCCCTGATAGTTTCAGTGTCCCTGGTAGTACCGCTTAACTGTGGGGATCTCTGCAGGCTGGCAGTGAGCCGTGGGCACCTGGGGAGGAGCGGGGAACTCCAGTGACAAAATTGTAGTGAAAGGATTTCTTTCAGGCAGCAGGGACGAGGAGATCCTTCACAGTAAGTTAATACTAACATACCTCTATTTGGCTCCAAAGAGACGAGCGAGAAAAGCGCAAAACTCTGGGGTGGAATGTTTCACCTGGCATTAACCGCAAGCGTAGTGGGGTCCTGCAGCCTCCGCATCTCACCGGGGTACCCCACCCCGGGCCAGCAGGGCCCGCTCCCCGCCATGCCGGAGCGCCTGGCAGCCCCCAGCGACGCCCGGCTGCCCCACGGGGAGCTGCCACCTGGCTTTTGTCCCAGCCGAGAAACTTGGATGCCACGGGCCTGGCTCCTGCCCCGTGCGGTGCCCGGCGGGAGGCGCGGCGGGGCCAGGGCAGGGGCGCTCCGGTAGGAGGTCGGGGCTCACCGGGGCGGGGGTCGGGACCACCTCCCCCGCCTGCCGGGGGCTGCAAATATTTGTACATGTTGATT
>VZTD01005887.1:2602767-2746017 GCA_013397725.1 Rhagologus leucostigma
GGCTCGCCCGGCGAGCAGCCGGCACCGCCGCCCCGCCGAACGCCTCCGGGGAGAGCGCGGCCCGCGGCTGCGAAGTGCAAGTTTACTGCGGGTCCCCGCAGAGCTCCGGTCCAGCGTTAATGTCCGTGTTAATGCTTTTATTTGCCCGAAGAGGGATAATGCTGCAGTGAGGTTCTGCTTTTGGATCGACTCGGGCTGATCGATTTTACTTTATTTTAATTATAAAGCGACATGAAACAAGCCTTTCTGGCTATTCCAGGCTCCATGATGCTATACATGGAACTCTGCGTAGAGATGGGTGAGCCAATTCATTAGGCTTACTAAATAAGCCATAACCACTTTTCTAGCCAAGACCTGAGGTTTGCAGCTAATAGCTCAGTTCAGTCTTCTTGTAGAGCTTGCAGTGTTTGCAAAGCTATAATTAATGCAATCTGTAGAAATAAAAACATTTTCCTTAAATGTGTTTTTAAACAAGTGCTTGAGTAAACATAACGGGCAGCGAGTACCTCTTTCAAGCTGTTTTTAAGTGTTTTGGTGAAGGCTGTGCGCTTAGAGTTTATTATGGTAAAGTTACAGGCAGCTGCAAAGTGAAATAGAGCCTATTTTGTTTAAGTCTTTCAGAAAATTTCTGTAAAATACTGAGAGTTGGGTTTTTTTCCTTTTTTTTTTTTCCTTTTTTTTTCCCCCCCTTATTGAGTAAGGTGCTATAGGGACAGCTCGAGGTGAAATGGCAGTGGGGGATGGCTGAGCTGTTCATACCTGAAATTCTTCAGAAAAAGTTTTGTCTTCTTGTCTAAGTTTGGCTTTTATTTTTTTCTTCCTCTTAAATGATTTGTAGATTGGAAGCTGCTAAATGAAAACCTTAAAGGAATGAGTTTGCTCCATGAATTTTATTGTGTGTGGCATTTTAAAGTGCAAGACAGATAAAGTCAAGTGATTCTCATATTTTACTTTTTAAGACCTTCATTTGAAGCACCGTTAGACTGTCAGGTGATATACACTATTCTGTTTAACAGATTAACATTGCAATTTACTTTCAAGTTCACTTTCACAAATGTATAAACATAATATACAAAATAGTGCATGTAATATTCTTTTTTTCTGTACAGAAAAATAGTTCTAAATATTAGTGTGGAAGTCTACTAGAAATGCTACCAAACCTTAGTTTGTCCAAATGTAAAGTGAGAGTGATTGTGCCTGTTATAATGTCTTTAAATGACACCTAACTCTAATGATGTCAAAGCCTTTGAAAATACGTATATGAATCACTGCAGAATATACTTTTCATTCAGTGAGGGGTTGTCTGCGTCACCAAAGGGAAGAAAAATCTGGCCAAGGGAACTTCGGCACACTCTTTAAAAATTAAATGTCATAGACTCATGCAAATGTATTTAACTTCACTGTTATCTGAGTGATGTCTGAAGTCCGTCTGTTCCTTCTTTCACCAGTTTGGACTGTGCATTGCTCATTTCTGTACCTTATAGTAGTCTGCATCTTTATGAACCATGAACAGAAAAGTGAATCCTGGTGGAATTCCCACCCTCTGCCTCTGCTACCAAAAAGGTAATGATTTTGAAGATGTCAAGTTTTCAGACTGAAATAAACGTGAACATTTTGGTAGGTGTAGCTAGCCTTGTTAGTAGAGGACTGTAGGTAGTGAGCTCATGCTAGTTTTTCCGCTGCCCGTGTTCTTCTTACAGAAAGGGCTCACCCATACAAATACTAGACTATATTGGAAATCCATCCCTAAAACAAGTAATGGACAGGCAGACACCCAAAGGAACGAAAGAACACACACACACAGATGCACATATACTTTCTACATCTTCCCACATAACTGAACTTTGAGTGAGGCAGGTTTATTTCTACTATTTCTGTGCTTACCTATTTAAACAACAATAAAAAAAGCAGTGTTATTACAGCAACAAATACCACAGCACCTAATCATTCTTAACTCCTGTAGTCATTTTGCTTGTAGCTCACAGACTATACAACCCCTTTCCACATGTACCTTTCTAAAATATTCATGGATAGTATCTGCATAATTATAAGGAACAATAACCCCAAGCTGTGTAGAAAGACCAAGAAAATCTATGGCTTTTTTATCACCTGCTGTGCCACTGTGTGATGACTGAGAATGGCCATTCTTTTCTACACATCAGCTGCAGCTTTTATTTTTATTTGTGGTTTGAAGAATAACAGATAAAGGCTGAAATTTTCATAAATAACCAGAGGTCATGGGAACAGGGCATGTTTCACTGTGGGTTTGAGTTTCATGAAAACTACGGGATGATTACGGAGAGGGAATGCACATCCCTGATGACAATACCCATGACGGTGCATGCTATCGCAGGTATACTCATCTTGCTGGGTGGTGGCAATATCAGGGGCACAGTCTCCTTTACTGCAGTGCTAAATCTGACATAAGATGAACTTTAGCAGAGACATGATAATAAAATTATAGTTCCCTCTAGCAAAAGCAGCTCGACAGTTTTCCAAAAGATAACTACATGGATCAGAAATTTTTTCTTGCCTTGGTTCTAAGCAACAAACTGGGTGATGGATTGGCAGGGAGGGAGGCTATCAGCATCTGTCTTTAAGTTTTTCATCTGTATAAACAGATGTCTGAGCTGTTTTAGCTTTATGTCCTGACTAGTTCTAGGAACAGAACAAGTATCACTTTCAGAAAAGACTTTCAGTAGTTTACAGAGCTGTTTCCCCATTTAATTAGGAATAATATTTTTGCATTTCGCTTGGGCAGAAATACCCACGACAACCACCCATGTCTATAGTCCAGGTGAATATGTGATTTTCAAATGTCGGAAGCTTTGCAATAGTCCAATAGCAATAAATTACAGAGTTTTCACATGAATAATACCTCCAAGAGATTTCTGATTGTCTAAGAGTCTTAGACTGCAGGTTTGCAAGGAGTGATGAGCATATGGCTTCCTACAACATAACAGCTATTAGGATGATTTCTGGCAGGCAGATGCATCAGAATAGTCATCAGGTAGTTGAAATGCACCAGTCTGTCTAGAGTCTGGTCCCCTGGATCTCATGGCTATATGTAAAGTGAGTGCGAGTGTTGTAATCTGTCCCTTTCTGCCCAAACTGCGGACCCAGACAGAACTTACTTGACTCCCTGGCTATGTGCCAGGATAGAGAAGGCACGTGAGAGGTGGGCTGATGCACACCTGAGTCTTTTTTGGGAGACCATGGTGTTCATCAGGGTCTAAGAGTTTCACAATTTCTGTGCATTCACTGGGTTAGAGACAGCCCAAAGTTACTTTGAGTTTGTACCAGTCTTGGCTTCTTGTCATCAAAAATTACTCTTTGCTAAGGTTGCTCCTGGACTCTGGTCTCTTGAGTAGGACCATATTGCAATAATAGATAAAGTGAGGGGAAACATAATATTCCAGTTATTAATTGCTAACTGAGCCTCAGAGATGCATGCAGGAGGAAAATGTTCTTTAGTATTGTATTTATTGTTATTTCAAATGAACAAATATTGGCAACAGAACAATGGCTTTCATTATGGAAAGGTAGGCTGAGAGCTGTCTCATAAGAACCTATGAGATATGAGGGACTGTAGCCAGTTTGGCTGCTCCTGTTTTTTCCCCCCTTGTGTCAAATACTAATGTAAACATTCTTACATTCCACAAAATATTTTAAGTAGCCTTGTCCTTTTACCTTGTTTATAGAAAACCAGGTAACACTTTGCAATTCTTGTAACACACTGTGGGAACATTTTTGCAATGCTGTATTTTTATTCTGCTCTGTGAGATGCACCCCTTCTTTCTGGATGTATGAAACAGAGGAGATCTGAGCCTTGCTGACTTCTTGTATTAGGCAGCTAGGCGTATCTTGAGGATATAGGTATTGAGGCTTTTGTTTTGAAACACAGTGCTTTGAAGAAACCTTGTTTTGTTCCTTGAATAAGTTTATGATCACTGCACTTACCAACACACTTTGTCGTTTATACTGCATTTATGAAACCATCAACTCAGCTTTTATCTCAGTTGCAGTGTTGTGTGTGTGGATGTACTTCCACAAACAATAGGATACAAGTGTTTCTTATTTTAAAATCTTGATGACTTGCAACATACCACGAACTATTTATTCTTTCAAAGCCTTGCTGAACCATGTGCTTTTCTCAATATAATCAATAGATCTTACAAAGGAAGAAAGTTTGCTTGAAATCACTTCTTGAAATGAACACCTCTGCTTATTAATAGTTCCTTTCATCAGCAGCTGAATATTTCAGGGAACAATTGTTTTCTTTTTCTCCCTTGGCACACACTTTGTGAGTATTCAATAGCATTTAGTGCGCTGGATAGCTTCCACAACACTGACCAATACAAGATGGACCACTAAGGTAGTTCAGTAAAGGGAAGCTAAACACAATCAAAGCTTTCCAAATTAAGGACCCATTTGGATGGCGCCTGCAAACCAAAACATTTGGAAAAGTTACCCTAATTGTGACTGAAAAACCAAGACCATAAATAAAACTGTAAGTGGCTCCAGATCCTAACAACATTGTTACTGCAAATGGGCATTGGTACAACCAAGGGTACATCAGCTCTGAAAATAAAACACTTTCAACAATGCTTCCTTTCAATAAACTCTCAAGACACTTCTTATTAAAGAAACAACACCAAAACCTGTGGGAGTTGATATTGAAAGCATCGGCAAACTTTTCATCAGGGGTCAGAAGTAATTCTTGTGCATGCAGCCAACGTAAATGGCACTTTATAATGTGGAAGACATTAATGAAGATGTCTGGTTGACTGCATGCCCATAAGATTTTTAAAACTAGAATTGAAGAGTAGAAATGAATGTGAGTGGGGAGGGAAGAGCAGGACAGAGGAAACAAAAAGAAGTAGATCTTGCATATTGTGGCCAGTTTTGATGCTGTCATTGGTCCCCTGTTGCCTACTGAATACCTCGAGGAACAGCTGTGTGTGTTTCTTGACAGTGGGCAAACCTCAAGGTTTAGTGCGTTTTGAAAAGCCTCCAAAGGTTTAGCTGCTATCCAAAACCTATCTGAAACCTGTCAGTCTGGAAACCAGGCTACAGATCTTTTCAAGATCTGGCTTGCTAGGGACTTTGCTCATGTTTCCATTTCTTTGGCCAGACCAGCCTCACCACAGGCGCAGCCATTTTCATGGTATTTTGGTAATTCATTTCCTGTCAGGCCTGAGATCAGGAAGTGCAGAGGCGCCTGAAAATTAAAAACTGAGTAAGAAAGAGTTGGAATCAAAGAGCTATTTTTGAACAGCAATGGAGGTCTGAGTTTGGTTCAGGAGTGACATTTTTTATCTGAACAAATTCAAACATTCTTGGGCAATCTGCAGACTGAGTGGAGGTTACATCCTGCAAAGGACTCAGGGATTTACAAAAATTTTGTGTTTTCTTTAGAATCAAAACCCAAATGCATCTAAATTTTCTGGTTGATTCAGTATTGTGTTGTGAGATACGTTTTTAGAGAGTTGACATGATAGAGTCATGATGAAGGCCATTTCACAATGAAAATTTGGAGTGCTTTCTTCCAAATTAATATAGTCAAAGCAGTTTTTCACTGTGTGAATACTGCCTCCTCTGCCCCTCTACTGGCTTCTACAACAAAATTCTGGTGATGCCCGTAATTTGGTCTCAATGGCCCTGTGTATTTTCACAGGATATGCTTCTGTTGACATTTCTTTATCCACTTCTGGTTGTTAATTGCTAATCAATGCCTTAATACTATCTACAGTGGCAGATAAAACTCTTTCCAGTGCAACAGTAGAGGTGAACCTGAAAAGAGAAATTACGTCAGAAAAAATTTGCAGTATGCTAATCTCACACAGAATAATTTATGCTGAAAGAAAAGGAGGGATAACGAGATGTAACAAGATATTGTCCATAAGCAAATAAACTAAGCAGAAGAGAGAAGGTATAGAATAAATATCTGCATTTTTTTCCTGCAGTTTTTCAGTCTTTGCTCAGCTGCCCCATGTACATAGGGAACTGGTCTGAATTACAGCCCCTGCTGTAGTGCAGTGGTATGCATGGGATACAAGGATACAAACTTCGGTTATGGGGAAGTGACAGTTACCTAGAAGTATATGGACTACTACTTAGATTGGTGTGATAACACTTAGTATCAGAGGGTTTCTTAATATGACCTTACCAAATTATCAGTGGTCGTCAAGCAGCAAAGCTAATGCAGTGTCACGTCTTACCACAGAACCCGTGAAGTAAGTTTGTGTGTCAAGTCTCCCAAATGAAAGTTTTAGCTGGTCCTTGCAGAAGAAATCGCTTTGATGAGTTGGTAACTGCCCTTCAGTGAATTTTTTTCCCCTCTCTAATTTATTACCTTTTAAAAATGACCACTAAGTGTTTCATCAGCTGTTGAAAATCCAGTCTAATAGAGAATACAACCTAGAATTCTTGTCGGGATGGAAAGAGAAAGCATTTCCTGAAGGCGATACTTTCCAGCTCTCTCCCTGGCTTGCTCAGTGGGTTGCTAGAAAACTTGCTCAAGAGTGTTTACGTCATAGCTATCCAAAAGCTGGCTTTTTTTTCCATCATTTAATTTAGGCTGCTTGTTCTGTCATCTTCTGAGTCACTGAGTAAAGATAATTTTTTTCTTTTGTGTTGCGTTAAATTTGTTTTGAAGATGTAATAGTATATTTTCTTGTCTTTTAGGTGTTCATTTTTAAACTGTATACAAATTAGCTGTCATACATATGCTATAAATCTTTGAATCAGTCCTAGAGCACCTAAAGACTACTTACATGCAAACAAAGAAAAATCCCTTTGCTTTGGAATGCTTTTTAAGTCATGGTTGCATGCCGTATTTTGCAGATTTTTAGAATAAAATTGCTGCCATAAAATGCTCACAGTCTTTTTACTTGGGCTAGATTTATCATGCAATTACCAATATTCTGACCGTTTTTCAGAACTGAAGCAAGATACTGTCAGAAAGTAAACAGTGTAAAAGCTCAGGAGAGATCTGTACATTTTTTGAAATGCAACTAGTGACAGATAAAGAATAATTTTATTGGTAATCGGGATGGACTCACTATGATCCATGTAGCAAGCTGCAGTACAGAGAAACCTTGCAGACTGCAGGCATTGTGGATGTCAGGGTGGGAAGGCAATGCCTCAGTTCCATTATCTTTCTCTTGCTCTTATCTGGAGTAAAGTGGAGGAATGGTTGAGTTTAGTCTGAGTAAAATCTGCCATTGAGTCTTATTACTACTTTGGAGGAGGGGGAGGAGAGAGAGTGACGTTTTAGTGGACATGCAAACCATCTTAACCGTGTTTTAACTGTAACACATCTACTTGTACAGAAATACTGTTAAATCAGACCATGTGAGTTGAAGGAAGTATCACAGAATATGATCTGCTGGGGACCTAAATCATGCCATCTAAAGAACTGCTTCCCAAACCTTTTTCTTTGTAGATGCCGCTCTTCACAGTGGCATCTTTCTGCGAATGGCATCTTTTTGCGAATGGTAGAATCTAGGGTTTGGGACCCCTGTTCTGAGAATACAAGGTAGAAATATGGCATTGACAGCATATAAGAAAGATGATGATACTAAAATGTGAGAATCTCTTCTCAGTGAGGCTGATATGTGCGTGCCATGCTGGTTTCAGGGCACTTGTCTTCATCCTGATTTTCTATGGTCATCCAAACACATTGGGTTCCTCTTCGGGACTGTGAGGTGAACCTAGTGGTCTTAGAAGGAGAGTTACTGTTAGAAGCAGAAGGACATGTTGAACACAGCTTACAAACAGTCCCTGGTTCAGTTGTCTCAGTTGATTTATTTGTCCTCATCTGTGCAGGTGAAGAATTATTTATTGCATTTAATCACAGTGTTTTAATCAGTTCTCATTCAGTGTAGCATCCATATTGATGCCTCTTAGTGCAGACAAAGGAGTGTCAGTGAAACTGACCCAGGCTCTGTAAAGTTACATTTGTTAATTCTGTGGTCACTGTGCATCACCTTTTTTTACCCATAGTGCCGTATAACAGTGCTCCAGTCCAGAGAGCAGTTGTCGTGTGGGCTGATGGGCCTTCTAGAGTGAAAAATCACCGTGGCAAATGTCACTTTTTAAAGTAAAAATTTCTACCAAACAAATGAAATCAAGTAAGTGAAACCTGGTCCTGAAATAAGTGTACTATGATGTACTCGAGGGTAGCACATGTTGTAAAGATACCTTTGTCCCCACAAGAGGGTGCAGAAATGGAAAAGATTGTCAACATAGAAACTAAGTAAGTCTTTGAGTTAACCACAGGTTTATTTGTTTAGTAAATTACCTCTGGTGTGTTGGATGGCTTATTTTCGGAAGAGAGCCATCAAAGATTTAAGTGACGCAAAATAAAAAGCAGAGATGAGAGGGTCTATACAGATATTTCTCCATTTCTCCCCCTGTCCATTCCGTTGCAAATACAGAGTGGTTGCATCACTTGCGCAGCGTCCTCAGGGGCAGGGAGGTCACCTCTCTTCTTCCACGGCACTTCAGGGATCCACCACGGGAGGGAGAGCAAGAGCAGCGCGGTCTGCCCTGTCTCCTCTGGGAAGGGCTGGAAGGAGGGGAAGCCCTTGTTTCCCTCCCCGGTGGCTTCAGTCCGGAGGGGAGGAGGGGAACAGCGGGGCACCTTGATTTTTCAACACTTGCCACTCAGTTACACATCAGATCGGAGCTCAAATGGGAAAAACCTCAGATGGAAAAAAGTCCTGACACAAACTACTGAAAGGTAGAAAAGAGTTCTGTGAAAAGAAAGTGTCTTTAATGACATGGCATGGCTTGACATTAATTAACCATTAGCATTCATGAGAACTCAGAGCAGGCTGGTGGGGACAAGAGGGAATATATGGCCTAACATATCAGATGCTCTTGGCCGTGAGACATGAGGAGGGGTTCAGTCTGCAGAAAGCATAGGGCATATTAATTTCGTTGCGTGTATCTATACTGTTTCTTTTTGCGGCATTTATTACATAAATTTTAGTGGGCAAGACAAAACAAAATGGACAACTTATTTTTCACACTGTATTTAATGGGATTGTGTTTCAGACCATGTTCTCCTGGGAAGGCAGTTTCCAAGCATGCCAAATTTTTGATAGATTTCAGCCTAAGTGGATTTAGTTGCAAATCTGAACTTTAAACAGGAGGTTTTATCTTTCCATCATGTTTTCTCCTTGAAAGATTCCATAAATTACATTTCTGAGAGAAAGGGAAAGATTTTTTTTGAAAGAAGTGTTCATTTGGTAAATTGCTCTTCTGTTTAACTTTCCCTTTTCCACGTGCTGAATGACTCCCAGAGCAAAAGTTCTGTCAGTGCTTGATGATGGACTTCCATTAATTTGCAATAAAATTACAAGGCAATATTCATGCATAGATAATTGATTTCACTCTGAAGGGAGAGCAGCAAAAGGCAGAGCTCAAATGTCTGCTTGTCTGTAACTAGTGCAGCAATTTTCTCCAGTGCAAAATGGATATCCAGTACTTCTCTTATGAAGTGTCAGTGTTTGTGTTTATGTTCATTAGATGCAAGACCTGGAGAGATGTATGGCAATGAGAGAGTCAGAGTATTTCCTACTAGATGGCAAAGCCAGATCTGACACCGAGACTAAATGGCCAATAGAGATGAATTTTTGCATCTTTGTGGCTGGTGAGACTCACTGAAGCTCAGTAGACACAGCACTGCTGGTTTGATAGAGTGACTGGTGAGATAATCACAAGTTCACAATATGTGTAGTACTGAGGTAAAAGCAAAGAAAAGAGCTAGCTGAAACACTGCTGCTAAGAGTGAGCCCAGAGGACCTGGAAACCAGCATCCTTTGGGACTCAGAGTTGTGACTGGGCTCTCACTGGCCACTGTAGATTTTTCTCCAATATTCTCCTTCCCTGTCCAGTTGATCTTTCCTTAGTACATCTTCAGTGTTTACATGCCTTTTGTATGTATAGACTGTAAGCTCTTTGTGTTTGTACAATGTTTTGGGCAAAAGAGGCTCGTGCCTGGTTGGCCTTCTTGGTCTACCATCTTTTTTGAGTTCAGTAATAAATAAGAGTAAATCTTGAATGACTCCTTCTTGCAGGCAAGACTGAACACAAATAATGGAGGATATACAAATAGTAGAGTTCGTCAGGCAGGTGTGGCCGCAGTCTGGTTCTTTACACCCTCTGTAAATTATCCAAGCTGGTTATTTCGTATAGACTTTCATATATGTATGTATATATATATATACGCATATACGCAAATACACGTATTCGATCCTACTCTACCTTTTGTAAAGAATTGGAGCAATCGATTCAACACTACAGGAAGTGATCAGCAAAATTGTCTATTGTCTGGTCTTGTCATGCTGCTGGCCAAAGTGTTCTGCACAGTGCAGAGAGCCAAGTGTCATCTGCTTGGTATTTCCTGACTTGTGAGAGCTTAGTGTTTCAACCTTATCATTGCCCTAAAGCTGGGGTTCTCAGGCTGTGGTATGTGTTTCCTTTCATGGTGCAAAACTCTTTCTCCCCTAAAGAAAAAGAGCCCTGAATCAGTGCAGCCTGGTCTTTCCAACAAAGAACAATGTGAATGTTTGGATGCCTCTTCCTATTTTTGCATGTTGGTCAGATGGAGCTGGAAGCTTCTCTACCCACTGCCCTTCCCTTCCTTTCAAAGGAGAAAAGAAGATGGGTCTGGATGAAAGATGCTTCCATCCTGTGAGTGCAGACCAAAGAGCTGAGAGCTGTTCTTGCTGCTACACTCACCACCTCTGTAGTATACTCTCTTTTTCCATCGCAGAAGCACCAAAAACCCTCTGGGAAACCTGGTCCAAAGGCCCTCTTGACAAACTCAGAGAGGTGTCAGGCATTATCAAGAAGCACAGAACTTCTTCCGATAGGCTTCCTGGGGCTTCAAAATGTTGGATCTATCAGCTGTAATAAATTTCCTGGATTGCCATCTCCTATTTTAAGACTACCCATGTCAGTCATATATGTGTATGCAGGGTTGCACTATATACATCCCCATTAAAAGCTTTTCTTCCTTTTGTTTTCCAGCAATGATTGGAAAACCTCCATAAAAGCTTAAAGTTCCCTTGGGGTTAATAACCAAAATGTCAGATATTTTTCCCCCTGAAGTTTATGTAGTTTGGTCTGACTGCTTTGATCTGCTGTTTTTTGTTTGTGTGTTTTGGTCTAAGGGAATGATGCATAGGAGTCTAGTGTTAGTTTTCTTTTGACAAGATTTCTAAGTTGTTAGGTTTTGACTGTGTTGGAAGAGCTACAGGGCAGCTGTGTTTGTTAGCTGATGAATTTGTGTTATCTAAAAACTGAAAAGAACAAAAATAATACCATCTCCCTCCAAATCTCAGGTCAGGTCACTTCAGGAACTGCCTCAGGCAATATTTGGTTTTATTTTAGTAGCTCTCTTGATTGTCATCCTAAATAATGAGAGGATAGAGCTTTTACTGACAGCGTTGCTTATTATGACAGGAGAAATCAAAAGGTCACAGAGTATCTTTCCTTGTTACAAAAGTAAATTATTTCTTTGAAACTGCTATCCTGAGTCTTCTCAACACACCTGAGGGTGAGGAAGCTCCCAAGTGAGATTCATTTTACAACCATATCAGGAAATCATATTTAATGCAAGAAAGAAGCAACCAGAAGTGTCCAGTGAAATTAGGAGGTTACAAATAGGACTAATCACATGTGTAAACTCACTGTTTCCACCTGACAGCAATTAAAGCAGCATCAGAGATGCAATGAAATTCCCTCCAGGGATCTTCATAAAATTGAGTTAAGCATTAGAAAGAGTGTGCATGATGGATGGAAAAGTTTGAAAGAAATGACAAGTCTATCAAAGCTGAAAGGGGTCACAGTTCATACTCTCCAGCTCTTTTGTGGTATGCAGGATGTCTCTCAGGAAGAGCCCTGCAGCTATCTGCTGTCAACAACAGCAAAGCAGGTGTGCGTGTGTGCCTGAGAGGCAGGACTACATGCTTTCTCTTTCTCATACCTGATGTTTCTTGCTTGAATAAAGGTCAACATCTCTTAAAACTTTGTGATTATTTTCTTACTCCTTCTATTTTTGCTGGAAAACTGTTCAGTGGAGTGAGATTTAGAAGCTGTTGTCAAAGTATAATTACCTAATTTCCTTTCATTCGTCGTGACTATGAAATGGCCTGAGGGCTGCATATGTCATATACACACATTCCGTGTCCTGTATTGATTAAAAAGTCGTGTGATGTGTGCCAGGTGTCTGCAAGGCAGCTCAAATGACAAAGCAGCATGGGTGAGGGGAAGTGACATGGTTTGTCCCGCCAACAAACTTTTCTGAAGATCAGAAATTATTCTGCCTCACCATGCTTCAGTCCTTCCTATTAAAGAGGGGTGTCACAACTGCAGCTTCTGTCCTGGCCCTCTGGAATATCAGTTTGCTTCTGCCCACCCCTGTGTGACTTGGAGAGCAGAAATGCGTAAGACAGGCACTCAGGTGAAATGGAGGTCTCCAATCATGTCATATGTGTTGTGGATACAGGAGCTGCAGGTTCAGCTGTGCATGGATCCCAGAGGAGGGTTTGTACAATAGCAATTCTAACATTCCACAGTTTTTATAATGGGTGTGTCCAACCTTCTCCATAACATCCTGCTGAGTCCAGTGGGAGTTTGAGCAAGACAAAGTTGGACATGTGTTTGTCTTCTTGAGTCTGGAACAAGGGAAACTATGGGTCTACCCCGTCAGGGCAGGAGTGTGCAGAGGAGCTTGGAGATAATTGAAGTGCCTGAAACTGATACTGTCAATGAGCGTGTTTGGATACGAAGCCTTGGAGATGTGACAAAATCTGTTAGTCTGTATGTATCTGGGTGGTGGTGCTGTTCATAGCAGACATGTTTCAGCTTTTTGTATATACAGGTAGAAGTTGATTGAAAGGATACCACTGTGCATATGCTGAGCAAATAGAGTATAAAATCACCTCTCCCTGCTCCTTCTTGCTGCTGGATGGTGTTTACTTCCTTTAACCAACCCTGTCGTCATATTTGTCCTTCTTACATACTTTTGCAAATGCATGTGACTATAGAACCTAAAGGTCCACTGAATTTGTGAAATTAAACTTGTTAAAATCCTGTCATTCACTTTTTAGGGCGAATATAGCTCACTCTCTTAACAGGAGGTTGATAAATCCCATATCCACCAAAGCTGTTATTAAAAGACTATCAGTCCAATTTTTTTTTCTGTGAAAATGATAGTTTTGATCTTTGTGGCAAAGGCACAATCTCTTCCAAGACACAGCCGTTCTTAAACAACATGCTCAATGTAGGCTCCAAAGACTGTTCTGTGAGCCAGAGATTGGCTGATAGATACCTGAGCATGGTGGAAGCACTGGCTCAATTGAAATAGAAGTGAGCAGAATCTGGAAGAGACAGCAGTTAAAGTCAACAGAATGGGGAGCTCTGCTCATGCTGAAAACGTGTGAAGAAAAAAGCTCAAGTCTCAGCACTTTCTATGTTTCTTTTTACCCCTCAAAACCAGTATGTTTGTTTCAAAATAAAACGGGTTATAAATAAAATGGGCTATAAATAACATGCATACATTTTTGCAAAATTCTTTTCTTACAAGCAACCTGTAAGGTTTAATGATTCACATTACCTCAGTGACATTGACTATCTGCGCATACAGCTCTGTTAAATTAGAGCTAAGGCTGTGTATGTGTATGGTTCATCAACACAACTGTTAAGAAAAGCTCATGAAACTGGGAGTGCTAAAATACCTGTTATTCGTTCTGACTGCATTATCTGGGCAAGCCCATTCAGTGTGCATTGGTTTCACAATGCACTCTTTTTCCAAGCTCATGCCTCTCAATCAGTCCTGCTGTCCCCCATGGCCTAGAATCCTGCCTGAGCTTGATTGCAGTATATCAGGTGAGGTTCCTGCTGCTTACCTGCTGCTTCCTTAGCTGACAACCTTCCATGTTGTCCAGAGGTGCTTGCGCATTGCGTTAAAACTCCTGCAGATTGCATATTGAAAACATAGAACGTGGGAGTTTGTTTTCAACAAGCAGCCTCTGTCTTAGCAACTGTGTGAAAAAAGTCAGTGCTGTTATTTCAGTTAAGGAGGCCAGGACACCCTCGCGTCCATTAACCTGAAGCTGTGAATGATGCTATGAAAAGAAGGGCAGTGTTCAGGTCACTTGCATTGTTGTGGTAGTACATTGATCAAGATTTTTAGCTTTTTCTAGCACACAGATCTCTGCTGCTTGCTGTTTTGCTGTCTTGAATAGCTGTTGACTATCTGCTCTCTCTCAGATAGACCTTTTTCTTCATTGCATTTTTCATGTCAAAGGTGAACAGCATTGCACTACTGCTATTTCATTTTCCATATTGCACTGGGATCTGTGCCATGGGAACCCATTTAACTGTTATGGTGTTGTTCAAATAAACTGAACTTGAATTGAACATATGGCAGATTTAGCCTGATGGACTGTGAATCCAGATGTTGCTCTTCTTCTGCTCATCACCTAATACAATACATACCCAGGACTCTGTTACCCTAGGGATAATTTATCAGCCGCACTCAGCTTCGTAATGGGTACTTCCCTTATCCTGTGGAGAGTGGCTGATCTGTCTGGTGAAGTGCAGTCCCACTGTATGTAGTGGGTTGTTTGGGAATTTGTCTGGGGACCCCTTCCTCTTAGAAAATATATATTAGGGATTGGTAGGCAATCTCTATGTTCTGGTAAAGGCCAGAGTGGTGACAGCGTGCCTGTAATGACTCTCAGAACCACGGGAGACAACCAGGTTCAAAAAATTTTTGGCAAATATTTCTACTTTATTCCTAGGTGACTGGCAAATCACCGCTGTGTTTCTGATTGATGGCTGAGTCTAAGAACAGCCTCACATGTGAGGCACAGTTGCAGTTGCCCAGTTGTTGCTGTTTATTTACCATCAGCTCTGTAGTTCTTCAGGAGCCAGTGAAAACTGGGTTGGTGAAAAGGATGGCTTCCTCATCTACTCAAAGAGCAATTGTGAAAAGCCGAAAATTATATCAGCTACAGCATGGGCTGAAAAATAGAGAGAGGAGTGTCACACATATCCAAAGATAGGTACATATATTTCTGAAGGATCAAAAAAGAAAAGCACGAAAGAAGAAGAATGTGTTAATCGATATCATATACAAGATAGCCATCTAGCTCCAGGCAGCCTAGAGAAAGTGCTCTCCTCTTGCCCTAAACATGTACATGCATATTCTGACTCCTTTTTTTGGTCTTTTTGTTTGCTTTTAACTAATCTCCTTTATTTATGGATAGACAGCTTTTCACTATCTGAGATTTAAAAAAAAAATAGTTACCAATAACAAATCATGTGAAATCTCTGCTAGCTAATCTGATTAGGTGAATGGCTGAATGTTTTCTCTTATGATAATTATGTAATCAAAATTACAAGTGAATAAAAACTATATTAGCATAAAGAGAAAAAGAACAAGAAATTTGGGCTTTTTAAAATAAGTTTTTTAAAAGGCAGTTTGCCTATGAAATGTTACGTATTTAGAGAAAATGGTTCTTAACAAATAGCTCTTCTGTTTGAAAGTTTTCTGTAAAATTGGTGGATTTTATTGAAATTCTGTGTTTAAAATGCTAATGTTCTTAAGGAGATGGAGAAGCACTCTTATTGTAATCCAGAGATGTGTAGTAATGCAAAAGAGCGTGGTTTCCAAAGACAGCTCTTACAAGACAGAAACGCAGGAAATCTAGCAATTTTTGAGTAGAAGGGTTTTAATTGGAACTAACTTCAAGCAGCTGCAGTATTTAATGCGCAGTGTAATGTGGATGCAACTACAGGCTACTATAATTATAGTTTTGTATCAGTAACAGGATATCTGCTAAACAGGAGTCAATACAGTTTTCAAAGTTTCATGAACTGATCCTACTTCTGTGAATCTTTTCTAACCTGAAAGGTATTCTGCAAAATTAGCAAACTCTGCAACTTCTCTGACTTAGTTTCCTGTTAGCAATCACACTATCTTATTTTAATGTTGAAGAAAATATAGAAATATTCATGCTTGCCTTTTTTTTGCAAATTTCTTCTTTTGAGAAGTTCCTCTGACATTTTTAATATGAGAATATCTATTTCTGATGAAGGATTTGATGTATATCATAAATGTAGTTCATTTCAAAACCAGTATATCAAGCCCTCTGTTCAGGAAAACCATAGCTTTAGTACAGAGTATCTAAAATGTCCAAGGATTTTGCAGATCTTATTTTTCAGTCTTGAAATATGTTATAAAATCAGGCCCTATTCATGAAACACTTGCAGGCATAACAAATGCTGGTTAATTTTCATGACATGCAGGACAGTCTTGTAGATACATCTGAAGTATGGGACAAATTGACATTTGAATTTTGAATTATTATTAACAAGAGACTGAAATAAGACAGGCCAAGTTTTTGGTTGTTACTTTTGCTAAATTTGTTTCTGACCAGGCATATTAAAATGTTCAGACAGCTGTAGATTTATTCCTGCAGAAACAGGGAAAAAAAGTCCTTATGTAACTATTACCAAAGACAAACACTTATAAAATAAAACTGTTTACTTTGTTATTGCAGTTTGTTTTTCTGTTTCATACTCACACTCCTCTTCGCATGGCAGATGTGATGGTCTATAGAAGTATAAAGATGTGATTTGGGAGATATCTCAAAAGATCCACTTTTGAAAAATCTGAAGCTATTTAGTGTATTTTTAAAGGTATCTTTGGTGTTATATAGAAAATTTCTTTTTTCATTGTGCAAGTTCCTTTACATTTATATCACTTGCATGATCTTAGTGTCACAGTGACCTTACCCATATCAAAATCTTTAGTGTCAAAATAGTCCAGCTGTTTTCTCCAGTTACCCTAATTACCCAAAGTCAAAACATCCCTATAACCCAGTCTAAACACATTTGAGTCCAACAAATTAGCACATGTAAGGCTTTTTTGTCATATTATTCAATTAAAAATGAATTTCCCTTCCTCGGTCCAAAGAAAATCATTACACATTCGTCTCAGGGGACCAATTCCTTTTTACTTGAACCACTACAACTGCCTCTTAATATGGTAAAAAATGTAATGTAGAAGGCAAGAAGTCTACATTAGAGTGTCAGGTGCTGTGAGGACCAGGGAGTGGGAACAGTGGGGGCTCCCTGTGGGCAGGCAGAGAGTGTCCCACCCCCTAGCCAGGAGCAGGCAGCCATGGGGGCCTGAGGCAGCCCCAGTCCCTGACATCGGATGCCTCCCTGGGTATGGGCTGCTGTTTAAGTGGCAAGTCGCCTATAGTTTGGGATATAGGCATGGATGAGCGGAGCCCGTGGTGAAGATGGAATGTGGCAGGAGCAGTGGATCAGGCAGATGCCAAACAGTAAGGTTTTAGCTGGAAAGTAGGTTCCATGGGTGGGGACAAGCCCCAGCTGGGTTGTCACCTCTCCAGCATGCATGGGAGCCTCTCTGCAGGGTCACCAGGGAAGAGGGGCTGCCAGTGGGCTGTGCTGTCTCTCCACTGATCCTGAGCTCACACAGCCAAATCTTTATGAAGGGCATCATCTCAGGACCTGGACATGGAGATCCAACATCATGTTTAAGTGCTAACTATCAGAATGTACCCTAAAAAATCTGTATAATCTGTAAAATAATTCTTCTGATGAAAAATCCTAGCAGCCAGGTTTTTGATCTGGGCAAGGTGACACAAACCAACTTAAGGCAAGCATGGGCCAAGCTGCCATTTCCAGTTTTACAGGACAGAAACTGGGTTGGTTGGTGGCTGTATAAGCACCCCAGTAAACTACCTCTGCATTCTAGCTGATGTTGAGTTACATTGTACTGTATATAATACAGATTTTATAGCTTTAATTGCTATGAAGTACACAGGCAATAGAGACAATTAACCTCTGATTTGATCACATATACTGTGCTGAAGTCACTTTGCTATTTGTGAGTGAAGACTTTTCACTTGGAGAAGGAGAATTAAAAGAAGCTAGCCCAGTACAAAACCTAAGGGTCTCATCATCCTCTAAGTCATGAAAAGACTGAATGGAAAATCCACAGAAAACTATAGAAAAATGCAAACCTCTGTGTAGAGGGCTTCAGACTGTGGAAGCAATGTGTGTGCTGCAGTCTTACAGCTAATCACCCAGTGTGCCTAGAGAACATTATGTTTTGTAGGTTCCCACATCATATTGACTGTTGTTTTGCAAGACAGCAGTAACCAGACTGTTCACAGGTCATTTTCACATATCTGACAGGACAGCAGCATGTAAGTGAAGGTTCCCCGTCCACTATCTCCTCAGGTGTGAGTAGCAAGGTGTTATAGGAAATGAACAACACTTTCTGCATTGCTTTCCCTGCTTTCCACCCTGTAAACCAAGAAGTGCAAGTAAACCTTGTGGAAGCATGGGTAGGCTGCCAGGGACAGAAGCTGCAGAGGGACATGTCCGTGTCTGTGTGCACGCTTGTGTGCCCAAGTAAAGGAAGCAGGATGGGTGCTTTGTAACTATTACCCCACTGCACAACTAAGTATTGATCGAACACTCCTGGTTGTAGGAGACCGCGTAGCTCAGTGTAACTGTGTTATCGTGGTGCAGTGCCCAATCTGCTGTGGCTTTCAGAGTTGTGCAGCAGGGTGTGAACACATCCACCTGCATCAACACTAATGTGGCAGTACAGCTCCCACCAGGCAGCGCAGGAATGGCAGAGATTACCATGCTTGTAATTGTCACATACATCTTTCAGCGTTTTCAAATTTCAGAAGACTGAACTGAATAAGCAAGTTGCAGGTAACTAACAGACATGTGACTTGCCTTCAAATGTTCAGACCAGAAATGCCCCAGTGAAATCAGTTCCTATTATATTGCAAGATCTGGTCAGAAATAGTTCTGGACCACAAGAACTGATCTCATGTTGAAGAAAGATCAAATTTCATGCCTTGTATTTGCAGTTATGAAACTAAAGGTGCTTGCCAGCATTAGCTTTCCTGAGACAACAAGAAAATTCTGACATTTTCTCCTCCCTGAAAAGGAATAAAAACAAAAAAGTATCCGTTTCTCATTTCTTGCTGTAAGAGAAATTATATTTTTACTTTCACATTCTTACTTTACCATATCAGGATTTTTTCCCAGACTTTAGGAGAAACCTCTACACTGACAGCACTTGCAGAGTAATTTATGTTACTGTTATATCTGGTCATAAGGTTGGACACTAAACCAAACTCATTTACAGGACTTGGAGCTGATTTTCCATTTGTAGTTAATATCTTTGATCATCTTGAATAAATAAAATAATAGGAAGAATTTTAGAATCTTACAGTTGCCCTGGAAATTTTCACTGCTAACTGATTGTTTTTTCTACAGAAGGCTTGTCTGACCCCTTTTGATGTCTTTTTTCAGGATAGGCAGTAGCTCATTAAATGATTAAAGTTTTAGACAGGAACTACTTATTAACAGTTTATGTGGGGTAAAAATTTTATCGGTAAGTCTCATCTCCCTTCACAATAAATGTATTATTGAATGATCCATCCAGTTTCTCACTGAGATTTTCTTTAACTACTCGAGATTTTGTCACCTCATTGCAGTAGCCTTGTTTTTTAACATAATGTAGTTAGAAATACACTTCACTAATGTAAACTCATGGGTGGCACATCAAATGGAGTGATGATATGGATTTAATGGGGAAAGGAGAAATAAAACCTGCTTTCCATTTGCACCAGTTCAATGTGAAGGAGATCTGCTGCAGTTGTCCATTTAACTACCTCCCTCCCGGCCTTTTTATAGCTGGTGGTGTCAGGGGGTCTGATATATTAGGCTGGGAAAGCTCTGAGTGAGCTGTTGGTGGAGCTGAGGTGTAGGGAAGGGGCAAGATTGTCAGTGCATGTTTGCCTCAATGCTACGCAGGATATTGGCTCTCAGTGTTTTTCACAGTGCTGCTGCTGAGAGAACAGACTGAGATTTCTCAGGAGGGCTTTCCCTGGATAGCTCCTCTGTGACTGGCAGCTCAGATTTGCTAAAGGGACAGCTTCTTGTGGTGCCAACAACAGTGCATAATGCTTGCTACCTAGATAATCAAGGCAATATTTGATATATTCTGGTTTGAACTAAGTGTTTGGGCTAGAAACAAAATCTAGTGGAGACACCATCCCTAATGAAAGTTCTACTTGAGCTGACTTTAAAATACTTATTTTCCTAGTGGGGAAGAGAGCCTGTGCCCTCCCTCTGCTCATCAGAGCTGAACTCAACCTGTGTACTGCAGATCTGAATAGCAGTAGTTGTTCCTGTTCCTTCTGTTCTTTTTATGCCTTCTGTAGGTGTCATCTATAATCTGTTGCACAACGCTAACCAACCGTAATTTATGAAACAATTTAATTCATCAGCTCAGGGTACCAACAGGGAGGGAATTCTGAGGGTCAAAAAAGCATTATGTTTTTATACTGCGGAAACCTTGAAAATACAGATTAATAATTTGGGAATTAAACTCTTCTCATGATGTCAGCCAATGTCTTTCAGTCACTTTATTGTGCAGCCATCTCCCTGAGGAGAATGTCCATTTTCAGGGGTTCAGTCCCATTTTTTTTGTGGCTATTACTGTACAAACATTGAGTAGCTCTTTGAGCAATGACATCCCAGAGGGGGCAGCCCCCTTTGCAGAACCCATGCAGCCACTTCCGTGCCCTGTCCAGTTCGCATCTAATGTATTCAGGGCAAAGATCTCTGGGACTATGGGTGAGGTAAGACTCTCTCAAGTGTGAAGTTGTGAACTGTGAAACTCCGAGAAGTGCTTTTGTGGAGTGGTTTATGTACCCCTCTATGGCAGCAGCGTTGTCAAGGATCTGGCTAAACTGTGTTTGTTGGTCTTTTTTTACCTGGTGGAGGGAGCTTTTGGAATCCTGCTTCTGGCACATGGAGGAGACATAAATTCATTGGAGAGAATTGAGAAACATCCCATCTTACCAGGCACTTCGAAACTAAATGCTTCTATCAGGCTGTTTTGGCCTAGAGACAGCAGAAACCTGTAGCTGTTTGGCAGAAACAAATGAGATTTCTCCAGAGGAAACTGAAATTCTTCAAACTTGCCTTTTTGGTTTGAATAATCTGAGGATAAAGTTCTGCTGCCCATGTAGTCCTCCCTCAGGGAGAACAGTGTGCTGGAGGAGAGGATTTGCTAGGCAGGTTGTTGTGTCACTCAGTTTGAGCAAGCACCAGTAAAATCTTACATGGTGGTGAACTCTTACATGAACTGAACTCTAGAGTGGGTTTAATGCCAGCTTGCATGTCATAACATAACCTTGGTGCTCAGAGCTCTGTGGTTGCTCTCAGGAAACAGGATTTTCCTGCACTAGCACTGTGTGTGATTCATTTCACAAGTTCATGGTTGGGAGAACTAAATGTCACCCCCATTTCTGGGGGTGGTGGGAAGGGGAGGATGTGAAGAATGCTGAAAAGATGTTCTCTAAACCACATAAGAGAAACAATGGAAAAGGGAAGAGTTACGTCTCAAGCCTTTATATCCCATGTGCGTGCTTCTGTGAGTTCACTCAAAATTGCTGTGGACATAGTGCCAGCATTTTTAACTTAAGCTACTACTGTGTATTTAAGTGTATGTTGAATACTGGGGCATCCTGCATCAGTGAATTTGCAGCACATATCCCAAAAGGGAGCTCTGGGGAATTCTGCTGAATACCAGCCCCCATACACCCGTCAAGCCTTCCTTTTATTTCACTGTTGTGATAAAAGCTATTGGATATGTACATAAGATAACAAGAGGAGTATTTTTCCTTGTTATAGCAGTGAATCCTTATTCAAATGGAAGTCATTGCACAGCTGCAACTTGGAAGATTTTGACCTGTAGTATTTGCGGATGGGAACATAGTGATGGATTAGTGACATCTGCTATTTATTTTGTCTTCTGTGAGACGTTGCTGTGTTTAGTGATGATAAACAGCATTTCTCAGTGATTCTTATGTGCCCATGTTATTCAGCTAGTAGTCAAACTGTTCAGCTACAAGGATGAAACTAAAATAGTTAAACATGCTAGGAGATCCTGTGTGGAATATGGACTTTCACCACAGGAAAAATTTACAGTATTCTAAGGTGTCTGCAGATGAAACTTCCACCTTTCCTGAAAGGAAAAGATAGATAACACTTCCCAGTCTGTGCTCACTTTAAGTTTGGGAGAATAAACCCTACCGAAGGTTGTATTACAAATGGGTCCTTGAAAGAGTTCGTCAGCCTCTTTGGTTTTCTTGTCTCTTAATAACAGAGGAGATTCACATCCAATTGGCTCCTGAAAAGATGAAGATCTTACCTATTTGAGAAGAAAAGCACTATAGTTAGCAACACTTTAGAGACTCCTGTGAACTGGATTGAGTTCATTAGTTCAGAGAAACTAAGATTGTAACCATGGGGCTTTTCTATTAATAGAATCTAAAAGGGATAAAACACAGGATAAAGTCGTAAATTGTTTCTTAGTCTGCTAGGAAAATTCCTGAAGCTTAGCATTTTCACCACAAAGTCTATTACCTACACTAAAACACACCAACTGAAATGCTGCAATATAGTTTGAGTAGTTTTAATTTTCCCTGTGTAGGCTTACTGTTAATAAAAATCCCAGGTGCTGCCTGGATCTTAGAAGTAACAAATTACAAAATAAAGGAACAGAGGATTTTATTATGAGTTTTTAGAAGTTCAGCCAAACATAGATGGGGATGCCTTTCTCTGCTGAATCTACAGTTCAGGGAAGGTTTAAATCTAGTAGGGAAATGATGCATAATTCATTGTGTCCAGGTCTGGTTTTCTGCAGGTACACTGTGTGTTGCTAGTGCTTTTCTCTATTAAATATAACAAGTGATTGTTACACTGATTGGGCCAAAAACTGTTGAACACTGATGTCACCTGGAAGCTTTGAAGTCCTGGTCTCTTAAGGAAATGTCCTTGAGTTACCAGTGCTGAAAAAGGGATGTTTGTTTAACTTTTGTTATGGGCCCAGTTTGGCCCATCAATGTACTGATTAATCTAGTTAATGATTTACTCTTTAGGGAGTCAAATGAGTTTAAAACATAAGCTGTAAATCTCTCTAGCTGTCACCTGTAGGGAGGTATATTTCCACTGAGACAATAGCACAGTGTGGGGAAGGTTATCAACTTATTAGAGGAAAATTACCCTCTGCACCTGAGCATTTTAGGTACTGCTAATCTAAATTATGTAACTTGCAAGAAGAAGACATAGCTGGGTACACCGATGTAGTTTATAATGGCTTCTTACAGAGTCAAAAAACCAGAATTAAAAGACAAGCTGAAATTAATCAGTTACTTGGGAAAATATTTTCCACGTGAATTAAAACCTTTCACTTCCACAAATTATCTTTTCTAGTGACAAATAGCCAAAAGGATAGAGATTTAGATAGAGATGGGTCTTCCAAGTATAACAGGCAGCTGCAGTATTTAAAACTCTTCTCCATGCAGGGTAACACAATTCCACTTCACAGTTGTGTTTTTGCAGATGATACACCAACAGTTTTGGAAAATTTGCTTTACGCCCATCAGAAACAGACGTATCTGGGACTCTTTTTCCCTGGTTCTTTGAGCCACAATAAAAGACCACAGAAATTTTCATTCAGCCAGTAACTGTTAGTGTGTGAATTCATCACTGTAGCTTTATTCACACAAAAGAAGTTGAGTCACCAGTCTGTGCCAGAGCGAAGAATCATTGCAGACTTGCTTGGGTTTTCCTAATGAATGCTTATCACCCTTAAATGTAGAAAGAAAATTCCAAGCAGCCAGAGATCAGAGAAATCAAGATCAGCTACTTCCAGAAGTATTTCATCTGTGTGTATTCTCTTAAGGTACAGCTGGGCTGACAAAGAGACAGCTGGGCTGACGAACTATCACCTGGCCTTCTTGGAAACAATTGACATTTTCCCTCTTATCTCAGTATTGACTTGAAGTTTTTAATTAAGCTATAGATGTTACTTGCAGCTGTGAATCCAATATAGGTGAATTTCCCCACTCCTGTCTAATGGAGAAGAAGCTGCTTTTTACTTACTAACTAACTGACTGAAGAAAGATACTAATAGTTTAGCTTACTGAATGCACTCTGGGTAAAAGGGTAGCTCCTCTCCTTGGTCTCATACTAAGCAGTATGTTCTTTACTGGAACTGAACCACAGCATACTAAGTCAGTAAAATAATATAATATGTTTCTAGAAATCTGACTTCGTATGTTTTTCTTGTATTTAGTATAAGAATCACAGTATGAGCAGTAGTAAGGCAAATTTCTGGTGCACTTCCTTGGCAACATGACCTTGACTCAGATACACTTTAAGTGAAATAGTTCTATCTCCAAATCTTTCCGGGCTCAGAATTTTTTCTAGGTACTCAAAAAAGTGGCTGTAGCAGGTCATATTGCCTGTATAAAGAAAAGAAACAATGCCCAAACCCAAAGAACTACCAACAAAATTATGATTTCACATATAAGCTAATTCTGAATAGATAGATGAGAATGCAGATATACACATAAGCAGACTGATATATCAAAATTCCCCATTTAACCAAAAACCACCAGGACAGTTGTCCCTTCTTGTTGAAAGCATTGAGTTTTCTCCTACAGAACAAAGAAAAACATCTGGCTGTGACAGGTGTTGCAGTGTGGATCTCTCTGAGGCACTGGAGTTAATTTATGTATGTTTGGAAACAGTTGCAGCTTTTATAGTTTTCTTTTGATGAATGGTGTCACTGCTGATGTGGAGACTTAAGAAACCATATTTCTGTTTGCTGCCTTTGTGCTTTGTGCTAGGATGACAGTAAGAGGTATAGCACTACTTGTTTTTAACTAACATAGATAGTTTTGTTATATAAGATCATTCAGGTGGGCCTGACAAAATCAGTTCATATCCTTGTGAGTGTTACTGCTTTTCTGACTGGGATGAGGCTAGGGATCTGCTTTGAAGGTTGCGGTTGTACCCCAGAGACTTGTTCCTTTTGCTCTCTGAGCAAAATATATGGAAATGGTGAAAGCAACTCAATGGGAGAAAGTAGGCAGAATATTCTTTCATTGGGAAAAGATAAAATACTGATTGGTTGTGAAAATGTTGCATTGAGAAAAAGGCTGGCATCTAGTAACAGTAAGTACTAACATCCAGCATAGAGATTCAATTTTACATTTTTGTTCTTCCGTACTGCCTGATGAAGAAGATTTGAAGCTGTCTGACTACATTGCTTCAAAAACTTAAATTACTGGGTAGTCATAGCTCAGACTGTAAGGGGAAATGAAGGCTTATTCTGCATATTCACAATATTTCTGAATTGTCAACTTGGTTGGCAGCATATACCACCCCTGAGAGAAAACATCTGTGGCTGGAGTCAGTAGACCTTTAACTTAATTTGAAAGCACTTTCTCAAATGTGGAATTACTGGTCTAGACTCTAGGAAAGAAACCTTTTTCCCACAACTAACTGCATAGTTGACATATTTTGGTTTGGACACTGAGTCTCAAGAGTGGGAAAATGATTTAATTTTATTACTGGGTTAATTACTTCTTATACAACCAGTTTCAGTATATCCATTTAAAAAGACAAACACTTCCAAATTCAGAAAAAATTAGGCTATTCGGAAAGTAAGTATTAAGCGTGTACATATTCCTAGATGGGCCACTCCTGTTCTCATTCATACTAAGGGTATGTAAATCCATCTGATTAATAAGATTCAGCTTTTAGAAATAAAATTAGTTTGTGTTTTGAATTTTTCTAACTTCAGCTTCAAGTTATTGGATCTTTGCCTTTGCTGGAAGTTAAGGCAGATAGCTTGAATGAGAAAGGTATTTTGCTTGTTTATTAATTTCTGTCAAGTTTGCTTGCATTTCAAATGTTTTCATAATAGGTAAGTTCTGCTTTCTAATGTGTAGGCATTCAATGACTTGTCCTATGGAAGGAAATGGGATTGCTCCTGTTAATGACATTAACAAGAGTTCAATGTCTTCCACAAATATTTGAGCAAGGAAACAGCTGAGGTTGATGGATAATCTTCACAGAAACACAGTTCTAACTGTAAGCAAAAACTGGTTTTGGAACCATGACAATTTTTTTCATGCTGGAAGTTGTTGAGTTCTGTCAGAGGTATCCCTACAGCTTAACTCTGGAATGAGTTCTTCTAATGATCATGTGTTTTTTGATATAGCAAATTAACGTTCACGTGTGAGTTACGGACAATGGAATTTATCATTTCAGTGGAACATCAAGTTTGCACTTGCCTGTTAACAAGTTTATTTTCCATGTTTCTTTTTTGTTCTAGACCAAAAAGTACTTACTGCTTATGTTCCACAACTTAATTTACCAGTTACCACAAAGCCTTTAAAATCCAAAGTAGGTGCTGATGTATTCAGTGTGATATATTAGTTAAAATTACAGCAAATTTTGAGTTGCTACAATTTATATAGACAAAGGTCTGAATCAAAATCTTGGATCTAAAACACACCAAGCTTGAGGAGGATTTGGATTCAGATCTAAACTCTGTGGTTTGGGTTTTTCTTTAATCACATGGTGTTACAAACGTCTATTTCATGTTTCTAAACTGTACCAGCTGTGCAGAGTATTTCCTTGAGCACATTGGACTTATTTTTGCACAGATGTAAATCAGGAGTAACTTTGCTAAAGTCAGTGCAGCTGGTGCCAGTAGATGATACGTAAGGAAAGGTCTGTGCTGTCCCTATGATGTGTCTCTATGCTAATAATATAGAAATTACATGTATTCATTGCATCAACTTTGGGAAGAAACTGTCTGCAAGTCTTTTCATGTACAAGAACACGATGCAGGCATGTTAGCAAACACAGAATATAAATGGGTTGGGATGGCTGCTCTGTACAATGGCCACTTAAGACTTTTTTTAAGGTAATGCTCAGTGCAATTGCTGCATCCTCCTTCCCATCTTTCTCCCACCTCACTAGTTTCTTCCAGGCTCTGCTACAACCAATGAATTCTCTTCATGCATTTTGTAGCTATGTCCTGTTGCACCCTGTCAGCTCACTGGATTTGCCATTGTGCTGTTTGCCTCTCACCTTTGAGGCTATCACTCATCAGCTCTTAGGAACCAACATTATACAAGTATTTGAGGTAAAGAGAATATAAGACCTGGATCAAGTGTTGATTTCCACTCCAGCTTTCCCTATTGAATTACATAAAGGTTTCAGCTGAACTTGAGCTATGAAGAAACCCAAGCCTTTCTTTAGGTTGGACAGAGCTTGTAAAAGTCCTGTGTTTTTGTGTCTGTCATTCCCCATCCCTCCATCTTCATTATTCTTGAATGCATATCCAGTTTCAGATTAAACTGTGGCTGTTCTTGTGGTATTTCTTTTCCTGGCCAGAAACAGGAACTTTGAGAAGCATTGCTGCAAAACCCTCTTGTTGAGTGTTCCTGTGTAGTTTGTCAGGCTTGCTGAATCCAATCTTTGTTTTTAGATTCTCACTGGATGAAAATGAAGTACCATGCCTTTACCTGTAGCTTTATTTGGATGCAATTGCAATTTGTCTGTTTCATCAAAGCAGGGGACTTGACTTATCTGTACTAGTGAAAGTGGTCTGACTTGCACCATATTATGCCAGCAAAGAGAAACTGCCTTACAGATTTGTATGTTCCAAAGATGATATGTGGTCTCTCCACAGCTGCAATTCCCCTGGAGGAAGATGGTCAGACTTCTCATTGGGGGTTGTTCATTCTTGCCTCTTCGAGCCAAGAACAATATAAACCAGGGTCAGTCAAGGGTAAGATCCATGCAGTTACCAGTTCAGAATGCTTAGCATGAAAATATAATCCACTAAGGGAGCAAGAGAGAAAACAGTGAGTCCCACAAAATGTCACGTTGCGTATTCTATCAGATAGAAGAAACCAGTACTTCGGATGGCTCTGGGCAAGTAATAAAATAGAGAGCAAGGAGATGATTAGATCTACAAGCTCTTCTTAAATGAAGTACTAGGTCTTGGCTAAGGAACATACAAATCCTGATACTTTCTTTTAAGTTGCCATTCAAATTTGTAACTTTGAGGCAGACAAGGATGAGCAATCGTAGACTGCTTCCCCTTAAGAAAAGCAGTATTTCAAAGATTGCAAACAGTGTGAATCCTGGAGGGAACAGTAGGGATTTTCTTTTTGTGTACAAAAATACATAACTAGGTAAAGTGTTTTGAGAACACAGGTGAATTTTGTAAGATATCAGTTCTTTCAATATCTTAAGAGCAGCTTAAGCATGTAACACAGAAAAAGCAATTCTGTTTTAGCACTAGCTTTTCATTATTTAGGATACATCATATATTATTCTTCAGAGGTGGATTGGCACCACAATATAAGAAAGATATAAAGGTGTCAGAAAGCATCCAAAGGAGGACTACAAAGATGTTGAAGGGACTAGAGGGAAGACATGTGAGGAGCAGCTGAGGTCACTTGGTCTGTTCAGTCTGGAGAAGAGGAGGCTGAGGGAGACCTCATTGCAGTTACAACTTCCTCATGAGGGGAAGAGGAGGGGCAGGCACTGATCTCTTCACTCTCGTGACCAGTGACAGAACCCAAGGGAATGGCCTCAAGTTGTGTCAGGGAAAGTTTAGGTTGGATATTGCAAAGGTTTTCACCCAAGGGGTGGCTGGGCACTGGAACAGGCTACCCAGGGAAGTGGTCACAGCATCGACTCTGACAGAGTTCAAAAAGCATTTGAACAGCACTCTTAGGCACATTGTGTGACTCTTGAAGTGGTCCTGTCCAGGGCCAGGAGTTGGACACAACGATCCTTATGGGTCCCTTCCAACTCAGAAAATTTAGGATTCTATGATATTCAAGCTGATAACCTGCTGTGCAAGAACATGTATTTATATAAAAGGTGTTAGCTTGCATATTACATGTAAATAAAAGAATAGACTGGGAAAAACTCAAAGATAAACATCACCCTACATGGTGATTGGGGGAACTTGTACAACCCCAAAACTTTAAAGATAGACACCTTTATAGTTAGGTAGTGGTGTACATTCTCTCACACTGAGAACTAAGGCAGTCCAAGTTAAGGCTTAAATGCTTAAATTAGACTCTTCATTGCTCAGAATCAAATTTCCTCCAGACTTACCATTTGCTCTCTCTACTGGAATTTTATATATTTTTGTTTATATAAAAGGTAACTTTTGGACTCCATCTCCTTTCTATCGTCTGCACCAGGTCACCTGCTCCTCTATCTGGAGTTCAAGATTCAGCTTAAAACCTGACATTTGTCTGTATTGCTTCTGCAGGAATTATTAAATATAGTCTTAAAATTCACTCGTTAAGTTTATTCATACAAATTTTCTCTATTTTTAAATAGTTTTCTGTCACTTCCAGTGCTTTTTTTTTGTATTTTCTGGATGTGACATTCCTGTAGCCAAAGGTCAAGGTCTTACTTGGATTCTTGTGCAGGATTGTTTCAGCTGGGCTGAAAGATATTGGAGTATATTGACTGACGTGATTTTTAGACTTAGAAATGGGAAAAAGTAAGAAGAATGTTTAGTAATGGGCAGCAACAATTTATGAAGCTCTGTACACAACACATCTACCATATGAAAAAATACTGTATTTGTCTCTTGGTTCTTTAGGTGTTCTTGCATATGAAAACATGATACTATGTTTCATCTTCATCTGGACAAGAATGTTATGTTTTTGAGCTAGGGAGAAAGGAGTTGTATGATAAGTCGAGCGTGCTGTGGCCCTTTGTATTTGCCTTTTCTAAGAGTTGCAACTGGAACATTGTTGCAAGAAGCAAAGCTTTGGCTGGACTGACTTAAGCAATAGGAATGAGCTGTTCTTTATCATATTAATTACAGTTGACTCATGTCACTTTACCTCCCAAAACCAATGATGGTTGGTTGAGATTATATCCAAACCGGTCATAAGTTACCAATGAATCAGTAAGAGAATATTTTGGGCTGGTATACAAAAACATGTCTTGCTCCATATTTAGTTAGCTTGGATCCTCTTGTTTTTCAACAATATTTTACAGAAACAAAACATTTTCAGCTTCAAGCAGAGTCCTGTTTCCTTAATAAAACTCTTAGTGCAAAGAGGGAAAGAGTTTAGTCAATTTGTAGCTTCATTCCTCTAAGAGCAGCTAACAGGCATCCATCTTACCTACTCTGTGTTCAAGACTTCCTACTATCATTTATTTTGATTGTCTGAAAGCTGTTGTGATATTAAAAGCATGGTGTGCAGCAGATAAATTATGATATCAGCTTCTTGCCATGCTAATCCTCTCTGCTTTTCCAACTGTGAGAAAAGATTGAGGTGTTTTGGTATGGAAACCATGTTAAGGAACCTGTTCTTCTTGCTTGAAGTGTTTCCTGTTTTTCTCAGATCAGTTCACAATTTGGTTGAAATCTTGCTGTGGAGAAGCACTGAGGTATAGCTTTTAAACAAATTAGCAGTAAGGAAGAATGTTTAGAAAAACCTTGAAAAATATACCTCTGCCTTAACAGTGTCGGTTTGCTATAGAAACATTAATGTATCATATTTATTCTGTTTTGATAGATATATCAACAATGCTGTCATTGTTTCTCTATGTCTGACAGCTACATAAAGAAGTATCTGGAAACTGAGGTGCTCCTAAAGCTAAAAACCACATAACTAAATAAAACACTATGCTAAGCTGACATAGAAAATATAAGTAATTAATGCTTAGCCATAAATAAGCCCTACAGAACTAAAGCAAAAGTCAAGTCTGTGGCTTTGTTTAGAGCCTGATCTTGTGGCTTTGGCACTTATTTAACGTTTTGCTCTTACTGTATTTTTCATTCATGGTTTATGAAATGCTTTACAAAGACAAGTACTGATAGTCTGATTTTTGTTGGGTGAGGTCTAAAGAAGCACTAAGAGATAAAAAGTCTGTGATTTAGTCAGTTCATTGTGGGGAGAAAGAGTACAAATATTGCCTTGATTTTGAGGAAGACATGGTTATTTTAAGAGAGAAAATTGCAGTTACATACCTCTTACAAACTAAATTATTATTGTTCTCCTTTACTCTTTCGGGCTCAGAAGTAGAGAACTCTGCGAGACCTTGAATTTAGGACTTGCCCTGAAAGAACTGAAAAACCCAATCAGTACCACCCTGTTCAAAACTTGAGAGAACTAATGGTGAGCAGATTCCAAACAGATTAGCCTGTGCTTTTTCCAGGGAACATTATCCTAGATTGCCTTAAAAATGACATTCAGTGAAGGGTTGTTTTTTTTTTAAATTGAAACAAAAGTCATAAAATAGTTTACAAAATATCCTCAAATGTTTTTAACAAGAAAATCCATGTGCCAGTTTTGAAGGATTCATGCTGTTTGTCTTGACACGTCCTTGGTTTGTTAATGAACCGGGCTGATTTCAGCCGTGACTAAATCTTATGTATGAAAGACCATTTGGAAGGATGACACATGTGGTTAAAAAACAGGAAGGAGTTTCCGGAGTCCTGTATTTAATTCCCAGCATTTCCACAGACTTCCTCTTTGACTTTGAACAAGCCACCACATCTCTGTGACTAAATTAACTGTCTGTAAATTGATGCTAGCAGAATTTTTCTCCTTTAATGGCAAGTTGTGGGGAGAATGTATATTTGGGTATCAACTGCAGCTACAGAGGACATAGATTTTTAACTTTCTAAAATGTGAATCCAAGAATAATTTAAAGGTGTAGCCATTTTCTATGGGTTGTTTCAATAATGGGAAAATACCACAAAGTATTTGGGGCTGTTTGCATCAGCAATCTGTGGTACTTTGGCATGTCTTCCTATCTGACAGATTCATAGCAGAACATATTTTTCCTACCTGTGAACCTGGGTCCAAGACAGTGATAATGACAGATGTGTCAGTCTGTCCCGTGCCCGGTGTGTCAGTCAGCTAATGATGCTGCTCTGAATAAGTTGTGGGTGGAGCTGTGGTGTAGACTGCAGAGGTGACAGACCTCAGTGGACTTTAATTAACAGAGAGGCCTGGCCCTCAGGTGCTGTAGGAGGTGGCTAGGGATACAAGCTTAGTGGATGGCATCCAACAGGTCGAGTGACGGACTACTGACACAAGGATAACTTGGGCATCAAATGCAATCTGTTCTAGATGATATGGGGCATTTTTTTTGTGACCCCAAGCCTACATCTTAAAGAGAAGAAGGCCTCTTCAGTAGCAAATATGGGCGTGCTGAATTCACATAAAACATTTGCTCTTCTGTTTTCTGAACATTTAAACAGTGATTTACATTTTCCAAGGTGCCTGAAAAATACCCTTGTTCATGTAGTCAAAGCCATATTCATGGCTGAATATATTTACACTGATATTTGTCATTTTTGTCCAGATTACTTTAAATGTGGTTAAGCAGTGTCCACAGAGAGCATCAGTAGCCTGTCGTGGGCAGCTTGTAATTCTCCTTAGGTGGTTGGCAAAGCTCTCCTTACAGAGAATGGTGGCGAATGAGCAATTGGCCTTAGTCCAGTGACCTAATGTTCCTTTTCTTCAGGTAACAACATAAAGGGAGGTAAGAATGCCTCAGCATCTTCTATGGACTGTACTCTTTTTTTCACTGTGAGGCAAATTACAGGGAACAAAAATTAACTTTTTTTAAAATGGCATCACTATTTCTATTCTTCCTCCCATGTGCATGAGATTTGGTCAAAATTAGGCGTCTGACTGCTGGGTTTCCAGGCCACTACATGCAACAGAGAAACAAAACTGTGGCTGAGGCTGCTCTGCTTGACCTCACAAGCACTAAAAGACAAGATTTGTGAAAGCCAGATTCCACATTCTAAGAAAGACAACAACTTGTAACATGGGAGGAAGAGGATGTGGAATTGGTGTGATGGGTTTGCCTGTTAGAAGGGGATGGGCTCTGTTAAATATTCTTCCAAATGCTATAATTTGTGCAAAACCATATCAGGGAGCTATTTTCCACAGTGAAATAGGAAAATATTTCATAGGTGCCACCCCTGTCTGTATTTTGTTGGTCAATTCCACTGCATATAAAAAATATCTGTAACACGGGGTAATTACAGGCTTCCAACAAAAATAATCTGAGAGGAAAAGATTCTCTGATTTTTCAAGTATGACTAGAAGCCACAAATATAAGAAATTGCATCAGAGACTTTGGACTGCAGAAATCTTCACTCTTGAGCTCTAAAAATATGCTGTTTATATAAGCTCTTGGTAAGAGCTGGAACTTTCTAGGCCTTATTCTTTCACTTTGTGGGGTGAGAGAAAATATGATTGAAATGAAATACCTGTTCTTTGGAGGTCTGGGGTTTTTTATCTGTTGTATTTTCAAAGTACTTACAAGCATTTTCTTGTCACAAATACAGAGAGTCTAGGCTTCCTCAAGTGTGCAAAAATTAATTCTGATTGCATACCATTAAAAAATCCCCAAAATCTCCAAAATCTGTGATATGGGTGATTTTTATTATAAAAGGATCTCAATTAATTATTACAGTCTTATTCTGTGTGTTCTCAGATCCACTATGTTTAAAACTAGTATTTTTATTTTTACATCTGAGGTGCAGTAGTCTCTTCTATTGTTGATCCTTTACCTACAACACAGTATGAATGACTGTTATTACAGCCTTTTTGGGGATTTTTTTGGTACTGTACCAACAGTTGTGAAGTCTTTGCTCGCTGAACTCAAATGGAAACTCTTCAAATTCTCCTCCATTTGGTTTGTCATCCCTAAGAATTCCTTTTGCTATCAAGAAATCTCACACATATGGATCTGTGGTGGAAAGGGAATAATGGGTTGTACTGCTAGTAGGACTAGGATTACTGGGTAATCTTTTAGGATAGATTTTAAAGCTACTGGCCAACAAGTGTGTAGAAGGCAAAGAACTGCAAGGAACATGAGTTCTGACAAAGAAAGCAGAAGCCACTTAAAATGTGAAACAGAACTTGGAAAAATTCTTTTATGTCTGGTTTGGATCATGGTTTGTTGACCTCTTTTATCCACTGCTAGATGCACACAAAATTTTGTTTTTCATATTTAAGGGTTTTTCTTTTGAAAAAGTCCACATAATAATTAAAAATAAATGGCTTCCTAATGACTTTTTTCCTTGGAAAACAATGGTTTAAATTAAAGGAAAAATGTTTTTGCCCAACATACAAACAAACATACAAGAGTTCCATAAAACCGCAAAGTTGAGAGGAAATAGAGCTGCCAGTGGTTTGAGAAAACCGCTTACAGGTTCTTGTGTCCCTGTGGAAAGTGCTTTTTTTCACATTAGACTGGCTTGTTAAACCCTTGTATATTCCAAATGTGTACTATTAAACCCTTTGCTTTTAGCATGATTCCTCTTTTTAAAGAGGACAGTATTTAAACCTAGCAACATGTTATTTTAAGATCGACAGTTTAGCAAGAGCAAAATCTGCCTCCCAGACTCAGCTGCCTGCTTTCTCTCCCAAATACTTTGTTCTGAAGGAGCTGATGGCAGTGATAAATGTAAGAGAGTAAGAGCTCTGCAGTTATTGTCAGCAAGTTAGCTTTATGGCTTGGGGATTAGACCTTTGATGTCTTATCGAGTTTCTTCCCTGCGTGAATCAGTTGCTTACTTGATTTAAATTATAAAAAGAAATGCTCTGTTGTGATATTGTCTCATACTGTGTCTTCGTCATTTGAGATGCCTCTGTGTTCTTTAGTTCCCTAGGAAGAGAAGGCAACCAGCCATATGGAGAGTGGCCAGTTGCCTGCCGATCGTGATAGGGACTAAATAGAGTTGCATAGAAATTCAGATATAGAAAAGCCCTGTTTAGCTGAGCCTTTCTGTCCCCCACAAAGGGAGATTGTTCCCTACAAGTCTGCAATGCAACATCCAGCACTGTTTCACTTTAGCTTTTGAGAGGGTCCCTCTATTTCTTTAATAAACTATTTCCTTTTCACAGAGGTAAGTGCTTATGAAGTTTTCTTTTTGACATCCGTCAGTGTAATTGCAGCTGGACTGCTGCTTCAGCATGTGATGGGTGAGAGCAAAGGTGAGCTAGAAAGGAAGTCCTCCTTTCGTGATTTCAGGAATAGCGATACCTTACACTGGAGACAACCATCTAGAAGCTCATTTTCAGGGTTTTGCATGTCCTGTGTGCTGGAGATTTCTGGCATTTGTGACAGGGCTTAATCTAATGCGTCTTATAGGTCATTGACTTTAGTTTTATTGTTTTAAGCTACGTCAGACACTTTAAAGGATGTGTACTGATATTCCTTAATCCAAAAATAAACCCCTCAAATATAGAAATGCTGATCTGCTCTGATTTTATTTGCATTTTAAAACAGCTTTTCAATATTTTGGAAGCCAAAGTATTTTTCAGACAAACAGCCTTTAAACAACACTGAGAAATAAAACTTGTCTATTTTCCCAAGTTGTTGCTGAAGTTATGAAAGACACCAGCCAACAGATTAGCTGTGTCTCAGCAAACTGGCTAACAGGATGGTTGTGCTAGCCCACTTGTATTCTGAAAGCTGGGTCAGTACTTATGAAAAGCTTAAGTAAACTAGAGGATAATTCAATACATAGACAATGCATCCCACTGTTTCTCTGTTTATTTTCTCCCTGTGTGGCTTCTGGCAACTGAGAAGAAACACTATAAATGACAGCAACCCGCCAAAGAAAAGATTATGAATAACAATACCACAAGAATGAAGGGCATGAAGTTACCAGTGACTTGGGACAAATGCAGAGCACTGGACACAACACAACCAGCAACTGGTGGATTGTAGTACATGCAGAACAGAATATCTTCATATTAGAAACCCTTTCAATTTGAGTTTCAACTTAAATTTATACTAGTTTGTCCTGTGTCTGGTAACCAAAGGTCTTTATATCTATAGGTTTTTGACTCTGTTAAACCACTGTACTTTGCTGGTAATGCTCTGAAACCAAGAGAAGTGATGCCACTGGACACTGACAAAACAAAAAGGCTGAGCTCTCTCTAATTAGCAGTTGTGCATACGTACAGATGGTTCCACCTTTCTTTCAGCACTGTAATGAAGTCTGTCATGCTTTCTATCCCAATCCAAAGTTCAATTTTCAGGCAATGCATGCCATAAGTTTCAATACTGTTTAACTTTTTAGATGTTGCAAAACGAAAAAAACCAGCTTTTTATGTTAAACTGAAGTTAAAAATAACTATAATAAAAACCACAGGAAGATTTTTCTTACTGCTGAAAAGTCAGGTAACCTGTTTTTTGGAAGAAAATAAAAGGTTGCAGATCATTTGCCCTTGCTGGGGTGCACTTTTAATACTTCTAAATATCTACAGTATTAAATGTGTTGGCTGTTTTCTTCTAAAGTGAATACACTAGGATCAGTTTGCAAAAATAAGTGGTTTCATGAAATATGAAGGGGTCCTCATCTTGGAAATGAATGAATGTAGTCAGATAAAGGGTGTTATAGAGTCACTGAGAGTATTTATCATGTCTTGAAAATGAAGAGCATTATTTTATTTTTAGTTGTATGGTGTCAATGCCAAAACGTTGTTCATACATTGTTTCTGATGATCAGATTTTGCAGCTTCTGGTGTGACTCATTTGAATTGAGTGCTTTGTGCTTGAAAAGACTAAACTGTAGAAGCATTCAAATGAAAGGTTCTTCTGAAAGGGTGATTCACCAGGGCTGAGTGCTACTCAATAGGAGCCCAAGCCTGCTCGTGTTGGTGTCTGTGTATTTACATTAGTAGGGATGGAACCAGATCCTAGAATTAAGCTATTGAAGACAATAGCCCTTAAAGAGGTATGGTTGCACTACCCTTAAGTTTCTTTTTAAGACGAAGAGAGGAAAAAAGAAGAGATTTGGACTCCTTTTTCTTGTAGCATTCTCTGGTATTCATGTGTCCATCCTTTCTTCAAAGCAAGAAAGAATGTAAGTCACAGTTTGTTTCAGTTTCAGCCTAGTCCTTCCTAGTTTATGTGGTTGCACAACTGAGATGTTTTGCCTTTTTTAGTAATTTGTGAAGCAACGGTAAAAAGAAATGATGGATGTGCTGACATTCACCCCCCTCATCCTTCCATCAATGCAGCAAAGTAGAGGTCACTTTAAAAAAAAACCACCTGTTAAAGCAATAAACATTTAAAAAATAACATGCCAAAGCAAAACATATCAATCAAAGCACAACCCTGTTTAACAATTTTCTGTGCTGGTTGTAACAAGAGGAGACTGTAGTTTTGGCAGTGAGCCTCTGCTGCACGCCAGGCACTGAAGGAGTAAAGCACAACACTGTTTTAATTGATAGGTAGGTAACTTGGAGCTGACTTTGAGTACTAATCCTGGGTGATTAAAAAAGTATAAAACAACAAACACCACAACACAAAAAACAAAACCCAGCAAACCCAAACCCCAACTTCCCACTCAGTGAAATTGCATACTCTAGCTGTTTATTTCAACCATCCTGGTTCAATTTTATAGGGAAAGAGGCTACACATAAGTTACATCTGAAAAGTTTCGTGAAACATAATGAGGCAAAGCTAGCGGTGGTGGGAAGTGTCTGTGTGCAAGGGTTTAATGCTGTCCTTTTCAATAAAACAGTGTCTCAGCAGGTATTAGAGACAGTTCTGCCTCCTGTGTGGCCCTGCAGATGCACAACCTACGGGAGACCTTTGATAAAGTTATTTTCGAAACCTAGACCCCACCTCTTTTTCAGCTGTCTGAAACCTGTGACTTTGAGAGTTTGTTCCCCTTCGGTTTTCTTTGACACTATGGGATAGGTTATTCTCATAGGACTTGAAACAATTACAGTAGAGCTAGTTGATCACACTCTCCAGCTCATAAGGTAGAAGGGATGTTTCTAGGACATGATCTATCTTTTCCAAGGCAGGTGAATCTTTTCCTAAAGTTGCCAATTTCTAGTTTTTCTAGTCTACACAATTAGTTCCATACTGTGACACCATGATCATGGCTTGCTGCCTGGAGAGTGCTGCACTCTTGTGGCCGGGCCACTAATTTTTTGTGTAAACTGTGATAATGAACTCTAAAGCACAAATGTTCATTTTCAGATGTTTGAGATAGCTTCATTGAAGTCAGTAGTCTGCTCACTTGTCTGGTAGGGGACTATAATGGGAAGATTCTGATACACACGAAGAACCCTTGCCACTGAGAAGAGACAGAAATGTTTTGATGAGATTCTTTGTTGTAAGTGCAAATGGCCTTGCCCACTGTAGTAGCAAGCACGGACGTGTTCTGGCTCATCAGAATCATATCTGATTAGTCACAGAATTGCAGAATGGGTCAGGTTGGAAGGGACCACAGTGGGTCATCTGGTCCAACCTTGCCGTTCAAGCAGGGCTTAGTGCACATTGCACAGGATTGCATCCAGATGCTTCTCAAATATCCCCAGTGAGGGAGACTCCACAACCTCTCTGGACAATCTCTTTCAGTGCTCAGTCACCAGCACAATGAAATTCTTCCTTATGTTCAGGTAGAGCTTCCTGTGCATCAGTTTCTGCCCATTTCCTCTTGTCCTATTACTTGGCACCACCGAGAAGAGCCTGGCTCCATCCTCTCGACACCCACCTTTAGGTATTTATGCACATTAATGGGGTCTCCTCTCAGTCACTTTTTCTTAAGGCTGCACAAGCCCGGTCTGTGATGGCTTCTGTGTAAATTCCTCCATGCAAGCTTAACCTTAATGGTGATGCCCTGTATGTTTGTAAAAAAAGGAGGTCACAGTTTCAAGTACTCAGCTCTGGGTTTGTCATGGAACAGTCATTAAGGGCCATTTAATGCAAGATGAACAAATCTGTTAAAGATAGGTTGAGTACAGACTTACACAGAGTGGGTATTTTGAAGGTAACTTCTGGTACTCTCCTAAATAACAAGGATGAGGAGAACTTAAGATTTCCATCCATTTCAGTGCTAGGGCTGAATGCCTTCCCATGGCATTGGGATGAGAGTAGTTTGTTCTGTAAATATACTTTAGAATCATAGAATATGGGTTGGAAGGGACCCATGAGGATCCCCTTCTGCTTCATTCCTTGGGAGAAGAGTGAAGAAATAAACATTGAAAAAATTAGTGGCTTCAATGAAGCAGATTGAGACAGACTAGCTGATTGGAATGCTCTCTAAGGCAGATTGTAACATGTGGATGTTTAAACATCATTGCCTTCGTCTGAAATACACATGGGAATATGACTTTACAGATTATAACTTGCATGTGTGGATGTATACACACACATACATAAATGCAGACATACACACACACACACACACACACACTTATTATTGTTGTCTAACTCATTTTTCGGTTGTAGACAAGCCCAGAGGGAACAAAATATTCCTAGCTTGGAGATTTCTACATCTGCTTGTCAGGCAGCTATCAGACAGAAACAGCATGACTACATAAATCACTGTAAATCAGCACATTTTTCACCAGCACAAAAGCCTCAGCACAGGACCACTTTAGAGTGCACTGCTCCATAGTTTGTTTGCAGACCTCCCATGCCAGCAGCAGAGAAATCAGACCATTCTATTTAACATCTTGCAGTAACCAGATGCAGAATAAAGAAATTACTTTTCAAAGCTATAGTCTGCACTAGGCTTTTCCAAGCAAAGCAGTGATGTCTAGCATCCATCTTCTCTCTTCTGCTTGTTTTTCATGCCCTTTTGGCCTTCAGCCTTCCAAGACGAGGTGTTAGTCTCCTGTTTTGCAAGCAGTGATGAACTGCCTCTAGATTCTGGTACATTTGAAATTCTGAAAGTAGTTTTCACTTGGTCAAAGGGAAAATCTGTATATCAGTTATAAGGGGTCCACAAAAAATAATAAAATAAAAACCTGTTGTGCTTAAATACCTAGTGTCAGTGGAGGGTATAAAGGTCCAGTCAAAATTGAAGGAATCTGTAAATTGAATAAAGGTTGGTTAAAAAACCTCTGACGAACTATCCAAACCCATGAAATTAAATGTCTGTCTTTTTTGTAGTCCACAGACTCCAGCTTCGTGTCACAGAAAAGGATGGAGGTTCCATCCACAGACAGAAAAAGTGCTTTCCTGGTCTTCAGCTTTAGTAGGAAAACTTATACTAGGGCAAATTTAAAATAGGTTTAGCATAGTTATGAGTTATGCTTTATGTACCTGTTTGTGTTAAGGATGTCTCTATAGGACTGCAAGTATTAGAGACAAGTTGGCCCAAGTTAAAAGAAAACAAAACCAAAAAAAAACCTGGAGAAAACTGCCCTGCCTTGCTCAGATTAATCAAACAGTGGCATCTGACTAAAGACAAAATCCACAGCTGTGCACTATATCATGAAATTTAGAGTAGAACATTTCCCATTACTGTTTAACAGGCTTTGAGCCAAATTAAATAACTAATCTTTACGCCTCAGCCTAAGTGCCTCTGTTGTCAGCTTTTCTTCCAATGCAGAGAGATGTTGGTGCTCCCCATGGCCAGACTGTCACACTGGTCTTTACTCTTCTGCTTTCTTGGACTGGCTGTTTGGCTTGCAGATGTATCCAGCTGTTGGCTCTCTAGCCAAGCACCATTTTTTTTGCCTTATGCTCTGTCATCTGCTTAGGTGAAAGGAAAGTTTCTCTGCATTACAAGAAGGTGGGTTCACAGATTTGTGCACTGGAAACGCGAAGGTGTGCATGTGACTCAGTTTTATCTGAAGACCTTTCCTGCCCTAGAGATGATGTAGCTGCAGGATGTAGACAAGAGGGAATAACACTGAATCCCTGCATAAGAGTGAACAGTGTAAGGTAAAGAGAAGATATGTGTTATGCCATAGCAGTGAGCAAGGTTATATATACATGCTGTCTTGATAATCAGTTTAATAGCACGTTAAGGAAACCATCAAATTCCTACTCTTAAGGCACTGGAAAAACTTTCTCATTGACTGCAACACATTGCTTGTGGTTAAAGAAATAAGCATCTTGACTGTCCATAGCCCAGATGTGGCACCAGTGATAAAAAACAAATCAGAAAGATAAATCAGAGCAGAAAACAGAGGCAAAAACAGAGCAGAAATATTTTTCCCCTGTTTAAGCAAGATTTCCAGTATCTACTACTCCATACTCTAAACTTCAGTAACAGAGAGATGAAAGATCACTGGGACCATCAGTGATACATTTCATCCAGTATTAAAATTCTTTGGTGTGTGACAGTGAAGGAAAATACTGGAATTCCATGATGCCTGAAATATATGACAGTAAATAATATTTCAGCAATGCTTATACCTGTCAAGTGGGTACACACATCTAGTGACTTTAGTGATTAGGTTTTATTGACGAGGTAAACCTAAAATTAAACATTTTTCTGCTATAACCCCATTATCATTCTTCTCAGAAATACTACATGAGAATTTAAAGCAGTGCCTAGTACAGAATAACAGGCCCCTTGGAAGCTGGGTGTTGTCAAGTATAGTGCTTTGGAATGGCTGAAATAAATGATACTGAAATGTAAGGAAGATAAGTTACAGCAGCTCCAATTGAGCAGTGCCTTTTTAATCTGTGGCATAATTTTTAGTTGAAACTAATTTTTTGAAACATGACTAGGCTGGTTTCTGTGTTATTAGGGCAAGAACACCTCTCTGTTAAAAGTGTTTTGCTTTTTAATAGGGTTTAACCATAATTGTCCAGTTTGTGCTGGTTGTTCAAAATAATTCGATCTCAGGTTGGTCAGCTATTGCTGGCCTAATTTCAGTCATTACCAGCATTCAACAGAAATGCTGCTTTAAGCTTGTCTTTCAGTGAATCACATGTTTGTACAATAACACATTTGTTTGTTAAATTAATTCAAAGACATAAATAGATGAACCAATATTGAGAGTGAGTCACTTTCTGTATTGAACCATTTTTCTCTATATCTAAACTGCCCTGTTTTAATCAAAAGGACTATTTTCTCTGGAAAGTGCAGCTTGAAGATGTGCACCAATGTGATCCCAGCTTTTCTGTCACTGACTGTGCTTGTTCCTGTTTGAACAAATAGCAAATCTCATGAGAAATTCCATAGTCCTTTCTTGCTTCAGCATTAGTTTTTAATGTGTTTATCAATTCCTTTGGCTATGTGAGCAAGCAATACTGATTTTGACTTGTATCATCTTATACTGCTGTAGTAAAGATGACGATGAAGTATTTTCCAAATGTCAATCACATTCTTTCTGTATGTTTTTTTCTAAGTCCATTTGCTAGTCTCTCTTGCATGCTGTCTTTCCTTACACTTGCTTGCCTTTTTGTCCTTCCTGCTCTTAAATCCCTCAGTTACATGAGGTTGGTGGAAATTGTTTAAATGTACAACCCAAATTCTCCAGTGAGGTTTGGCTAACCAATAAGCTATTCAAGTGGTTTTGTCTCCCGGGTATGTCTTCATCCTCTGCTTTTCCAGGTTGCTTGAATATCCTTGAACCCTTAATTTTCCCTAATCTCCTCTAAGGCTTTGAAATAATAAAATACTTAAATAAAACTCTTTGGGTAAATGCCCTTTAAAATACAGCTTTATCTGTGAACTATCATGCTCTCAAGGGAGTGGATTTTGTTCCTCAGACAATTAAGGGGATTTTCTGTCCGCAGTGTTACTGTCAGGCATACCCATCAACTCCTGCAACAGCGCAAAACAGAACAAATGAGGAAACTGAGAAAAATGGTACAGAGACTAGACTGCTGCTGTGTGTGGTTTTGTTCTGGTGCCTGGGTTCAGTCCCCTGACCTGCTGCATGATTTTCTGTAGGTCACGAAGCCTCCCTCTGCTTTTGAAAACTAGTTCTTTGCTCAACAGCGATTTTGCTGAGGATAAATTAAGGGTGGCAATGTGCCTAGCCATTACAGAGGGGTAGTCTTCTACCACAGAAAGGCTGTACTCAGATCCTTACTTCACAAAATAGAAAGAGGCAGATCACTTGATTTGCCATCACCAAATCTACAGGGGAACTCAGAGGCAAAGCAGAGGACTGGATCCAATTTTTTTGCCAGAGGCCCCATGTGGTCCATTTTTCATTGAGAAGTCGTTTTCATAGTCCTAGGTAGGCCTAGTCTCAGAGTCCTGCAGATGACTCCCAGACAAGAAAGGGAAGCTTGGAAGACCTCACAGGGCTCCCACAGTGCAGCTCATCAGGGCACCCAGGCAAGCCCTGGAGACCAACATGATTTGGAGGTTGTTCAGAGCCGTGGATGCCTGTCTTCACTGTTGCTCATTGTGCAAGTAAAGGGAGATGCCTTCAGTTTTTCTCCCTTCCCACTCAGCTCAGCTAATTATTAATTTCTGTTGGCAAGAAGGATCTGCAAAATAACACCGAAATGGGGAGAAAGAAACATCTATCCTCCACTTCTGGAACTCTATAGCTAGATTTCATGGGGAAGGATTTGGGATTTGTGTGTAATTTGTGAGTAATTTGCTTCTGAAGTTAATTATTCCTGAAAGTGAAAAATTACTGAAAAAAAAGTTGGTGAAAGTAAACTTTCCTTTTTATCTTAGTGTGCCACTAAAATATAAAAATTCTGGTAAAATCCAACCATATGACTACTATTTTAAAGTGATACCTTTGAGATAATCTCTCCATTTTCATACAGACTCTCCAGAAAGATATCTGTATTTCCTCATGTTAAGTGATAGGAAATGCAAATAGACCACAGTTTAAGTATGAAGATTATCGAGATTTATAACTCTCTTTATATATTTCTTATGTGTAATAAAATGCACGGGAACTATATGTAGCACATTTTTTTAAAATTTTTAATCCCAAATGCTACTCTTTGTCCTCTTTTTTTTTTTTCCCTTGAAATTTTCCTCCTCCTAATTTCAGTTTCTCATCTGAAGTTCAAAATTTTCTCTACCTGAGGTTTGTAATGATGAAGTAGCACCAATGAAAACAGGGCTTTATCTGGGTGAAGACCTTTTCTTGGGCACCTCCTGATGCTTAGGAAAATGATTACCTCCTGGTAGCTGTATGCCTTGCTTAATTTTGTGCTTGTTCAGAAGAAGCAGAAGGATAGAGAAATTTGTCTGAGCACTTACTGAGTTCACCTTCTCCTAGTCTCAGCTTTTCAAGAGCTCAGAAGATAATGTAATATCTTTCCATCTGTCTTTGTTTTTGGCTGGCATGTAGTGGCATCAGATCCAATTAGTTTTTTTTTGGCGGCATGTTTCAGGGTAAGAAGCTCCTTCTTTTCACAGTGCCAAGGATGATGTCAAACTCACGAGCCTTGCAGTCTTGGCGGTGGAGGGATGAACAATTAGGTCGGGTTCAGTGTGGCTTTGTGTCAAAACTAGAAAGAGGTACATTGAAATCCACAATGAGAATATTTATGTTAAAAATCCTACTTGGGTCTTAGAATAGAGTTTTCAGCTTGTCATTGTAGAATAATTAGTACATATGTAATAAAATAGACAAGCATCCATTGCTGTCTCATTTTTGTTGTGAAGAACGTTTAAGCCATCACCATTTTTGCTCCAAAAACTCCAAGTTGTTGTTTTGAGATTCATAATGATTGAAAGAGATTCAGAGACCTCCTAATTGTGATACTGGATTTAGTGTATGTTACGGAGATGTTGCAGTCACTGACATTTCACAGCAGCAGCACAATAACCCCAGATATAACGAATCGGCTAGGATTTGAATAGACTAAAAAGGCAGAACTTCTTTTCAGTTTTGGGTAATATTTGTATGTGTTTGCTGGGGAAGGGCACCACAGAGCAGTTTTCACATGAGAATAGCATTACTACAGCTTTAATTTTTTTTTTCTAGTTTTTGAGAGTGGACCAAGACAAAGACAGAGAATGCAGCCTGGACTGTGCAGGTTCCCCTCAGAAATCTCTCTGTGCATCTGATGGAAGAACTTTTCTGTCCCGGTGTGAATTTCAACGAGCAAAATGCAAAGACCCTCAGCTGGAAATAGCCTACCGAGGCAACTGCAAAGGTGAGAAAATCAAAGTTTCCCATGACCATAATGAAAGATAATAGACCCTAAAATAGTGTTTGAAATGTCTGTGAATTGAAAACCAGGAGTCCTGGACTTGAAAAGTTTTCTAAAAGCAAGTGAGTTGTAATCAATCCTGTTGTTTCTATAACAATAAGCCATCTAAAGATAGATTAACCTTCCTCAAAAGTGTGACTCCCACACCCACTTATTTTACAGTAAGTCACTATTAAGGGAATTGTGTGGCTAGGTCCTTGTTCTGAAGGACAATATCACTGGCAAGTTCAGAGAAACTCTTACGATTGTTATCTTGCAAGGTTTCTTGTCTACTACAATTTGGTATTTTGAGTTTGAGACGGTCAAATTAAGTTTTGTATTTCCTAACTGCAATCATGTAGTGTGGCGGGGGTGGTGGTGGTGGAGTGGGTTGAGTGAAAAAAAGCAGAAAACAAAAAAAGATTTGCAATGCCTAGAGCCCTCACAGGCCATTCCTGCCTGTATCACCCACTCTTTTACTTCTGATCTCTGTTTAGAGAAATTGGGTGACATGCAACCCTACAAAATAGCCGCAGTTAAATCTTTTAACTTTTAGAGTAGTGTGGTACTAGACAATCCAGTTCCTTACTGAAGTGTGGGGTAGTTCCCAAAACAGTGATCTTTCTAAAATGTAAGAATAGCAGTGGTCATAAAGATTTACTTTCCCTTTCTCTCTGTCCTAAAGAGAGCGTGGCAGGGAGTGGAGGTAGGGGATGGAGGAAAGAAAACTCCAGGGACCACACCAATTCAACCTCTAGGAGGCAATTTTCCACATCATCTCTCTCCATTAGCTCCTGCAAACCTCTGAAGCATCAAGACTGCTTCAAAGAGACATTCTGTCTCATCTTCTGCCTGGATGAAACAGTATCCTCATTCTTCAGCCCTTTCATAGTAAACCATTGTGTTACGTGATGGATCTATTTACTATGGTGAACAAGGATAACGTAATGAAGCTACCTGAGCCAAAGCTTTTGTTACACTCATGAACGACAGAGACAATTATTGTGCGCTTGGTATTTGTTCATTTTATACATTAGAGCTTTATGGACATTAGTTTTAAGTGTTTTTCTTTATTGTTTTTTATACTGTATTGAAAAGGTCATCTGCAAGAAATTTTCTTCATTAAGATGAGAATTGCTCTACTGAAGGTTTCCTCATCAATGCTGTCAAAATTTTTCTGCAGTCAACAGCTGCAATTTGGAGAAGTGCTCATTCGCTGTGAATTTATTAATGGATAGATTGTCAGTACAATTGTAGAAATGGAATTAGACACCTTAGGTACCTTGAGTCTTGCTGATAGCAGGTACACGTCATGTTCTCATCAATCAAATTTTTTTTTCTTTGATCGGTAATAGGCAGATATTTGCCAATAATTTACTTGGTCAATATCAGCAAGAGACCAATGCTCTTGTAATTTTGCATTTTCATAGTATTTCTTATTCAGTAAAGCAGTCTTAAATTTTGAAGTGACCAACGTCTTTTTTCCTACTTATGGCTGCAATCATCAGAAATATTTCAAGCAGTAAAAACAAATTTTAAAGAAGGAAAAGATGATTCCTTGACCTAGCTGCAGTTTCAGTTTTAACATTGCTAGGGCTAATTCTGATAGTCACATCAAACATTCTGAAGGAGCTAAGGAAGTCCTCTGATTAAGACCTTTTGAGCCAGTTGCTTTTGAGTGGTGAAATTTGTTGTTGCAGGTGATGCTTGATCAAAAAGCAGAGGGTTGTTTTACTAGGGCTAACCAAAGAGTGATGGTTTCATTAGAGAAAAACTTTCAAGGTTTCAGAATTTACTTTCATTTCGTGTAGGAATGAAAACAGATCCTATTGGAAGTGCTTTTCTGTACCCCTGAAAAAACAGACACCCACCCTAACTCCCCATTAAAGCATTGGTTTTGAAACACATTTTGAGCTTGCAGGTAAAAGGGAAAGAAACACACATGTTTTCATGTGGATGTTCTGAAGAGAGAAAAGAGATGATTCCTGGTATAGACTTCACAACTTTAAATCCGTGCTGTGATAATCATCTACCATTGATCAAAAAAAGCAGTCTTAAGTCTGTCTTCTCCTGTCTTCTGAAAAAAATCCTTATTCACCTCACAAAAATCTTCTCGGAAAACTAAATATTTCCAGGTACCATTTTAATTAATTTAATGGTGACTAGCTCTTTGTTTGGTTCAGTCTATTCAGTAGAAATCTAAAGACCTTGACAGTTTATGTCGACAGCCATAATCCATCATTTCTTGTTTATATATTCAGAACTGTGATTTCTTTTTTACATCCTTAAGGAATTTTGAACAACTACCAGACTGATGTCTGCTTTCTTTGTTCCTTTTTTCTTGAGAAAGCCAGATTTAGATGGACTCTTTTCTCTCTTTCTTACCTGTTCTCAACATTTTTCTCATCTATTTGGTTTTGAACACTTAAATACAAAAATTACAAAGGGATAGTTTGCTCTGTGTGTGCTTGCTTTCCTTTCTAATTCAAGTTTCATTCACAGTCAGCCCAGGCAATTCTTTAGCATTGCAAAGGAAACCATTTTTAGATCCTAGATCTTAAAAGATCACAGTAAAATGGCAGCATTTAAACAATTTTTTCTCTGGTACCTCTAGTTCCTGATGACTGCAGCAGAGAACAAAACAGTTTAAACAAACCTGAAAATGAATGAACCCTGAACCTTCTCCTCATTTCTGAAAGACAACCCACCTGTAACAAAATCAGCATCAAAATAGACTGTTCTGATAGCTTTTTTTTTTCCTGAAGACATTAATTTTATAACTTCTTTTATTCTAAGTCCACTTCCAGCTGTTGCTGGAATCCATTGCTAACCTTGGAAATGCCATAAGAAGTTAAAATCTTATACAATTTCCAGCCTACCTTGGAGATTCTAAGATGTCAAATAATCTGTGTACACTGTAAATGAACATCCACATTTTTGGATACTTTTCCAAACAAAATCTTAACTCTGAAGTTCTGGAGATTTGCCACTTGCTTGACACAGACGTTTACTGTGCAACGAGATTACGGATCTAATAAATAAATATGTGTTGACAGCTAAGAAATACTACTTGTGTTAGGAGGACTGTTAAAATATCACCTGTGATGGGGATCAACCACATGCACGCACAAGTGCTTCGCGGTAAATCTGGCCCAGTGAAGCCAAAGGAACAAAACATACAAGAAGTGGAAAAGCAATATAATAGCTTTTAAACTGCTTGGAAAACACAGACACTATGTCTGCACAAATTAATTAGGCAATGCAAGGAGACAGTACAAGCACCACGCAGGTAAGGTGCTAAGTGCTCCCTGTTGCACTTTGGGCACTGGCCAGCTGTGCTTTCCTGAGGACTGTATCTATGTGGTTCAGGGAAGAGACAGGCCAGAGACTGTTCCCAGCAAGCAGCAGGAACAGAGGTGCCTTCTTTTACAGGTTTAAGGCTCTTCAGCTTTTCTTTTTTTGCTTCTTCTTCTATTTCTCTTCTTGTTTCTTAAATAGTATTAAGAATAAGAATTTCATTTCTCAATTTGTTTTTAAGTGAATGTACCTGGCCAATAATTGGGGGCCTGGAGAATAATATTTTGAATATATTAAGCAAGAGGCTCAGTAACAATATTTGGTATTCTGACATCGTGATCAAAAAACAAATTCCTATGTACCATCTTACCAGCATACTTCTGCCCTAACACAGAATTCTTAAAATATCCCATCTTAGGTACTTGGATTTTGTGGCTTCTCTACCAGTACTTCACTAAAATAAGACTTCTCTAATGGCTGGAGTTTTGATACAAATTGTCAGTCACTATAAAATCTCCACTGCCAGCTCGCATCACATTTCCTTACTTCACTATCATCATGTAACAGCAACCTGGGTTTACCAGCAACTGCTACACTGGATTTGCACAAATCTCTGAGTGGTCCTTACGGAAAATGGCAATGTACGAGCTTTACACAGTGATATTTAATTTCTGAGGGGTGTGGAATTTAATCTGGCTAACACTGAGTACGTATTCAGTATTTGCAGAGGTGGCCCCAGCAGTGACTTACTGCTTTGTGAGCACACCAAGGGGAGCCATCGCACAGAGTAGTGTCATTGTTATTCTGTAGCTATGTAGATCCCCCTTCTCCATTGGAAACTCTAGGTAGATCATGTTTAGCTTAATTCATTTATGGTATTTAAAAGAGCCTCACTGTTTAAAAATGCTGTTCTTTTATGAGCTATCATAGATATGACAAAAGGTAATTATCTTCATTCTCACAAGTCACATAAAGAACCAAAGCACATCAAAATATGAGTGAAATTTCTCATAAAACAGGTGTTTTGCTATTTGCTTTCCTTAAAGGAAAAAATGCTCAGCATTTGTTTCTTTAAATTAGGGCTTTCAGGAATAGAGAAAAGTTTCACTCATTTAAACTATTAGTATAAGGAGTTAATGCATGGATTAAAAGCATGCTTAGATAAATTGAAATTTCTGCCTTTGGATAAACATGCTAATAGGATTTTCGCTTTGTGAAGAGAATGAAGGCATTGCTGGGTAGTAGTTGTTTTGAGACCACAAGTTAATCTTGGTCCCATAATTAATGAATCCAAGCATAATTTGGAGAAACTGTTGCCTGTTAGCTATAGAACTGGGTTGTAAATGCTGGACGTGGTTTCTGAGTGTACATCTTTTCCAGAATTCCCATGGAGGCTGCCATCCAGCTCAGGTTTGCCTGTGAGCCAGGCGGGTGTGAGCTTGACGTGTGCTCGCAGTGCCTGAGCACGTCCTTAGCTCAGAGTGTGGGCAGGGACCTTTTCTTGGCCAGTGCACCTGCTGCCTGGAAGGCAGCCCCGTGGGATGTGTTTGGGAGGTAGAACACGCTCCCAAGGTGTTTCGTTTGGAGAGAGAAAAAAGTAGTGAGTAGGTCTGGTTCTTCTTCTAACTGAAATGAGTGAAAGTGGGACTGGACCAAGATGTCAGTCTTTATAAAAATAAACCTGAACAGAGTGAGACCTTGCACAGTCTGTACATTGAAAACAGGACAATTTTCACATGTCCTTACCTCTCCCTTTTCTCCTATCCTTTTTCTTTTTTCTTCTCATCTTTTATGAGGGAAAAAAAAAGAATAGTGATGCAGGTTTTTTCATTATTTTGAAATATATATTAAAAAAAAAGAATATATTGAGAAGTGGTACTAGCTTTGGGATTTTTGAAAATAAACCTTACAGGGGAAAAATTGATTATAGGGCAGATTTTTGTCTTAAAATATTTTTAGCTAGAAGCTGATTCCTCCTTTTTCAGACCTATTTTCTCATTGTAGACACTGTGTTTAATCTGTAGGATGACTGCAGGTTTCCAGACTGTGATGCCGGCAATCCTGATACAAACACTTGTCAGCCCCAACCTCATTTTGGTTTTGAGTCTTCATTTATATTATGTTTCAAGATGTTACACATCAAGCCACTGTAGTAAAAGTGTTGAAAAATAAAACATTCAACATCTTGGTGAAAAAGGTATCTATATATAGAAGTTACAGTTTGTGTTATCTCTGAAAGCAAGTGGAGTTGGCTTCTGGTTATACTTTCTAGCAAGTATTTCATGGCGATGAATAAAGTTTAAAGTACGTTTGGAATACTTTTTTGTGGAATATCGTTTGCTCTTTTAAATGTGTCTAGTGTTACTTAGAACACAACAAGTAACACTGGAATAGTATCCGCAGTTTCCGGGAGATGGAATTTATCTCTTTTCAAAATTCTCAATTTTTATTGATAATATTTCTCCAAGCAGAATTTGCTGAAGCCAGACTGCAGAGAAATAAGACATTTAAGAGCATTCTTATGTATGAAAAATGGGTCTTCATAAAATCGAATACGTACAGCAATTTGCTTTGAAAGTAATCTTTTCGGGGTTTTTTGGTGGAGTTTTCATTTCTGCTCTTGCATTTTCAGTTTTAGTTTCAGACCTCATATAAAAATGAACATCCTAAAAAAAGTGAAGTAGAGAGTGCTGAAACAATAATATTGCACTGAAGACTAGGAACCACAAACAGTTGCAAACCTTCTCAGATTTTCAGTGCAAGAATAAGTAAACTAGACTTCTCCAAATTATCAAATCTCTGTTCTGCTCAGAAAGCTAGTGCCAAAGTAGCCTTTGGCATCTAAAAAATCAGAAACATGTTGCTTTAGTTTTTCTTGAAGTATTTGATTCAGTTCTAATCAGACTGTGTCTCTCCAAATGCGACTGTTAGCAAACTGAAATAGTGTGCCAAGAGGGAATCCAGCACAGCATTCCTTATTTTATCTTAGAGCTTAGATATCTAAATTGCTGCGTGGTTGCAAAGTGTGGAGAGAAAAAAAGAAAAAGAAAAAGCAAAAAGAAAACAACCAAGAAACCCCACGCTGCCTGGCTCTGTCTGTTAGATGCCAATAGAGGAGAGTTTAGGCTAAGATTGCTCTGCTGTTTTGTTTGAATCCAGAAAGCAGCTATAAAAATAAATAGTGAAAGAGTTGGCCAGCTCTTGTCACGAAGCAGCAAGTCATTATTTTATGGCTCTGTCAGGCTAAATGTCTGTGCCGACATCCTTTCCAGCCCAAGAGGCTAATAACTCTGCATCTTTAAAACTGATACTTTCAGCATGTATAGCTTGCTACGTGTTTCCTATCACTAGAGGCTACAGCTTTTTATCTGCTTTTCTGTTAGACATGATCAGTCCTTTAGAATATACATTGACCTCGGTCAAATATAATGGGAAATTTTCATGAGTCGTTTATTCCATATAAACCGAGTGGTGTCTTGTGCTCTGAATAAAATTTTTGGGCTAAATTAGCTACAAATTAAGACCATTTGAATTTTATCATATCACTACCACTTATCAAAAGGGTATAGCAGTGGGAAAGAAGCACAGAAGCAGAAATAAATTATGATTCACTGTTGGGAAAATTCAGTAAAGTGCTCAGGTGAATAGCTACCTTTAAACAGCTTGTTGCACTGCATGTTTCTAAGTTTAAGGACAAGTGCATACAGGTATTCAGGCAAAATCGAGGTGCAAAGGGAAACAGTGAAAGGTCTTTGGATTATGTGTGTCTATACTAGGCCTACTTGTTCGCATCTATGTGACTTTAGAAAAGCTTTCTCTTTAGTGTAAGAACAGCTGACTATCTGTGGGAAGCTCTCAAAGAAACTTCTTCAAATGATTAGTTTAAACACTTTATATATAGTTTTTAAAAAGTAGTAAATGTTATTAGTATGTTCAACAGAATATTCCATCTATAATAAAATAACTAAGTAAAAGATGAAGTGTATTTTTTGCATAAATATGTAACAAGGTTGTGTCAAACACAGTAATCTCTTGGGAAACAAGCAAAGTTTGCTCCATGTATTGGGACTGAGAAAGGTATTTTTATTCTTACTGAGATACATAGCAAACCGAGAAATACCAGATGAACTAAATTGAAACATTTTCAAGAGATTTATCTATACTTTTGGCAAGCTGTTTACTTTTCCAAGAGAGAATCTGGGTTAGAACTCCCTGTAGAGCCCCAAAATTCCTGTAAATCAATTGTACTGAATGTCGCCTTAGAGATGGTGTTTACACCCTTGACGAGTTTGTGTCATTGTTATAATGATAAACTTCTACTTTGCAGTAATAAACTTCTCTCGGTTTGATGTATTATTCAAGGCTTAGCCAGCAGAGTTGAAGTTGGTGCATGTTTTTTTCCCCGAAGCTTAGTGTTTTCAGAGCTGTACTGTTGGAAATAAAGCACAAAATGAGATTAGTTCCAAGTCAGGCTGGTGCTGTTTGTGAGGTTAACTCTGTTTCCAGAATTTCCTGTTGACTTCAGAGTTATCTCAGGAAGATCCTGCAGCAGTGTAGTGGCACCACTTCACTTCATAGGTGAAAATTTTCCCTATTGCACACAGAAACTTAGATCAGAATGAAGATGACTTTATATTTTGCTTGTGCTTTCTGGTTACTGTTCTTCCCTGGAAGCCAGAATTGTCACCAGGGCGATTCAGAAAGACCTGCCCAAACATACAACTCTGTACTCTCTTCGGTTCTGTGTATTTCTGTCCACTCCCATACACCCATTTTTGTCTTCAGTTGTACACCCCAAGATGTGTTTGTCTTACTAAACCTCTGGTTGCTTTTGCAGTCCTGGTGCTGAGTCACAGAGGTGCAATCAACACACTGGCCAGCATACTGTGCTAAAATGCAATAAGCCCTGTACCAATCCAGTTTGACAGCTAACAGAGTCCCAGTGAGCTGATTTAAGGTAAACTCATGCATCTTCATGCTCAATTTCTATGCCAGGAGATTTTTTTTTCCAATTCCCCCAAGGCTGTGGGATGTAAAAGCCCATTTACCTGGAGCTGAGAGGATAAAGTCTCACTGAGTTAGTCATTGACATAATTCCAAATTACAGCTGGACATGCATATCTGCAAAATTAGTTCTACTCATTGTATGAATACAGGCAAATTAGGCCGCATTTCAGCCAGATTTTAAACAGGTCTTAGAACCTAATGGTCTTTTTAGCACATCATATACCAGATTCCAGCTTGAGCCTGCTGGCTTCCTTATTAATACTTCAGTTAGGAAGAGAAATATAGTGGGAATTCTAGTAAGAAACCAATAACAGTTTCAAGGCCCTTATTCTTCCACTAGAAAGTTCCAAAAGTTTAAACAAAAACAGATTAAAAAAAAAAAACAACTTTGCAGCATTACACTGTGCTTGTCCTTCCAAAACCTTGCAGCCTCAGAGTCCCCTCTGCTCTCAGATTTGTCGCCAGAGGGACACTGCTCACTTCATAAGAGTTTATTCTGCTTTTTTCAGGGACAATGCTTACCAATCAAAAGCTGTGGGCTGATTAATCAGCACAAAGGTACCAGGTAAATCCTATCACCTTTCATTCTCGGTCTTCATATCAAAATAATCAGGGTCCATCCTGATCTGAATGATTCCTGTACTAGATAAATAGCAAAGTTGAATCTGTGTGTGAGAGACTCTACTGGTATCCCTTTAGATGTATTTATTGATTGATTGATTTATTTATGTAAATGAAATTCTGGCAAACCACATAAATCTAGATTCATCCTACTAATCTGAGATTCATGTGAGTCATTTTCATTACTTATGCTACTACAAGGTGCACAGAGAGGCCTGTAGAGAAGAATTTTCTGGATGCAGTCGAAGGAGACTTTGTACAGTGAATCACAGACTTGCCTTTGCTGAATGGTCATGAGCAATGGCCGTGTGGAAGGTTTTTTTCCCTGTGGATTAGGATGTCACCCATCACTTATTTATGCATGTTAGGAGGTGCAAGGCTTCCCTACAACCATCTCTTGTCTGGTATTTTGATGTGAGCTCATGTTTCAACCTTTCTCCCAGTCATGTCAGGAATTAATTTTTTCATCCTTTCTCAGCTGTTATTTTGCATAAATGTATAGCACTTAAATGTCCCGTATTCTTTTTCTTTGGAAAAATTGTTGGAAATTATGCAACAGATTTTGAAGGCATTGCAACCAGGGCACAGAGGCAGATGATCAGATGGTGTAATCTTACAAATTTATTGAAAATATTATGATTTGTTTTCTCTTCAGTGATTTCTTTTTTATTTGGAAGGAATTTAGCTCCTCCGAATTAAAAATTTAATGGTCATTAATATTCTGAGTATGAATGTTTTTATGTGTCTTCTTTTTATCTTGATCACCCAATTGCATTTCTTCTATCAGGTTTGGACCTCATCTCTGTGTCATAATTATTCTTCTGCAGTAATACCTTGGTAAAATAAAGAAAACAGAACTGGAAATAATATTTTGACTATACAAAGTTTCAGATGCTTAACTTGATAAGAGATCTTCCTCATGGTTTTATTTTTCATATACTGAAGCACGGTAATGCCCAACAGGTTTAAAATGTTTCCATGGTTATATAATACAAAATAAGACTCAAATGTGAATTTTATATTCCAATAAATATGGTGACTGTTGATTTTAAAGCATATTAGATCATCCACGAATAGGAGGCCTTTAGAGCATCAGGCTGTTTAGGAACAAGTGGTGGACAGTTTTGGAGAACTTCTCTTTCTTCTTGGCATATTTTCATGATAATTCAACTATTGAAGATAATTTACAACCCTGCTGGTACTATATGGAATTTATATCACTTTTCCTTTTAGACATTTAAACCACATGTCATTCTAGAAAAACGAGGACAGAGGTCCAACAAAGGAGTGATTTATTTTCAGTTAAAATACTAGCTACATTAAAACCACATGTTATTAAGTACTGCATAACCAAACCATGCTCAGAAGAACGCTTACGACACCAAAGCTTGCTTAAAATGCTTCTTTCTTTTTTTTCCCCCAAAAACTTTGGCAGTGCACACATTAACAGATTTTACCTGAGTTGCACAGTACATTGGCTATACTTCTCCCTTGGAGAAACAAACTATTAAAATGCCATAGTACAAATTAATTCAGTTCCTTATTATTTTTATTTCTCACATTTCTGGATGCTTGAACTTTTCTGTCCCTTTCAGGTGTCTTTGCATCTCTGTGAGTATCGCTCCTGAAACATAATACAATTAACGATGCTAAGACTGAAACATAGTTTTTCAAAGTGAACCTGTTTGTATTTGGGGCATATTAGCAACATGAACTTTTATAGTGTTCCTGTGAGAAGAGTAAGGTAACACACAGAACTAGTGCACAGGAATCCAAGACCAGGAAGGAAATAGGAAGATTAGAGTTAAGGGGCCCCAGTTTTGTTTTCAGAATGCAAATGCTGAGGACCAGTTTCTGTCCTCATTATGCTACACTTCCTCACCAGATTGCCTAGGACTTGAAGGGATTTTTTAATGCTAATGTTGCCAGGTGAGTTGTCCACAGCTCAGTGGAGGTGACAAATGAAGAATTTACCCTGTCAAAAGGAACTTCTGCCATTCCATCAAGTTTCCAGGATGGTTCCATGAATGTGTGTCTAGATCATGGTGGCACAGAGAGGGTGCTTGGGGGACTGGGAATTTAGCTGGTTCACCTGTATGCTCCTAGGAATGCAAAACCCAAGTGCCGTTGCCTCACTGTTCAGATTCTGTTCAATGTGCAACTTGCATGGACTAGAAAGGCTGTCCCCATGCTTTCGCAGAACTGCACAAGCATTACCGAATCACCACAATACCTGTGTCTCACAGGTAATCACTGGACAGTTTTAGCCTTAAAATGGGATTAGCCAGTTACTGTCAAACAGTCTTTAAACCAAACAGAGATCAGAAGCAGCAAATTTCTCTGCTTGTATGTTTGAAATCATTCTAATTCAGATGTTACAGTCACATCTTGAAGTCATTAATACTAACTTAAGCTTGCCTGGAATTCTCATTTTTCCTGAAATTGCTTAGCTCAAGCAGATTCTGAAGTTCTGATTCTGCATCAGCAACATGCTAAAATTTGTAGTGTAGAAGGTAAACAGCTAATGTTATGTGTCTTTTTTCAGCCCTTGGCTGCCTAACTGAAATGAAGCATATGTAGGAGACAATATAGTTTATTAGACAATAGAAACTCCACTGAATTAAAGCTGGCTGGTTTGCTAACTTGTCTTGGATGGAGATCAGTGCCAAGTAACAAAGGAGATGGTGCAAGAAACCACAGTGGACAAAAAAGAACCATGTGGGAGACTTGATGTGCCAAGCTTAAATCATAAATTGTCATATTAAATTTTAGGATAATGTTAATCATTCATGTCCAAAATTATTATTGAATCACCTTTGCAATAAGTCCCCGAACTGTACAATATATTTCACTTTTTTTTATCAGCCTAGTGGGGACCTCTGTAGTCACAGCTGAAGTTGCTGCCTAACTGCAGTAAGTAGGAAGTACAAGGCAGCTGTTCTCCTTCTGCCTCCTTTGCCTTTCCTGAAGCATTAGAAAGCTGTTGCTGCCACCAGCTCTGAAAGAATATTGTGGAGTGCAGCGTGGCAGCTATTGCTGTGTTAAATTGAGAGGAAAAGCCCTGTTTGGGCTTCTGCTCTTTGGTGGCATTTGGAACAGAAAGGTTATTTCTCCAGGAATCTCTCTATTTCATTTCCCAGTTGTGGTTTATTGTCCAGAAATTATTGTCCTGCATTGGTTTTCTTCCCTAAAATTAATGCAAGTTGATTGTTCATTTTCACTTATTAAAACTGTGTTTCTCTTTACATGACTCTCAGAGCTATCTTTTTCATAATATAGATGATCACCTATTTTTTCTTTGTATTGCATCATCCAGCTGACTTATCTTTTCCCTTTCTCTAGATGTTTCCAGATGTGTGGCTGAGAGGAAGTACACCCAAGAACAAGCTCGCAAAGAATTTCAGCAAGTGTTTATCCCAGAATGCAACGATGACGGCACATATAGTCAGGTTGAAAATTTTTCATTCAGTGTCTTGCATGACTGGAAAGTCAGAGTATGTGTGTTTGAAAAGGGTGAAGAAGAGACAAATGTAATGAAGGGAAATGTAACTCCAAAATTAAATGTAATTTGTGCCAACACGTCAAAAAAAATGGAAGGAAAATCTGTGTTATGTATGGAGTCCTTGTTCTCTTTTTCTCAGTTGGCCAGCAAAGGAGCCAAACATTACCACTGTTGGTGTAATACACTCCCTGTTCTTCTAGGATCAGGCAGCTGAGTCATTCTCGTAGCCCCCTAAATACTCATCAGATGGTAAAATTGGAATTTGTGATCTGTTCCTGATTTGAACCATAAATCTTGTGACTGGAGTCCATATCTTAAGTGCTAAAGCATGAATCATACAGAACCCTTCTGTATTCTCTGCTGAATTTCTTCACAAGCATATGGTCTGACACTAATTTACTTAGATTGTGGAATTCAGAAGGAACACAGTTAGAAGCTTATCCTGAGGTACATGTTCCAGTCATGATCACCTTCTGCCACCTCCGTACCACGTTTCAGTTGTGGAGTTGTGCAGAAGACAATCTTTCTCTTTTTAAGCATGATGAGGGAAGTGATATTGGCCCTTAGAAAATATAATGAAATTGATTTCTAAGTGGAATTCCAAGAGTTTCCTTTCTGACAGCTTGGGATATGAATAATGCTGGCAGAAGCACTCTGTCCTGCTCCTTCAGTGGGTGGAACAATATGTTCTCTATGTGGAAAAAAACTCAGGATTGCTTGTTTCAAGAACAGTTTATGTGTCCCTTGAGGAACTTCCTTGTGAGGTTTTTATAACACCTGCACCTCACTCATCTAAGACAGGGTGTAAACAACCACATATTTCAATAGTTTTCTCTTCCATTTGATTCTGAAGGACATACCACACTTGGCTTGAAATATTCTTTATGCTAAAAAATCATGTATAGGACTGAGATGGGTCCGTTGTGGTTTATTGTTCTAGGTGTTGTCAATATAGTTGGCTGGATGTCTTTTGTGCTCATGTGTCATGAATGCTGTGGCATAACAGGCACATGTCTGACAAGCTGTACATGGTTCTTGTTTCTGACAGGTTCAGTGCCACAGTTACACTGGATACTGCTGGTGTGTCACTCCCAATGGTCGTCCTATCAGTGGTACTGCCGTGGCCCACAAAACTCCCCGCTGCCCAGGTAAATCTTGTTTGGCTGGCCAGGTTGTATGACAGTATGTCATGAACAGCAGAGTTTATCTGTGGCATCTGATTAGACTTCAGCAAAAGAAGTTTCCACTGGAAGAGTGGTTCAGCCCAGAAATAGCTGATGGTGGGAACTACGGATGCCCCATCCTTGGAGTTTGGTAAAATTCAACTGGATGAGCCTCTGAGAAAGTTGGTCTAGCTTTTCATGTAGCTGTGCATGAAGGCTGAGGTCACTGCCACCTTAACCCTTCCTGTGATTCTGGGATCCATCTACTTTATTTGTACATTAATCTAGCTTTTGAAGGTTTTCTGCAATGGCTATTTACACATATTTATGTGTCCATGTATGAAACCAGGTGACTGAATTGCTGATATAGCACTTTATGTTGTAAACTCTCTTGCACATAAATTCATTGCAAAAACATTTCAGAGGGATTTGCCTTTTTTGATAATTCGAATATTTAGAGTACAGGAAAAAACCTAGTGGGAATGCCCACTTGTAACATAGCCCAATGAAAGAACTCCCACAGCACATTCCACGAATGACCAAATCCAGAGGAGAAATAAGAATAAAAAAAAGCACTAAGAGCAAAATGAAAAAATTGCCTGCAGAAATTAACTGGCAGATCAAACTCCCTGCCTCGCATGCTGCCTTTTGTCTTTCATCAGGACAATTAACAGGTTCTGTTTTTTAGGGATTTGCTTCTGACCCTATTTCATTAACACTGATGATAAGTATAAATCTCAAGTGTATGCATAGTTGTCAGAATTGCTGTTTACATCCCTTGAGGTTGAGAGAATTGCACAGAAATGGCTCTACAAATATTTGCACACTTTATCTATTGCATAACTATTTGTGCTGCAGCACCATGCTCTGTCAGAAAATGGGAGAAATAGCTTTAGAAAGCCAATCCTGTAATGTGAACGAAGCTGAAAAAGAAAGTGGATTGGGTAATTTATCTGTCCTAATCTACTTCAATCATTCAAGAACAACATTGATGTTTTTAATAAATAGATGGAGGAAGGAAGAGACCACTGAGAAAGTTTCAGCAAAGTTTATAGAAAGTTATTTTTATTTTTGAGGTCTTTCTAGTTAAAATGACTTGCAGAATATTTCAATCATCTTGCCTGTACGTGAGCTTTATCCACAAATAACACTCTTCAGAATATTCCTTTTAATCCATTTGGAAAAGTCACTGTGAAACAAGACTCAGTTGTGAAAAATAATATAAAATATTCAGAAACCTTAAAATAGAGAAAAATGGGCACTCATTTTCATTTTAGTGTAATTATCATTTATTACTGATTTGCATCTTCAGAAGACACATGGATGTGTCTTCTTTAATTGTGGATGTGCCATCCCTGGAAATGTTCAAGGCCAGGTTGGATGGGGCTCTGAGCAACCTGGTCTAGTGGAAGGCATCCCTGCCCAAAGAAGGGGATTTGGAATGAGATGAACTTTAAAGTCCCTTGCAAACCATTCTGTGACTCTATGATGCTATGGCTAGGACAGCACTTTCATGCTTCAGTGTAATTTTGAGTAGAGATGTTTTTGCATCCATAGCTAGGGCTTCTCTGAGAGTGCACCTGTTTCTTTCTCTGCAAAATCCATTTTTAGGTTCCTCCCTGCCTTTCACTAACATCTGTGAAAAAAGGGTTATGCTGATGCTGAAAGTTCAGTAAATTATTGAACAGATTGTCAGATGTCTCATAACACAAGGCACTATTTTAGCTCAAAATGTTGTTGAATTACTTGCTATATTTTCACTTTTTGCATTTATACTGGTATTATTGAGGAGCAGCTGCAGTGTAGTTCCCAGCTAATTAATCGATTATTATGAGAATTATTCTATATCTCTACAGGAACCTAACCCTAGTTTTTCTCAAAGGTATATTCGTGTGCCTAGCAGATAAACTGCCAGACTGCTTCAGCTCATTTTTGGAGGGGTGGGAAGGGAAGTTATTTTCACAGAAATGCTAAGGTGAAGGTCATAGTAGCACTCAAATTGAATTTAGTAGCTCAGAGATAAATAAACTGCTCCGGGGCACAGGTGAGTATGCAGAGTCTGATTTTGATCCATGGAAAGATTGTGGGTAATTTTTCAGTTGTTATGAGACCCCATGGGATTATCTCTGCACATTTCGTCCCCTGCTTGTATCAGTATTCTCATGTTTTACTGTTCACCACTTCTCCTTTGTCCCTCAGGAAAGAAGTCCAGCTACAGCAGACTTTGGAAGTAAGACTTGAAATGCTAGGGGATTTTGCAGTGCTATTAGCTAAGGACTCAATTTTGAGAGATCTGGAGAAACCTTTTCATTTAACAGAGAAGACAGCTACAGATTTTCTCAGAAAGTTATGGGGTATAAGAAGGCAAAAATCTTAGTTCGTGTATTACAAAATGAAAGTCTGATGCACAACTGCACTCTTCTCCCATTTCCCGGTATATATTCAAAATTGCCATCTGTTTAGGAAAATGGAGTTGTTTTTTTTTTCCTTATAGGACTGTTGATGTTTTCCAGACCACTACTGATTCCCTTTTGTACCTTTTTATTTGGTACAGCTATGCACAGGAATTATAATCAAAACTTTAGTGGGTCAACTGAAGTTGCGTAGATGTACTCCTGTTTTAACTAGTATTACAGAGATGCCATTTCTGCCAATACTGTAGTCCCTTGTCAGTCCACTACACTGTGTCTTCCTAGCCTTGATGCAGGAATTGCCTTGCTTTTTTTGATATGCAGGCAGATTTTGATATGCAGGCAATGGTGGCAACCTGACACCAGCATGTTTCTTTATTTTCACCTGCTTCTGTGTATTCTGTAGGCTGGATGCTATAGATATTTCAAAGATATTTATGCAGATTTCTCCGTTTGCCTGTACCATACATTTTTCTCCCAAGATCACTTTTGCCACATTTTTCCTTTAGAGGAAAATGTGTACAGACAATCAAGATGCTTTTGTAATGATTTTCTCATAAATAATGTGCTACCATGGAATGTATGAAAACTTCTTGTTTTAATGAAAATGTTGGGTTTATTTTCAGTTCTAGGTTAGTTTTTCAGCAACTTCAGATAAGGTTCAAACACATGTTTAATCAACTATGCTATTTTCAAATTATGGGATAATTTCTTGCCTTTCATTTTCTCCCAGTGGAACTACCTTTGGTGAATGCCCAGAAATAAGCAAGAAGAACATGGCAGTCTGGAAGAACTTGACTTTTAATAGAGGAAATATGGAGCAGAATTTAGGATGGGCAGTTAGGAGTTTGGTTTACCAATTCCAGCCCTGATCCATGCTTCCCGTTTGCTGTGTGATACTGAATATGCGAGACAACCTTTACATTTCCCTAACTGTTAATGTTGGTTAGCTGAATAACGTGATGTTTCCTAAAGTTATCTCAGGTCCCATGTATAAGTGTAAAAGTGTCCCGTGTATATTTTTTACGCATCAACAATAGCTGCCTGAGCCATTTTTTGCTCATTGAGTTATTCTTGTTGCTCTTATTTAAGCTGCCTTTTGTACTAGAGACGTCAGATGTGGAAGGATGAAGGTCATGAGCAGCATTAAAAAATGCAGGGCTTTCCAACTGTTTTATGTAAACCTTTGCTTTAATTACTATATCTTTACCTGAAAGAGGCTCTTCTTCCATCCTTTTCAGTTTTTCCCACATGAGCATTTGGTACTGCTAAGACACACATGATAAATCTCAAAATGCTGTTCCACTCCATGAAAATAGTCTTAACTATTTCAGGAGCAATGGTGAGAGGGACAGTAAATCAAATACATTCCCATGACGGCATTAAAAAGAAAGCTCCTTAAAAATGATTAATGTCTCCCAGTACTTTCACTAAAGAACACCAGACATAAAAAAAAGACATTTTTACAACTCTCCATCTCTGTTATCAGCACTTCAGGGAACTACAGAAATTCCATAGGCAGGGAGTCCTGAGAAATGGGGCAGAAGTTGAGAAGCAGGTGTTAAATTATTGTTGGAAAATACAGTGTTTGCCTATTGTAGGGGGTTTTTGCCCTATGAAATATGCTGGGCTCCTGTCAGTGAGATTGCAGAGGTATGGAGACATGTTTTATTCTCCTGTGAAGTAGTTTTGCTACCTTTTGATTAAGATGGCATGATCATCTTTTATGGCCAAAATACAAGTACCTTTAGAAATTCAGAACTCTTCCAACATAGTATTGTGATCAGGTAATATGATGAAAAAAATATATTTGAGAAGGCAATGAAATTTTTAAATTTACATTAAATTGTTTTTGTTAGCTGGAGAAAAATATCCATTCTTGAATCATCAAGATACTTTGTCATAATACACACTACTTTGCCTATACATACTGTGCTGGTTTGGCCAAAATCTAGTAATATAGTCCCTGAGAGAAAACCAGGTTGCAACCACCCTTCCCCCCCACAGGGTTCGGGAAAAAAAGAAATTTTTCCTCGAAGGAAAGTGAAAGAGATAAAAACTATTTATTTTAACAAACACACAGGAAAAGGATAATGATGCTAAATAATGGATTAAAACCCCCGCTATAGAGAGAAACCTGGGAAGATTTCGGAGTCCTTCTGTAGGTGTGGTCTCTCTCCTCCTTGGAGCTGGTTGGTGAGGGCATGGGCCCACCCCTGGACCTCGGGGAGAAAATTCTCCTGATGTGTTCTGTTGTTGTTGAAACAGTTCAGAAGAGAAGAAGAGTAAAAAACCAAAGTCCCAGGAAACAAAATTCAGCTCTCCGTCTCACGCCAAGAGGGAAAAAAAAAACCAGCTGGCTCAAGAAAAAGCAAGCAGGGTGCTCCCTTCGTGCCTTCCGCAGTCAGAAAAACACTGAGGAGTGTAATCTCTGTGTCCTTGAGAAGCTGCTTTGGAAAGTTCATCTGGGTTTTTTTTTTCAAGCTCAGTTTAAAGGCACAGAAAAGGCACAATATTACTTTTTTGGGCATAGAGCATGATAGGGGATACACATGATAGAGTCACCCCAAGACACATACATAGTCAGACACATCTATAGGTGAGATAGGAATAGCAGGGGGAGTTTACCTTTCTTGATATCTGCATTCAGTGATTGCATATCAAATATTTTTGATATTTCTTTTAGAAATCATTATCTAAACTAGGTAATAATAGACTTTCACCTTCTCTTTTAAAGCCCAGTCCCGTATGATCATAGCTATAGAAAATAGATATGCTAAAATCACAAACCACAAAACTCACATCACATTCCCTTGGAAGATTTATTGTGCTTCAGATGCTGTTAGAGCGAAATTGGATGGAATTTTGGGGTTTGCAATAAACTAAGGCATGAATATGTCTGCCTTAAAAAAAAAAAAAAAGTTCATCAGAATCATAAATAGATAGATGGCTAAGTAAGTGTACAAGCTTGAATGGTACTAAATTCTTCCTGTTAAAGTAATGCTGCTGAATCTAATATCCCTCCTTGTCCTCCATCGTTCCATAAGGATATTTATTTATGTGGTTATTTGGTTGCTTACAGTGTACTGAAAACTTGGAAGCCAATTGCATTGCCTGACTTTTAGATAAGTTAGAAGTTGCTGTTTTTGTTTCTTGCCTAGCTGAAAATGTGGGGATTCATCTTGATACTGAAGACACAATTTCCTAAAAACTTGCAAATGCAACTTCCTATCACCATTTAAGCCAGAAGTGCTTCTACCTTAAATATACGCAGAAAATGGTAGAAAAAAGATACAAACTCAATAACTCCTTGCCTCGAATTTGGAGACAACAAGAAAAGTTTCTGCTGCATAAACTGAAAATTTCAGGTGGAACTGTATGAAGGGCACAGGTTTTCCTTTACAGGAAATTCTGTGAATATTTTTGTTGACTTCCTAAAACTATTAAAAAAATTAATGTTAGCCTAGTAAACCTAATTTTCATAGAATTCATCTCATTTCTTGCTGAAATTAGATTCAGTATGATAAAATTAGTTTTTAGTACTAGTAGATGTCACTCTCTTCCTCCATCCATTAATTTTCCATGGAAATTTAGGGTAAAAGAAAATCAAATTCCACTGTCCTTGACTTTAGTCATTCTCACCATTTCTCATGTAGATTAAGTAATGTGAATGCATCTGGAAAGATTTTTCTGCTTTTAGTTTAAGATGTGGAATATTATACAAATTTCAACAATGCGTTAAATTACTTATGTATAAACTGAGTTCAATTTATAATAATAGTTTGAATGTACATAGAGGGACAACACTGGTACCAAACTGGAGCAGAGTGGGTATCAGTGGCAGTTCATCACACACATTCCCCCTGCTGAGACATCATTTCTACTCACAAATGAAAAATCTGTTTTTAATGCTTGCGTGACTGAGTCAGGCCTAAAATATCTGGATTTGCAAGAAAATTATAATTATAAGCCTGTGCATCAAAATGAAGTTCAGAAACTACAGAGTTAATAGTAACTGGATGAAATTTGAGGAAAGATTGGATCACTGGTATTTAGTGCAATTAGAAAAACCTGTAATTTTGTATGTAGTACTTCCGAACACTGGAACATCTTATTTGAGTTCAAGCTGAGCCTTTTATCAAATGCAAGCCAAGCACCAAAAACTCAGATCTTCTGGGTTCAGCATAAATATAATATCTCCTCCTCTTCAGAGTGAACAACATGGGTTAGTACTGGAGTCTATTTAGAGCAAGCTATCCCAAACACCCTTGGATATAATTCCTACAATGATAGCAACTTTATTTTTCCTGCCTGAATTAATCCTGATGCATTGCTAAATTTAATACTGATGCATTGCTAAATTTATTGAATGGTGACTCAATATAATAAAAATACAGTAAAATACACTATCGCCATAAAAGGAAACAAATCTAAACAAGAATATTTTAAATATGAATATATAAAGCTGTAATATGGATATATAAAGCTGTATTAAGAACTGAATCCATCAGTAGGTTTCCATCTTGGCTGCATTGCCATATATTCTTTTATGAAGGCTTTAAAATCAGCAGGGCTGATTTGTAATGTTAAGCATCTTCCCTCTGGCAGACTCCTTGTCTAAACTTCCTGCTGAAGTAACCATCAGTTCACCATGGTAAGCAAGGCCTGTGATTTAGTGGGTTCTCTTATTTAAATTGTCATTTTAGAACACAACTATTGTGCTGCAAGATTTGGGTTTTCTTTAGTGTGTTTTAAACACAGTGAAAGCAGTAGTAGTAGTAGTTGGAGGAATAAATTAAGAAAATTAAGGCAGCTAAATTATTTCACGCACATACAAGCATCTGACAGATGTGTGATTTTGGTTGTTTTTTTCATTATAGCAGGCATATGTAAGAAGAGACTATGTGGTAAGAATTGAGACTTCATGTTTTTAAATTTTGATCGCTTCATGTGGCTCTTCAGACAGAAAAATACCACTTTTAAAGGTGATTTTTAATGTAACAGAGACAGATAAATTGTTAAAAAGTGGCTAGTAATTAGAATAATAAAAATGGATGTAATGACACATAAGGAAGAAATAAGAAAGGATTTCTATTTTAAACCCTAAGGACAATTGCTTCCTTGAAAAACTACTAAGAAAATTAGTGGATTCTCCATTTCTTGATGGCTTGAAAGCAAGGCTGGATTCCGGATTGGGTTGGAATCCAGGCTAGAAGAATAAGCTGTTAATACCCATCTCTTGTAATCTTCTTGACTCCCTTCTCACCTCTGCTGTCTCTTCTCCCAAGGGCCACAGCTCTGGGGGTGTGTCCTGAGCCCAGCTCAGGTTCAGGCTCAGGCTCAGATTTTTACTCTGTGTTCCTGCCGCCCCCCATCACACAGTCACTTTCCCACACCAGCACAGGGTTTCCACAAGGCTTTGTGTGAAGCCTTTAAAGCAGACAGGGACAGTTTTTAATCTGAGCCAGGCCTGGACTAGAGGCTAAAAAAGCCTCTCAGAGCAGCTGAGGTGTGAGGGCAAGACTGAGTAGAGGGACGGAACTGCCGTGTATGAGGGAGCACGAGGGAGTGCTGCTCCTTCCTGCTGAACCTGTCCTTGCTGGGGCAGTGGGAAAGGGAAAGGGTGATCCTGGAGCACGTGAGTATGTTCTTGCACGTGTGTCTGTGTAGTGTGTAATGCTACCTTTTCCTCAGGTCCTGGATCCACTGTCAGTGAAGTCTGACAGTGTATGGATTGCACAGGGAATGCGGAATGCGGAAGTCAGGCAAAGCTAAAACCTTTGGTTTGCAAAGGAAGTTTATTGCTGTAATATTCAAAATTTAAAGCTGCACTGTATTTCTTAGATAGCATATTAGACATGAAAATAGTATTTTTCTGGTTAATTCCTTTTTCCAATTGCAGGTTCAGTGAGTGAGAAGCTGCCACAACGAGAAGGTGCAGGCAAAACAGGTAAATATCTTAGCTGGCCTTTAAATAGAAGCTAAAATAGCTGTGGGAGACACTAATGTGATTTTCCATACATTTGAATTATCAATATAAATTTGCGTTGTATTATAGCTGCATATGTAATATATATGCATGCATACATGTTATTAATTTCATGTTTGCATTGTAGATATTTAGTAAACTTATAAACATATGTATATGTATGCATGTATTTATATATATGTATGTATGCATAGACACTATATTTTTCTAGTCTCAGTCCTACAGACTTTGCAATTCAATGCTGTTTGGAAGAGAACTTGCCTTCCCAAATCTATACTCTGAAATATTTTCCGATACTTTTTGCTTTTTCTGGAGAGCAGATTATTCTGTGTATTTGATAAAGACAGCATTCTGCAGTCCCAAAATCTTGGGAACTGGAGTTCTCACTTTATTTCCATAGAAATCAGTGCTTGAGTCATCTTGGACCCAGCACTTTGCTTTATATTGTGATTAATTTGTCTGATGGCTTATATTTGTGGCCAGAAGATTGTTGTTGTTTGATATAGATCACGATGTATATCTTTTTGGCAGGACAAAATCTGATGTGAATGCAACATAGCTGGTAGATTTAAATGAGTGAGATGTCTATGCTCTAAACAAAACTAAAGCTTACACTCTCCAAACACTTGAAAGAATTTTAGGTTCAGCTGAAAAAAACAATACTGAATATTTCTGTCAGTTACGCTGCAAAATTTAATTTTAAAGAAGTTACTCATTTTTTTTCTAATGTTAATGCCTATCTGTTTGTAGCACTGTAAATATAATTGAAATTTTTTTTACAGGCTCTTTTGCAGTATTGCAATAAACTAACATTTAAATAAACTATAGTTCTGTTAGGCTAAAAGAATCAGTATTTGTTTAAGGCTAATAATTACAAAGTACTGAAAAATTGTTCCTTCATGTATTTCCAGGCAAATTATGGGTTCCACTTACCTTAGGTTGCCCATTTGCTTCAGGTCTGGACTTCCATTTTCAGCTTTGAACTGAACAAACCATCCCATATATAAAACTTGTCTGGAATCCTTTATTTTTGTTTGTGGCTGTGGCAGCTGAGCTGCTGAACTCTGAATGAACAGTCATAGAACAAGGAAACGAGCACAGTTTATCAACTCTCCCTTCTTACCGCGTATATTTGTGTCTCAAGTAACATGACTGCATTTTATTCATGCCCGGTTTTTATTCTCCAGCACAAGCCTGCAGCATGAAAGGCTTCTGACCTGGTTCCCAGGAGATCTCTGCTTCTTCTCAAATGCTGCTCTCTTCCTCTCCTCACCCTTCTTCCAGATGGTCACTGCCTATGCTTTAAATAAAGTAATGTTGTCAGAGACATCCCAAATTCTTTAGAGACTGTCACACAGTAGGGACCAGGATCATACTTCTGTCTGAGTTAAGGAGCTATGCTTCAGCTTCACAGCCAGTGTAGTAAAACATATTTTGTAGCTCAGCTTGCAAGGGTACAACTGTATTTCTCGAAACAGCCATAAGACACTCTCCTCCTCTCTCCTCTGCATGTTCCTGTGGACTAACCAGGAGTGTCTGCCCATATTGTAGCCCAGCAAGCTTAGGCTGGTTCAGTGTTCTCGGTGCTCCAGAGGATGTGCTTCAGACCTTCAAGGTGTGGTCTTGAGGACTCTACTCAAGAGACAGCATAGACTTGAGACAGTCTCCCCTTCCAAGATGTCTCATAGATATGGATCTGGTGAGCCATATCTGTTGTAGTTGTGCACCTTGCTTTCTCTGGGTATTCCAATATTGAAAGAAAATTTCCAGCTGCAGATATTGGAGATCAGGAGCTTTTTTTGCATGCTTGTAAATTTAAACATTTAACTGAACAGAAATGAAGCTTAAAAGTTATTCCCTTAAGTATGTTCTCTGGCCCCACAGTTCTCTCCTCTATCCAAGGAAAATATTTAGACTCTGAAAAGCACAGGTGTCAGAGTTGGGATCACATCCCTTTTTTCTGATTCTTAGCTGACTGCAGGACTGTGTTCTTGGTAACTGAACTCTGACAGCAAAAAGAATTTAAACAGGTTTGTGTTTAAATATATACATATAGGGACTGGTATGCATGTGCCAGCCAGGAAGAATTGTGCAATTATTATGTGAGCTATCTAATTAATATCAATCATTAAACATATGTCGTATTACAACAACACCACCACCAAAATTGTTTTAAATGCTGCTTGAACAAAGTTCAGGAGGCTAATTTTGATTGGGATGGTTATCACTGAAGTTGCAGCATTATGCTGAATTTCAGGTAATTACATAAGGTTAACTGTGTCACAAACTGAAACTGTGTACCAAAAGATGATTAGAAAAGTGTCATTTAAATGCAAACCCAAGTTTCTGGCTTGGCTCTTGGTAATATCTGCCTACCGTCAGTTACCTTCTAAAATTCTGGGTTTTCTGAATCACATACTGATTGATGATTTAAATATATGTCTTGATTTTCAGTACACTAGGATACTTGATGGCCTCTCTGAAATTAATCAATGGTCTTATTCCACCACCCAGAGGACACCACAGAAATGCCAGCAAAACTAATGAGGAATGACAGTCTTTCATAGCATTGGAGCAAAGAATCCTGCCATTGTGTGGACATGAAGAATGAGCACTCTTAAAAGAAATCTCCTTATGCCTTGGGTAGATAATTTTGCATTGAAAATACACTCCCATTGCTGCTGCTTTGGGTTTGTGCAAAGCATAGAGGTCACTATTCTACGGCTGGAAATTTCGGTTTACCTGCTGTCAATATGTACTTGGTATCTGTATTTGCTGTGACCTAGACTATGACTTTTAGAGGAAAAGGTCAGAGTGACCCCAAATCCTTTGCATGATTTAACGACAACTGAGACTTAAAAAAAACCCAAACAGTAATGGTGATAACAAAGAGAACAGGAGGCTCTTCTGAGTTGCAGTAGCAAGAAGAAAAGGAAAGAGATAGTGTGTTAGCCTAAAAGCTGCTGATCACTGTTACCCAGGTAAGGCTACATGCCAGAAGCAGCTTCTCAGTTACCTTTGATCCTGTCTTCCATGCAAATTCCAGGAAAACAATCTGGAAACTATTTTGGTCCGAGATGGAATTGGGAAACTGCAAGAAATAGTATTAAAACCTTTGCAAGGAAGATGCTGTTTACTGCAGTACACCTTGGATTTAGCTCCGTGCCACAGGAAACAACAATGGCTGGAAAATATGTACTAACATGGCCTCCTGAGACATATTTACCCCACATCTGCAATAGTTTTAAACAAAAAACCATAATAAAGTAAAGATGGGTCTTCGGTACCACTCTTTTTAGCAAAAGCTGATTTAAACAGTTTTTTATGTTCAATTTTTTTCCAGCACTACATCCACTGTGTTTTACTGAAAGTAAAATGACTCACATCTTCTTGTCATTTCTCTGCTTTTCCCTCCCTCTTTTCTTGCAGTAATGGTTGGTAGTGGGTGGATGGAGAATGCTGACCAGAGGATAACAGTTGTGCAGATAATATTCTGGTTATACAATCTGTGAATCTTACTTATAAACTCAACTTGATTCTTAAATAGATCCTGCCATGCTGAAAAAACTTTTGATTTTAAGGTATCTGCAGCCACTCATTCTCTCCAGACTGTTTTTGCTTTCACAGGTCTCACTTCTTCCATACATTTATCTAATTATTTCTTTAGAAATGCTGATTTTTCAGTTATAACATCTAGGTATCAATGTGCAGCATTAGAAATGAAGATTGACACTCCAGAGAGCAACTTGATCACTTCTTGCATCACCAAAGACCGTGCAATAAATTCATCATCCATAACCTCAAACCCCATCCATTTATAAAATGTTGTCTGTAAATGTAATATATCTATGTTGTGTAGTGCCTATAAATAATGTTTAAATTGTCATTTACTGGCCGGGGCTATGTGCAAATCATTATTTTCAATCATGTATGTACACTTATTTAGCTTACTCTCATAATTGTAGTCTCCTTGCAAATCTTTTCCATTCTGAATTCAGATGATGCCTCAGCTCCTGCGCTGGAGACTCAGCCTCAAGGTGATGAAGAAGGTGAGCAAATTTAACAGTGTGGTATTAAACTATGGAGTTATGGACTGTATTCCACAACATCAAATGCTGTCTTAAGAGTATCTACAATTGCTGGGGCAGTTGCAAGAAATTGTAAGCATCTGTACTTTTTTCAGGAACAACAAAGACAATGAACACAATAGAGTCTTACAGGCAGTGAATTTTGTGTGATAATCTTGAGATGAGGCTGTACCTGTGAGACCAGCATGAACAATTTTAAGTGTCACTACTGAGGGCAGACACAGATTTTAAACTTGAGCGAAAGTGCAGATTAAAACTCTATGTTCAAATGAACAAGTCAAAAGGTAAATCCTATCCTCAGCATGATGACTAGTAATATCACCGTTAAGGCTGATGTTTTGTGAGGCTTATTTGCCTCTGGAGAAATTAATTTCTCATTAAATAAGCAATAATAGTCCTATATTGTGGCTGCCTTATCACTCACTGCTCATCTTGCAGCATCTGATCTGCAGCCATTACATGTTTTGGGTCCAGACTAGGAGATTTTTATTCTAATTAAACATGATTTTAGTCTAAAAGTATTTCTTTCAATCTTCTGTACAAAGAGGATAAGGAAAGGACTATTCATACCTTTGCATGAGTAATGATTTTAATGGCCCTAGTATAAACCAGTGTGCCCTTTTTTTTTTAGATCCGTGTTTCTTTGAAACTAGCCACTTACTATTCAGTTGCTAATAACTTTTAAAAATGTTAACATCTATATTTTCTGTTGCCTTTTGTTTTTTCTAGATATAGCTTCTCGTTATCCTACATTATGGACTGAGCAAGTAAAGAGTAGACAGAACAAAACCAATAAAAGCTCAGGTAAGAAACTTAGGTTGTCCTTACTTTGCAAAGCTCCTGTGAAGATATGCATGAACCATTTTGATAACCATCATGCTTCCACTCTCGTTGTATGATAGTGCCTTAATGATTTGCGTGGTGATGATTTACTAAGCTTATGCATCATATGTTGAGTTTATAGAGAATTATTTTTGGCCAGGCTTTACCTGGCTAAAATGATATTAGTCCACTAAAGTCTCTGGCTCACATCTATTTGCATCTGTTAGTGGGTCGTACATTTAGTTTTTACATGCTTTTTAATTCTCTTCATCTGTGTTATCTGAATTTTTTTGGGTGATATGTAGCAAGAAGGCACTTGTAAAATAACGATGCCAGTTACGTTTGTCCAGTGGTAAATCTTAGGAGGCAAACCTGAAAAGAAGCAAACTCCCATCAGAAGCCAGCTGTCAGCAGGAATTGCAAAGACAGTGTTACCTGCTTTTTGCTACATCAGCCACCTGTTATTTACAAACTGATCATCAGTTTGGTGTGAATTAATTATGTTGCTTTTTAAAAATAATGGTGGAATTCTGGCTTTACTTATTTTCATCACTGTTTAGAATTGAGCTTTTCAAACCTGGACTCGGAATGTCAGGTGAATGTCCTAAGACTGAAGTCTCTATAGTATTCAGATAAGCTCAGTGTTCGGTAGATTATAAATTTTGATGCCTTTCTCATTGTTCCTTCCTTTCAGTGGGATAAACTTGAGAGAATCTTCCTGGTTTCTATTTCTCTGGAAAAATGTTGAGTTTGAAAGGAAACATTAGTGATGCAGTCTATGATTCAGTAAATCACCCCAAACCATGCTTCAAATCCAGTAGAAATCAAGGTTATGCTTTACATTAAGTACTGTGCTTAAGTATTTTACTGAATTGAGGCCTGAAAGGGTTTAGAAAAGACAAACAATCATCATAAGAAAGCAAGACGCTGAAAGGTTTAAAGATTCCTTTATACAATCTATTTTTAACATCAATGCGATAATTCTTAATACTTTTTTTCGCTCCTTGATTCTCCAGTAAGCACTTAAGGGAAGGAACTTAAACAGTGTAGACAAGAGTTTGAAGCAAATACTTTTCATGCTGGAGATTTAATTTGTCATTTCGTTAGTCAGTGTAGACAAGAACTGAATTCCTTTGGGATTTCTGTTGCATAAAATATGTGTATAGAAATTTATCACTTTTAGGAGAGTTTGTTTAATTTTTACCGTGCTAGAGACTAAAACAAGACTTCTTGAGCTTGCAGTGTAGCTGCTGGCAGCCAAAGCGCCAACACACACACACACACACACACACGCACGCACACACACGCACACACACACAGACAAAACAAAAAAGGTGGGTTTATTTCCGGGAACTGGTAACCTTCAGTCTCTTTAAAGACATATTTAGAAGAGAAGAGGAACCAGAAGCGTTGTTTACCTGTGACTGCTAGCCTGTCATCAAAAGCGTGATTGTGTTAGATTTGCTAACAACAGGACTTGCTCATGACTGTGGTGCCATACCCAGGCTGGCAGAAGTACGTCCAGAGGCACTGTGTAGCCAACCTTGCTTTAAACTGTAGCTATATCTGACATGCCAGACTGGCATATTCAGTCAAGGCGATTCCAGGTGCTAAAAACAGTGTCCTCACCAATTGTGTTGGGCAGGTTTTTAAAGTCTTGAAAAAAATAGGTAACATTTTTCCCTTATTACCTCTCAGAGTGATGCCAAAGCTTTTGGGAACATCCACAGAGAATTAACTCCGGACTGTTATGTGTACAAATCAGGAAAGATCTTGCCACCGAATCCAGTGGATTGTAAACTAACCACCTTCCCACTTCCAGGCTTCAATATAAAGATAAATATATATGTCTTCTTTACTCAGTTAGCTTAGTAAACTCTGATTCAGACTTGGTCGTACAAATACCAGAAACCTTATTGAAAAGTATTTGTCTAAGTAAAATGAGGAAAATTTATCTCTGCATAGGAACTGTTTATGAAACAAAACATGAAGCCAAATTTATTCATAATGGGCTAAATTTCCGTTTGTTTTTCCATAGTAATCCTAGTGTTCTCAAAGAAATTCTTGAGAAAATATAGCAAATAATGCTATCATCTAGCCCTGCCTATAGAACATAATTAAAAAAAAAAAAACCCTAAAAATTTCAGGCATAATACAAATATCCTATTTAAAAGCTTACTATTTTAGTCTGCACTGCTTTTTTTACCTCCTAGTTTTTACCTGAATATATGTTCTAATATATCATGGTCAACATGTCATCTAGAAACTTATCTTGAGCTGAGAAATCAATCTCCTTAGGAGAAAGTTTTTGTGAGTTAAGGCCACAAATGAATACATTAAATTTTTTGTACCCATCATGAAGTGGGTTGCTTTTACTATTCTGCAAATGACTTGCCAGTTACAATTACCCAGTAAAATCAGCGTAAACTTTTTAGGTTTTGGAAGATAGAAAATAATTGCTCAGGAAATTCTAGTTTATATTAGTTCTACAGTGCATTCACTTGACTGAATGAGCCTAAATTAATTTGGCACAGAGTAACGTCATTTGCAAGACTCACAGATGCAAGGCATGAAATGAGTGGATTATATATCCATGTTCTATAATGCCTTCTAGTGTAGATTCTTTTTGTTGGCTCAGAGAAATAGGCCTTTGCTGTTCACTTAAGGCATTTGTGGAGTGATATTTCACCTATAAGGTTTTGAGGACAAAATTTTACTCCCAGCAAAAATGCCATCAGCATTGTTACAATAGCTCTATTTAGAGTGCCTGATTTGAGTAAAAACATCTCCATTTTAGCTCTTTTTGTACATTGAAGATGATTTTCAAAATGCTTCTTCTTTCCATACTTTGAATAGAGTATTCATCTCATTGCTAAGATAGTTTTTGCTGAGATGCTTTATACATATGTCATGGTGCATTTGCAAATATTTTGTGAATACTCCCACACTCCTCACATTTTTCTCCATTTCACAGAAAATAAGGTGGATTTGCCATATCAAATTGACACAAATAAGAATTTTACCAACAGCTGTAGAAAATAAACAGAAAACATTGAACAAGGGACTGCGTGGGTTCAGATTAGGACATCAAAATGTAGCAGCCTACACTGCAATGTGTCTGTGAACTCAGTGTCTGAATTCCTGCTGTAGTTTGTGGTGCTGTAATCAGCGCAGTCAGCAGAGCCTGGAGAGCCACCCAGCTCACTGTACAGCCCCCAGCCCTGTGGGGCTGACTGGTAACTGGAGCTCACTAGGCATGGTGACTAGTTTAGATCTGTAGCTGATATTAAGATGTCTGTGCTTTAGATGTCTGTGCTTTAGATGAACTTAATCCCACACCAGTATTAGTTGGAAATCCAGGTACTACTCTTTTAGAGCTTTGGTGTTTTGTAAAGACTAGAGGATAGAAGGTTTTTTGCCTTGAAGAAACTGGATATTTTGGACTATGTTCTTAGCAATTGCCAGTTACTGTCACTTTGGGGCTCAGTGCAACTTTAATGTGAGTGGAGAAGACAGTGCAGATACTTTCCCATCACCTAACAGGGAAAATGCAGTCCCCCGAGGAGAGCTCAGGCTGAACTGTAAATCTCTTACATTCTCCTTATTATATCTGCTCTATCAGCAGCTTATATCCCTGTGGGATTCTTGGGAAAAAAGTGTGACATTTTTCAGAGGTTGTATTCCAATTTTTGAGTTTAAAATAGACAAAGAAAGTGTAGTTTAATCCTTTTTACAATGCCCAATGAAGCTTCAAATTCATTTTGTTAGCTTGAATTTAAGAGCCATTATTTTCTAGCAGTCTGTTGTGGGAGCACTTTCCTGAAAAATAAATAGGGTGAGTTTAACTGATATTTTTACTTTTCAGAAAGGTTCTTAAAGTACTCAGTAATTTCTCAGTAGGATCTGTACACCACAAAGTAAACCATACTTAGTGTAAAATTTCATTAATTTTGCAAATACAGGAAAGAAAAAGTCATCCATAAGCTGTAATATACTTAGATAGGTGCTTAAGGACCTTGGAGATTCTGCTGATAATGTAATTCAAGATTAAAATGTTTGAATATTGTTCTAGTGGCTAAAATACAGTACAGTTTCACCTATTTACTGTTCAGTTCTAGTCTCTCATTATTATACTCTTGTATTCTGTTTCCTTAAAGATTTAATAGTACGATATTCTTAGTGTTAATGATTTATATGTTCATTGATCATATAGTTATTGATTATGTATTTAGTGAGCATTGTAAAGTGGTTGTAAAATTGGTGTTTGTTGTGTTGATAATCTAGTATGACCAGCAAAATAGACCAGAGGAAAAACTGTTGCCTTTCTTTGTTGACCCAACAGTTCACATTTCATCTGAATCACACAGACACATGATGCAGTGTTTGTGCCAGCTTCATGATTTCTGCCATCTGCGGAAAATGGCTTTATATGCTTTAAGCTTATATGCTTTAAGCAGGTGCTAGAGGACAAACCATACATAATCCATAACAAAATAGGGTCGACCCAGAGAAAACCCTGGTCTGCCATTAAGGCTTCTGAGGCAGGGTCAGGTTGTCAAGATTCTGAACACATCTATGCAAAAAGCAGTGGATCATGTGATTATGACATTTTTCCTCCAGAATGAAGAATCCTAAATCAGAATTAATTGTCTCCTCAAACTATGGTTTTAGTGACTTCAAGAGTGCCCAAATTTCAACCACTGTATCTGGATATTCTGGTAATATAGAATCATCATCATCATCATAATTTTTTACTTCACCTGTGCGTATATGAAAGGGACACATAGCTTTTTATTTAATTTTCTGACACAATGGAATAATGTCTTATTGCCGCGTTTTTGCTACAGACTATAATTTTCAGGACTTTAAAAATCTGTTGCAAGATTTTATCAATTAGTCCCAGAGAGTTTGATCCAACAGGAGTTTCATTCTCAAAACACCATCTGGGAAAACACTGATGTTCACATACAGCAATGTATTATAGACAGGCTGCAAATGCAAATGAAAACAGTTGGTCTAATGTCTACTGAGAATACCTTCTTAATGGACTAAAATAATGAAATTGAAAGTGATAATTATGTGTCTCTGTCTATACAAAATAGCTGCTTGCGTTTATCTGTCTGTATAGTCTGAATCTGTTGGCAAAGTCTGCCAGTGAGACTGATTAATATGACAGAGTGACATTCTAAGAGCTGAATGCAGTTTTTATTGCCTTGTCATCTGACAGCTTCAAAGCATTTGTACATAAGAGTTTTTCTCACATGGAAACTATGTTGGTTGTCAGTGAGGTTTCTGTCTTGTTAGCCTGCTTTGTTTTGTTTCTCAGAGGCAATTGTTCCAGTGGGATCCCTGCGCATTGATCATTCCCTGAAAGTCACCTTCCTATAAAGGACCAAGACAAACCTTGTTCTGTACTCCAATGCTTGTGTTCATTACAAACTGAACCTGACTAACTTTTTCCTGTTATGCCTATCTGACAAAAGTCAGTTCTAAAGTTAAAAAAAAAAAACTACATGGAAAAAAAAACAAAACCAAAAATGTCATTTTCTTTCAAAGTAAACAAATGTAAGAGTTTGTGTGTCTGCCCAATTACATCAATTCTAAGAGCCATTCCTTTCTAAGCATAGGAAAATTAATAACCTAGAGACAGAAAACTGAGTAACAGCTCAGTGACTTTTTATTTATTCTCATTAATTGTTGCATTTTCCAGATGTTGCTTTCAGTGGTCATTGAAGACAAATTACGTGCAGTTGAAGTTGTGTGAGCTAGGAAGAAAAAAATAAGAATTAGTTGCATGTTCCCACTTACATATTTATTACAAAATAGTTAGAAGTTTTCTAGATGTATTTCGAATTAGGCTTATTTAACAGTGTGAAGATTTGGGATATGACACGAGTTATAACAGAAGGAAATCAAAATGAGTATCAAAACAAAGTGATGAAAGAACATAGGCGAGAGGGGGAAGAAAGTATTTTAAGAGTTTGTTGCCTCTCTTTTTCAGCAGGGGTTCCTAGAAGTCGTGTGTTGCCCTGCAGAACTCTAGCTAATCTTTCATTCTCAAATTTGCTTGTATTTAGCATTAAAGGAGGGACAGGTGAGGGTGACTCTTACTTGCTCTTAATATATTATGCCTATGTTGGACACTTAGAAATGGACTTCAAATTAATACATAAAGTAGATTTGCATAGGGAAAGAGCCTGAGTAGAAGTGGTCCATTAATTGCAAACCACTGAATTATACAGAAAAATTGGAGCTTTTTGCCTCTTAGTAGCTCATTTCAGCCTTAAAGACAGTGTTTCTTTCCAACAATTAGTGAGGTATGAGCCACACTGAACCATGGGAATTGCACTTCCAGGCTTGTGTTGTAAATGCAGTCATTAGCTACATTTAGCTGGAGAAGTCAAAAGCATGGTATTAAGTTGTGGAAATATATCCATGTCATGCCTACAGTAACTGATACTGTCATGGGCTAAAATTTACAACAACCTACTGGAAATCTGTGATGTTGTGGCACAGAGGTTTGGTAATCCAGAGTATCTGAAATGGAATTGACTTGAGCTCCAACAACTTCAGTTCAAACCATGAAAGGAAAGTTGAAGGCACAAGTATTGATTGTAAATGTCTTCAAATATGCCAATGGGCTATTAAGTCAACACATGGATTCTGTCAATGGGAACTCAGTCAACAACAGATGGACAATCCATCTTTGCCAAATTTTAGACAAGTTCAAGTCCAAACATTTTAACAGTGACCTTTCTACCTTGGGCTCATCTGCAAGTCAATTCCCTACACAAGACAAGGCACTAGCATTATTTCATTACATCTACAGCAAGTCTAAATGTTTTATGTTTGCCACGGATCTGGCTTTTGGGCCTTAAAAATCTGTGGGTGCTGAAAAACATGAGCTGGTAGAACATTTTTTGTTTGGCCTGTTCTCTTAGCAAAATGGTGCATGGAAGTTAAAGAGAAAAGCATTGCATGGAAGTTTAGTAAGAAAAACTCATGCAGAGGAAGACTGGAAGCTTCCAAAACAACAGCCTTCTCAGACCCTTTGGGTTGTCTCTTGTAGCTGATTCACCAAATGTTCCCTTTAGACTTCAAGAAGGAACTTAATTATTTGGAGTGAACTATAATTTCTGATTTGTATTTTACTATAAACTTAGCATTGTGAAGAAACTGCTGGGGAGGGACATGCATGAGGCACTGTCACAACTTGTTATATCCACTACTGTTATATTTTCAAATATTTTAAAGAGTAGGAGGTAGTTCTCTTTACTTCTCTTTCATGTGTTGTTGTTTTTCTGTCAAGAACCGCAATAGTTTTAGAGTAGAATTCTTTCTGAATATTGTTTGCAAGATACCCTCTGACAGCGGAAATACTCATGGCTTACAAACTACTGAATGTTCACACCATTAGGGCCAATCAGTAAATGGTTGACTTAGTTCCTAGTAGAGAACTTTGACTCACTTTTCAGCAGCAATTTTTCATGATATTCTAGTCTTGATTTACGCGTCACAAAAGAGGGAACAGTACTCTTCAACCTCTTCATGTTCTTCTCCGGTGAACAAAATTATTCTTCATGTTCTGGTCTTCTTTCTTTTCCTTGCTTTGCTTTGCCTTGCCTGACCTAAATTGGTAAAGGAAAATTACTGTTTTCTTTCAGTTCTTTCAGACTCGTCCAAGAAGATTAAACTTTCCAGACCTCCCCACACTGCTTGTATATTATGATTCATTCTTAGTTCATAGGCTGTTGAATCATGCTTATTATAGAACTGTCCTATCTTTAATAATCCTTTTCACAAGGATTTTCATTTATCTTCATTCTAATTTTACATATTAGTTCAAAACCTTAAAAAAGATCAAGCACTGACATTTCCAGCTTTTTCCTCCCACTACAGGGGAAGATCCTCCCATTCTAAACCATTAAAAAAAGAGCTCTGTTTTACATCCAGTTGATGTTCTTTTGCTCAGGATGTTCCAGGGCTTTACTGGACCCCCACTGTGGGGAGGAAAAAAAAATGTTTTATGCAAGGCTGATAATTTCTATTTTACTGCATGTGTTAAAATTTGATGCCAAAAGATAATAATCTTTCCTGACCATTTTTAATTATATCACATTACTTTCTGTAGCAAGTAAATGTCACAAAAGCCCTGCTTGAAGTTCTTCTCCTTTAGTTTTCAGACATGCACTGCCCCACCTACCCAGGGCTTTCTAGAGTTTACCAGACATCAGATTGCATAATCATGAAAACATCAATAAGGTCTATAAATCCTAAGAGGAATGTCAGGTTAATGGTCTGTATTTTAATGACAGATGCAAAAAAACATGTAAATCATGTTAATGCACAGAAACTTATTAGACTGGATCATATCTAATGACATAATCTTCCTGGGAAATAGATAAAACTTTCAGTCAAGACAGTCTGGATCTGGCTATGGCTGTACTCTGTTGGGTGGTATATAGAAGATAGGTCTTCCAACAGGGTAAACAGTAAGAGCTGCCAGACCTTCCATCATCATCCAATGACCTGACAGTTAGGAGAAAATGTCCATGTTCCATGCAGAGATGCAGTTTTTTCTTCTATCAGGATAAGTCAAATAACCAACTATCTACCCTTCCAATAATTGAATGAGTTTTGTTTGAAAAAGAAGCCAAAACCAATTATGTGAACCATGGAATTCTACTGCTTGATCTGCACAAAAAATTCTGACTGTTGTTAATGGAAGTACAGACCATGGGAGGACCATGTAATGTTCCCTGGTAGATCAGGTTATGGCTAGTCATGGTTGCTTAAATTTTGAGGGGTTTTTAATGGAGTGATTTATCACCTATGACTTCCAGCTTTCTTATTTGCCAAGCCGTGTATCTCCAAACAAAATTCTTGAAGAGACTGACAGCTTGTGTTACAGTTTATGCATTACTTAATTATTTTGTGAAAAATTCTTGGCTTTTTCCTTAATTCTGTAAAAAATTGCCACGTAATGCAGGAACTCTTTGAGGCTTCATCAGTAATTTTAGTGTTTTCCATTTGGTACAAAAGCAAGAGAAATTCAACACCTACAGTGACTTCTGTATGATGGGTGGAATTCATCCCCAAGTCTGTGTATTGGCCACAAGTCCTCAATGAAGCTATTGCATTAGTCTAACTCTTTGCAGCAGCATCTGCTTTTATGGATTGTTAAGGTCCCAGGTTAATGCTGTCATCCATGGATCCTTTGCCCTACCCTGTCCTTAATGCAATGTACTGAATTCTTTTGTTAGTTTCCAGTGTAGAATCTCCTTTCCATGCACAGCCGCACCAAGGGTCATCAGAGCAAGGGAACTTGTTGTGGTCAAATTTTGTTGCTAAAGTACATAGACCCACTGTGAGATCTTCTCATCTATACCCCAACTATTGTATTATTACTGACTTGCTTTACGTTTTACTGCACTTTGTATGTCATGCTCTGTCATCTCTCAAAGCAGACTGGTCCAGATAAATGTTAAGACACTGTGTTTTCCCTGTTTTCTGCAGTGCCTATGAATTACTGCCTAGGGATAACATTAAGCATTATTTCCACAATGCACTAGATTTCTGTGTTACTGGAGAAGAAGCAGTGGTTGAAGAGACAGACCACTGTTTTTCATTAAGCTATTTTTAATACCTGTTTTAGTTTAAAAACAGCAGGCTAAGTATCTGTATTCATCCACAAATAAAACTATGTTTAAATACAATTAAGGCTGTAAATTAAATTTCAGATCTTAAATTCTCGTGGTCAAAACACAAGAGAAAAGACAGGGAAAAGCTTAATATGCCATACTGGTTGAAAATGCAGTCTTCTGTGGAAAACACATGACTTACTAGGGAACTTAAAAAAAAATATTATCTATATTTGTAATATAGATATATAATAATATATATATTATACATATATAATATATTTTTAAAAAAATGCATCTTCAAGACAAAAATTCAAAGAACAAAAAGATCTTCAAATAAATGAATAGTTTTGGCTCAAAACTCAAAATCTTGATGATTCATTGTAATGTCTTGTTGGAGCTGTAATTTTAAAACTTCATTAGTTCTTCCTGTTTTGAGCGCTGGGTTCTTAGGCTGACAGTACACGTGCGACATAAGAGTCTCTCCGTTTTATAAATTCAGACACCTCAGGAAACCTGTAGGCATCTTGGATTGTGTGGTTCTCTGTGAAGTTACACAAAGAAACAGCTTGTTCAGGGGTTTTGTTTTGTTCTCATCTCTTTTTTTATCAAGACGAAACACTTTGAATGAAAAACATCTTTTCATTCAAATACTTGGTTTTCCAGCAGACAGTCAAAATAATATTTTTCAACCAACTGTATTATAGTCATAACAAGCTATGAAAAAAATTATGGTTTTGCCATTTAAACAGTGAGTTACCTTGTACCATTGTTTTCCAGTGAGACCTTAGTGATATTTTAACTTACGAGTTTTGTTCTTGAGTAAAAACAACTTATCAAAATCAAAAAACTTTTATTGGCCTCTATTTTAAGGAATGATTAGATGCAGTTTTTGTGGGACTAAAATGCATTATAAATACCTAAATTCCTCAAACATGGGTGACTTTTAATGCCCTTGAATTATTTTCCAGTGCACCCAGTTAGATCAGGGTAACAAACATTGATATTTGGTCTGGAAGCAGAGGAGTATGAAGTCAAATTAACTCTTCTAGTGCCCCCAAAATCTGAGATACAGTTTTGGCAAGAATGCAAATAGTTCAGAATTGCAAGATCTGTTCAGGTTCAAATCATAGGAAGGGTTGAGTGTCTCCCTCAGTCATTAGTCCAAATTTTCATATCTGTATTAAAGCAAATTCCAAAAGATAAAAGGACTGACAAAGACTGACCCTGATGGTTATATTTACCTGTTGTTTAGTGAATTCATCCTCATACTCAGACACAATGGAGACTCTTAACAGAGTCAGAGGTGTGATTAGTTGCAGAGGCTCGCAACCAGACTGTCATGGTGCAGTTAACTCTTTCAGAACATCTGTGTGCTAGCAAGGAGGTAGGGATGCTTTCTGTTTGTTTACTTGCCAACTGGTTTGGGGAGCAAAAATTTAAGTAACTTCTGATCTTGTTTCCTCTCTGACTTTCCTAAAACTCCCATTATGTAGCTAAATTCATAATCTCAAACTGCCAGAAGGTAATGAGAAAATTGTTAATCTCATTGCTCTCCTGTTTGGCTGTGTAAGTCCCTTAGCTTAAGGGAGTTGCAGTTTTATTGTTCTTGCAGTTTCTAATCAGATTTTAAAAGAAATCTAAGATCATTTTTGAGATGTGATTTTAAGTTCATATGAATTGACACAACAAAGAAGCAGCAAAGCCAGAAATATCAGTATAAATGTCAGTGGTTTGAAAGGTCACTTCTCCCCATTTCCCTACCAACATCTTTAGTATAAAACAGTGACTTGTAATGTAGTCACACATTCTGTAGTTCATCTCTTTAGCTAAACAGTCCAATATAGTAATAGCAAATGAATGTAGGAGGCGATGGTTTAGTTTCAGCAGGCATGAAGCCTCATTTTACTCAGAGCAGTGTAAATAGGAGTGACTCTGCTGCAGTTACAAGGATAATACCACTGGAAGACCATAAGGAGAGATGTGATTCAGGCCAGGAGGGTTTCTTTTAATTTTCTTTTAATTTTTCTCTTTATGAGGACATTAATGGTACAAGATGGATGATGGTGTTACCGCTTCTCTTGGAAAAGCAGTGCACACTCATTTCTTAAAGTAGATAGTATGTAGTATATCAGTCTCCTGAATTAGTGACAATAGGACAGGCCACCCCAGTCCTGCTGCTGTTGCATAGCTGGAATTCCTCTTGACTTTAATGAATGTGCTGTCAGCACAAGGGCTCCTCTACTCCACTGATATTGTCAGCTGAAAGACTGAATAAAGTATTTTCTCTTTATTACCTTTATGTACAACTTAATTGTCTCCAGATGATGTGTTTTGCACACTGGAGCATATTTATATTCAGAAACATTGAATATTCATTAATACCTTCGCACATCAGAGAATATGTAGCATAAGTAACCATGGTGCTAAGGAAATCATGGTACACTTACCTTTTCAATAGTGTTGTCAAAATGAGCCTGTGTGGCTTCTATATAAAGCACACCTGTCCACAGCAAGGCGAGATGAAAAATGCCTTGCTTCAGGTCTTTTTATCCCTCATATGCTTTGGAAAGCTTGCGAATCAGAATACTATACTTAAGCATAATCTATCTTTTATTTCATACCTGCTTTTATTGAAGTCTTCTGCAATGTTATTATAGTCTCTGTTATTCATCCTCAATGCTGGTTGCACACAGAGAATTCCCTGTTCGGTTCTGTTTCCAATCCTTTCTTTGCAGTCTTCTTTCTCTTCTGTCAGTAGCTGATCTTCACTGCCTGTTTCTCAATTTTTGCCTGGATATCATTGTTCAATCTCAAATGCTGCTGAACATTTCTTGTAACACTGATTTCTCATCTCTCTTTTCTTCCGTCTTCTCTTTAACTAACACAGCCAGAGGCTTAAATTGGAGACTTTATGAGAAGAATAACCAAGGGATAAAGGCTGTAGATCCTGCTGTGTTCTGAAAAAGCAATGCCTCCAAAACAAAGCTGAAAGTTCTTAGGAGCACCCAGTTGAGCAGGGACTGCAAAGAATAGGAGAAAGAGCTTGATTCCTAGATTGAGTAAACTTGGGAAGGTTTCTTTACCTATCTTTGTAGGATGTCTGAGACTGTTTCAGAGATACCTTATCCAGCTGTGGTATCCATACTGCAAGATACTGAAGGATCCCAAAATGCAGGAGCAACTAGATGTTTGATCCTAAAGCTAGTGAATTATAATTTCAGCTTAATTCAGTTCTTTTCTAAGTAAGAATGCTTCCTTAGTAAGAATTCATCCTAAGTAAGAACACTTCCTCAGTAAGAATGCTTCCTTAGTCAAGGCTGTGAGTTGTTTTGTGGAAGTTCATTTGACTTTTTCAAATAAAAATCAATACAAGTGTCATAATGTCAATGCTGTTGTTCTGACTGAATAGTGCTCAGAGTCCTGGACTATATTTTGTGCCAATATCACTTCCTCAGGATGTCATTATGGTGACTTAAGCAGCCTACAAAGTATTTTATGCGAAAACATCTGACGTCAGTTAGTGGAAGGAGACAGCATGGTTTCATTGCTTATATTCAGGGCAGCTAGCCAGGAACTCCGGGGCTCTAACCCGCTCTGCTTTGGGGAGGGCTGTCGCAATCTGGACAGATCAATGCAAGCAGAAAAAAAATTTCATCAGAGAGGTGGTTGAGATAGTGTCTAGTACAGGACTATGGAATACAATATGGAGCTTTACAGACATGCAGTACAGCAGGTGCAAGTGAAGAAAAAGATATTGTACTGACCCGCTCAAATAGAGGTGTTTCTCTAAATGAAAAGGCACGCTTTTTTTCAATTTTACATGTGGACTTCACATCTTCTGTTTTGTTTGTTGGTCTCAGTGTTTCAGTCATGTAAATCATGACATTGGATTTACGCTCTTTTTCCTTGCAACTACTTCAAATATTCCACCCCTTCATTCTGCAAACTATACCTGCCATTGTGTCATTGTAAAAAATGTATGTAGAACACAAGCAAAAGAGGATGCCCATGACTTTGGTGCAAGGGAGAGCCTGTGTCTTCTTCTGTATGTTATCTTTATGAAAATGTGCATGCATGTATGAGGCAAAATTACTAGTGTTCAAGGGTACTTGCTATGGGACTGTACTGTAGTTATTCCCAAATGAGATCCAAGGCAAGCAGGTTTGTAAATACACAGGCTTTTCCACTTTTCTTTAGCCTGTGTTTGTTCCTCGTGATTGATGAAAACAAGTACCACTAAAGGCCCTCGTGGACTACATTAATTATGCCAGTGGTTGATTGGTTTGGCCCCGAATGCTTTGTAACAATAGGCAGATTTAATTAGCAACAGCTCTGATTGCAATAGCTTTACAACCTCCTGGGAGCCTCATGCACTGAGCTTCCTTTTGCATTATTGTCAAGCCATTAAACAACGTTTAATTTTCCCAAATTAAAAAACCACAAAGCATACAATGCATTATATGTAGAAACAATAACAGAACTGTCTTCACATAAGCTGTAATAAAAACGTTTCCTTATTAGGTGACTGAATGCCAGCATTGCTCTTTCCTGTGATGCTCATTGTCTGTAAAAGTTAAATATTTAGAATCTGTTTTAGTTGAACAGTACTGCCAAAACCAGTCTTTTGGATTTTCTTTCTTTGTTGTTGAGAGCTTCAAAATAAATACAGCTTGAGGTAGTTGTGCATGTTTGTGTGGGGAGACAAGATTGGAACAAGTCTGAAAGGGCTGGAAATATCAAGCAAACACCTTGAAAAATAACACTTTGGGAAACCTGCTCTTTATTCTCGTGCACAATAGATTTTTGGGAAGTATTTATGCAAGACCTCTACCATTTATACAGGTTGTTTGTGTGGCATGTTAAAATAATGATCTTCTGAGCACATAAAGTAATCACAGGTTGTAAAGGATTAAGGATCCTTAGACACACTTTAAAACTCTCATTTTACTAGTTCAAAAGTCTTTGCTACTATCCGTTATCTAAGAAGCCTTTAAAATTGTTCTGAATATTCTTGGGACTGACTTTTCTGTTGCTGATCCCTACTGTGTGCAATGGAATGGTTCCAGTTTACAGGAGCAGAAATTTTGGCCTGGAATTTTCAATGTGACTGTGGATGTTCCATTCTTCAAAAGCATAGGGATGTTTCGCTCTCGCACCATATTTAGCATTAACTACTCTTCAGAGAACTATTTCTTTTTGAAAACAGAGATGAAAGTGGGGTGGAATTGGAATTTGTATTTTTAATTTCGATTGCCCTTGTTTTTTTCCAAAGTTTGAAGGTAAAGCCAAGCCAAAGATTTGTCTTTGCTCTTGAAACCAAAGCACAGGCTGAGCTGTTTAACCACGGCCATATGACAAAAGAAAAAAAAGAAAAGAAAGAGCAACATAAAACTATATTAAAAGTGGTTGGAGCTGAAAGAATTAGTATTAGAATATTCTTATTGGCTTTTACTCTTCTTTGGCTCATCCTCTTTATTGCACACAAAACTTTGCCAAAATCAGTAAACAGTATTCTATCTGAATCCTGGAGCTCTCCTGTTACGAATACTGACATCCTACGTGCTACATAAATAGTGTGCTTTGGATATAATGTGCTGAGGGGCAAAGACCTGTACAGCCTTTAATCTAAGATGAGCCTTTGGCTTTATGCAGGGTTAAAGCAGTGCAGTTACCTTTTGACCAGGCTTCATGTTCGTGTTTTGCGATCTCATACTGAGGACAAGAGTTCTGGGAGCAGTATCATCAACAGATGATGCCACCTTACAGAATTTGTTTGTTGCTCTCTTAAAAAATTTTTCATTGCACAACACAGTTCTTGTAATTAGAGACAGAAGCAATAAAATGCATGCTCATTTTCCACCTGCTTCTTGCCTTCTCTTTGAAAAGATGAAGAAGAAAAAAACAGTAGAAAAGTGGCCAATTTTTGATTCATCTGTCATAAGTTAGCTTTTAAGGGTGTAATTATGTTCTCAGTATTACTACAATTTTTTAATTTTGGAATTTTTTAAACCGAGTAGGTTTTAAGGGTACTTATCTGAGAGGCAATGGCAATGATGGTAGCATAAACTTTGGCATTATGGCTGTCAAAGTAACTGCCTGAAACCCTGAGGAAAAAATGGAGGATTTCTGCTTCAGCAGCCTGTTGAATCTCTGTGTTCCTGCTCAGTGCCAGAGGGCCAAATTCTTACCAACCTGTAATGCCCATCCAGTCTGCTATGAATTAGACACAGGTGCAGACAGTACTGACCATTTTGTAAGATACTCTGAGACATGTGAAGGAGTTCTACCAAAATGCAAAATAACATTCTCTTATTTTTTTGAACATATCTGCAGACTTTTAAACTACGCATCTCAGATCGCTTTCCCATAAAACAGACAGAAATCCTCCTGGCTCCTGCTGGCTTCTGCAACAGTAGTCAGGGTTCTGTCTGTAAGATGGTTGGAAATGAGTCCATACTTAGAAAATTAAATGTAGGTGGAGTGCAGTCACCTCAGGCAGGAGTTAAGCAATAAGGCTGGAAAACACTGCGTGGTGCCAACAGCATTAGCAGTGAAAACCAGTGGCAGGAACATGACACAGGCTGCAGCCAGGGATGCCGCTGTACACCTCTGAAAGGAAAATTACTTGAGTGCCTAAGGTCAAGTATCCAGAGTCATATCCACGCACTTATGAAAGTATCTCAGTTTCCCAAATGGCGAAGAGAAACAACTTCTGTTTCATGGAGGGGAAGTGCTAGATGGATAAACATTCGTGTAAGCTGGACGGGTTATTTAAGTGTCAAATTTTGAATTTAGGCACCCCTGTTTGCCTGTTTTGTTTTTTAATTTTTAGTAGAGCTATTCAAACAAATATGTACCCTCAGCTTACCTGGCAAAGAGTTTCATTTTCACAGCTCTATGGAAAAAGTGAACCAGCTTTATTTTCACTTCAAATCTGTTTTGAAAAATGAGAGATTTTTCCACTGGCAGGGAGACTAACATTTGCTGGTCAATATAGTCATAAAGCAAGAATGATAGCTTTGCGCAATTTTGTTTAGTGAATGAGCCTTCAGATTGCTATAGCAAGCTGGCCAGCCAGCCACTGTGTTTGGGAAAAGTCAGTGATTTTCATTTGCTGTAATTTTGGGCGGTGGCTTTTTTGTTTGGTTGGTTTTGCAGTTTGAATGCAGCAGGGCTTCTCTGCTCTGACAGGATGAGGCAGCCATATGTAGCAATATAGGTACCAGTATTTCCTCTTATGTAGGAAAACCAGATTTCATCCCGTTTGACAAATAACTGCTTTCAGATGTATCCTTGCAGGATGGGACAGTCATTTTCACATTATCCTCTCTCATGTTAGGGAAGTCAAGCTAAGAAAGGCTAACAAGGACACCTGGAGATGATAATCCATGCTCTTTCCATTAATTGAGCAAAAGCAGAATGAAGGATCTCATCTCCTCAGAAGACCAGATTTTTCACTCTCCTTGTGAAGCCTGATGCCATGTCATTGACCAGTTGACTTTAAATGAGTTTTGATTTGTGTAAAGGTTCTTTTTAAAGATCCGTTGAAGAAGGTAGGGTGTAAACAGTCCTTGGATCATGCCTGGCACTTTGCAAAGGCTTGCTATCGCTTTCACACACTGCTGTTAAAGATTTAACAAAAATACGCTGCTTTTGGTTCACTGCTCTCTCACATTTCATAGATGGTACAGTAAAATACTTGACCTGGGAAGCTCAATGCAAAAATTTTTACTCTAATGCAAAATGCATCTTTGAAATAACTCAGATCTATAATCTAATGTATACTCACTTGATGTTTCTCTCTTATTTATCTACTGTGGGAGTAAATGCTAATATTTAAACATTTAGAATCAGGTTGTGTCATGTTTGTAAATGAAGACTAATTTCTGTGTGAGTTTTCAAATCAGGACAGATCGAACTCTAGCATTTAATTCAATCTGAGTAAGAATGGCAAAATAGAGAATTACATTTGGTTTAAAAGAGGTAGCTAGTTTGATCCTTTAATCTATTTGATGTCAGTGAAGAGAAAAAGGATCACAAATGAATATCTGATTAATTTAAATTAGTTATGATTCTGTGAGAGGAGAAATTTGAATACTTGCATAATATTTCTCATCTGTTTAACCAAGAAGTTGGGCTAAACTAAACAAACAAGCAAGCAAAGGAACAACCAAATAGACTGCTAAAATAGCAGGTTTTTTGAGGCAAAACAGTTCTTTTTCTTTTACAGTGACTGTGGTTACAGTCTTTCTTAGTAACTGTGGTTACAGGATTTCAAGTCTTAAGACAATAAAGAATTGCAGAGGTATGTGCAAAAACTTCCCTAAACCAGAACTTAAAAAAAAAATTCAGCAGACAAGTGGGTTTGGATTTTGATTAAAGAGCAAGTCATCCCATTACATTTCAGACCTCTGTCTTATGGCCCCCCAAACTTTTGCCGGTTGGTAGAACCAGAATTTGTGTAACACAGAAATCTTGATTTGATATAGGGCTACTTGGCTACTCAAACCCAGGGTAAAAGTTGAGAAAATCTTGGTGTATACCAGTAGATTATATTAATTAAGATTATGTTCTTTTCAGGTAAAGCTAAATGAGGGCTGGTGGTCTCTGTATTTTGAATCTTTTTTTCAATGGGTTTAGTGCATTTTCAGATGATTTTCCTTGTGTATTGCCGTGTCTTTGCATATGAAACCACATAGATAAATGAGAGCATCTGTCTGTGATTTATCTTTCTTTTTTCAGTGGAGTAAAGTACATAAATTAATCATTAAGGCTGCATTGAAGCCATGAGCTTTTTGCTGTTTGAGCCACAATCATTGGCCCAAGCTCCAAAAGTGTAAAATAGTGATCAGCTGTACATTGAGAGCTCTCTGAAAATGCACACAAGGGGCCTGCGATATTTGGTTCCCACAAGTTTTTTCACAAATGAGAAAAAATATGGGTAGGAAAGTTGCCAGCTTCCTCCAGGCTTTGAGAACCCTCATGCTGATGCGTATCTGAACCTAACGTAAATCAAAACATGTGGCGCCAGATGAGTATTAATGCTGTAATTTAGTCCTAGATTTTGGTTGCCATCTAGATGTTGGGTCTAAAGTTGAGTGTTTATTAATGTTACCTATTCCTTACAATCAGTACTTGGTCCATGAACAAATATTAGGCTTAACTGGAAACATACGTGCATGTGAATATATTCAGCTGAGACCTGATGTATTTTCCACTGAATTTTGTAGGTATTTTTCTATGGATTTTTACTGGGGGAAGCCTGGTCCACATAAATACTCTTTATATGATCCAGGTTAATGAACAGCCCTTATAAGAAGCATGAGCAGATTAATTCTTGCATTTTTTTGTAGCATTGAGCTGCACTTGATTCCAGTTAGAATCAAGGTTACGTGAAAGTGTCAAGAGGTGGCAGGCAGACAAATTCTTGTATGAACAGGTCTTCTCAAAAAATACTGGTATGAGATGCCCACGCTCTGGCCATGAGGGACAAGAAAATAACTTAGTGTAGACAAAGGGTAGGAAGTTGGCATCTCAAAGAGCATTATACCACTTCATCTACCTCTTCAGAGAAGGAATCTGTCGTGCTAGAGAATGTCTAGACAAAAGCTGGAAACCCTGAAGAAATAGAAAGCCATGGAGTTACATCTCTCCTTTACTAGAAGGAAATAACTTAAGGAATTTTTGTCATTTGTATTAGCTGTGCTGGTATCAGGAACAGACTTGGTTCTGGGTGATGAAATTGGTCAGCTACAGGTAAAGAAACTGTTAGTTTACCTTGCAAGTGTGTGTTTGCTGGAGTTGGAATAATGGGGCCACTGCCATAGTGGACCATTTTGCCATTTAGTCAACTTAAACTCCTCTACAAGAAGTGCATAGCGTGAATAGAAATTATCCCACTTCCCATTTGCCTTTCTAAAGTGAACATTTTGGTCATATGTGGAAATACAATTTGGTGTAATGTAAGTGGAATTCCATTCAGTGAAACTTGAAGACTATGAAAACTCGTTAGAAATATAAAAACATATTGTGATCAGTTTCCTTGGGGTGTATTAACTTCACTGGTTCAAAGAGGGTTCATGCTAAGCAAATGGATCAAATACTTATTCTCACGAGATGTGAAATTTCTTGGAGGGTTGCATGGGTATAAATAGGATGACTATTTATCTGTCCTAATGATGATGTATTGGAATAAACTAGCTCAAATCTTCTGTAAATCAGTATTTGAAGTGTGCTTAAATTATGCTTAATTAACTAGGACAGACAAATGATTTGAATAGCACTCTGATTAGCAGAAATTGTCATACAATTTAAGTATACTAAAATTTGGACATGATTATATTCTGTCTGTATATCCTCTCAGAAACAGGGTAGAACTGCAGTATTAACTACTCTAGAACATGCTTATCACTTTTTGAAGTATTTTTGTTCACAGGTTTCTTGTTACCTGCTTTCTATAGAGGACACTGAGCTTCAAGCCCTAATAAAAGATCCATTTACCCTGAAAACCAGGCTGTCAAAATTGTCCTTTCATGGCCCATTATAGTATTGAGAAAAGGAGAGAGAAGGAACCAACCGAAACCAGAATTTCTTGGAATGGAATCTGTTTGTTATATACACATTGTGGGGTCAAGGAAATCGGAAGGAAATGTTTGTATAGAGGCAGGAAATGTTAAAGTACCATACAGGTGCCTTTATAATTTTCTGCAGATTTGACAACTTGTTTCTACGGAACACTGAAATGTAGACATAAATACAGTTATTTACATTTATGCAAAAAAAACCCAACTCAAATTATTTATAATCATGTAATTCCACACATTGGGGGAAGTTGTGATAAGACACAGCACAAAAACTGCTTGAATTTCTGAAATAAGGGGCCTGTTACAAGACTAACAAGATGATTATCATAACATACGTAATACAGCACTCAAGAGTTTTAGATGTGCAACAGAAAAATGCACAGTTAAATAGATTATTCAGGATGACTTTTCCAGAAAAGTCACTGCTATTCTCCTCTAGGACATTCCCTAGTAAACATTAATCAACATTTTAGGTAGCCCATCACAGATGAATAAATGGAGTCTTTATTAAATAAGGATTTACAGTGTTACATCCTATTACTATTGAGGTATTTTTCTTAAAAATTAATTAACTTAAATTTTCTTTAAAATTTTTCTTGTAAATTAACTTGATTCATTGAAATCCAGACTGTTTTCTTAGGGATGACTGGCAAAAAAAATTGACCAAAGATTTTATACAAAACATGAAACTTATCCTCCGAGTTTGTCATTAGCTGAAGTGTGTTTCTTATTGACAGAAGGTGCAGCATTTCAGCTAGCTGTTTGTAATGGACTATAAAGGCATCTTAAACCAGAACATGAAAAATGTATTTAGCAACTAATCTTTAAAATGAAAAGGGAAGAAATGGAATAGCATTATGATGTAGGAAGTGTAACATACATTACATCTAAAGCATTTTTTTAAACTCTTAGTGATGAGCAAGAATTTTACTTTGTCATTCAGAAATGGTCAGTAGGTGGATGGTGCAATGGCTCTTGGTGTAAAACTGGCCAAAAAGGTGTATTTCCTTATATGATTGAAATGTCTGTGTTGAATCACTAATGCTTATAAGTGATATAAAATAAAATGTAGTTTGGGTAGAAAATGCAGAAAGGTTTATTAACCTGAAATAAATTATCCCAGCTAAGCTATAGTGCTGGCTAACATGGCACACCATGCAGAAAGGATTTTTTTAGCCATGTTTAACTATTTTTTTTACTAAGATGCTTGGAAAGTATCTCTTTTTTTCTGGTAAGCCAAAACTGAAGGAACTAACTAAAATAACAACAGTGTAAGCACATTCCTTGAAAAGAAGAAACTGGATTTTCAGTGCTTTTCTGTTCCCAGAAAGAATGTTATTGTAGTAACACATTCCATAGAAAGTTTGATGCATTTTAATGAGTAAGGTATTTATCCTACTTTTCTTGTGGCATAGATCCTTTTCCATTTGAACTTTCTGAACTTCTGGCATCCATCTGTTATGGTTCCAGTTCATAGTTGTTGTCAGATTGTTTGGACAAACTGTCAGAGATTTTCTAAGCTAATGACATTTATCACTGGTTCTCCTGGGAAATGAACGTTTGTTGACCGTGACTCTTCTGACATTACAAAGGCAGTTATTTTCAGCGGTATGGTAGCTTTTGTGATAAGAGCTCTTAGCATCACAGGGCTACGGTTGCATCTTTCCACTACCCCTGTTGTAAATAATTGAAAGAAAAGTTTGAAATGGGATGAATGGTTCCCTCTGTGAGGAAGTCACACAGAGGATTAATGTTCTGGTTCTGGCGGGCAGGATTATAGATAAGCACTTTAGACCAGTTTTCCTTTAGGTAGGAACTATGTTCTAATGGGGAAAAGAAACAGGGAAGTAGTAATGGTGACACAAATGGTTGTGTCCAAAGTGTACAAAACTATTAGACTTCAGAAATTGCTCTCTTGGGCAGATTGCCTGATAGCTGACCTGAAGCTCATCAGCCATTGTTTAAGGGAGAAAAATGATAAGCTATTCTGCACTTTTGTTAAATAAAATTAATGAACTCTGTTCATCAGATTTATAATAAGACTCATTCATTTGGCTCATAGAGAACTAACAGACATAGTGTGTATAGCATTCTTTTATTTTTTTTCCTAATTTGTTAGAAATAATCTAGATTTTATCTGACAGCTAATTTAAGCCCAATGATAAATTCATCTGCTTGTTAAAATTTCCTATCTGTAAGACAAAGATAAGAAACTAAAAGAAATTCAAGAAGCGGAAAGTCCTTCCTCTCTATCTTTAAACCTTCCTTTGATTACTGTCTGCTCTGTTTCCAGTCTCACTTGTGATGTTAAATTCAAGCAGTCTTCTGACTGTCCCTCCTAAAGCTATAAGCCACATTTTCAGCCCTCGTGTGACATCTTCCTCATAGTTCTGTTTTTCTGTACCTCTGAGATTTAAAACCAGACATAAGGGAGAAAAAGGACCAGAAGAAACATGACCTAATGCAAAAGATACAAATTTCTAGCTTGAGCAACAGCTTGTAGAAAATCTTGCCTCAGCAAGTCAACCAGTAAAGACCAGTTATTCAAGTCTAACACTGTCTCCTAAATCACCTTAACACAGGTGATTGCACTGGCCCATGAGTCAGCAATGCAGTCCTTCACAGGTTGTTTCAATCAGTAGAAATTAGAACTTCACAGAAATTAGGGAGCGTACCTTATGCCCACATCTGAAACAGTCCATATTTGCGTCTGCACTGGGAATTTTCCATCACACCCTCTCGGTTCAGATACATTTCGTCTATCTGGATTACCTGACTATGTGGTCTTTATACACCAGTGTATTTTCTAAACAAAGCTGGGAGCATAAAAATCTATTGCTCCTCTGGGTTTCGGGGAGATAAGAATACCTGCCCCATGTTATGTTGCTAGTTACAAGGATGTAAACCAAAAGAAGGTCACAGTAGCTATTGGTGTGGTCCCAAGGTTTATCAGTACAAAAGATATATTAATCTGATGGAATTTAAAGAGGAGTAATGATTTCCTCCCTCTCATGGGATCTGCTTCACCCCATTTGCTCTTTTTGCTTCATTATATACAAAACATAAAAAGTGAGCAACTAAGCTAAGTGATGTGTTTCTAGAGTTGTCACACCTTGTTTCTTGATAGTCATCATAATCCAGATTCACTGATGGGAAGATTTATTTTGGCTACTCTAGGAGAATGTTGGTGACAGATTTCTACTTTGTCAAACTATAGTTATTTCTGTGAAGGTCTCAACACGCAAATAATTCACATTTCCCTTTTTTAAAGAGCGTTTCTGTCACTACTACACTGATTCTCTAAGTACACTTTATTATCTAAACACTGGCAGTTTGAGAGGTATTCAATCTCTGTTTATTTCAGTGGGTAGACCAAGACAAAAACATGCAAAAGCATAGACTTATCTAGATACCCTGTTAAAATACTATATGAAACAAAAGAGGAAAAAAGTCAGCTAAAGACCTCCATCTGTGTCTTGTGTAATCAGGCTACCGAGTGATAGCCTCTTTTTTTAAACCTTTTACATGGATTGGAAAAAAACACACTGTTTTGTAAACCAGGCCATTTTATAGATGGAATTGTGTGCCATTTAAAGTGTGAAAGTGTTTAGCTTCCTACCACCTTTTCCCCTCCAACAGAAGTCTTACTGACTTTGGACATTTGCATTTGCAAAAATCCATCAAGGAGCAGTAGTATTCTGGACATGATTAGTGAATTTCTGTCAGTTGGTGCCTATAATTTGCAAAGCATTTTCTGACTCTGTGGATAAAAGAAAACAAGATTACCCTAAAGCTGAAATTTGTTAAATTGCACTAGAAAATTCAGTCAGGGTTCAACTTGTTCTTTGTGGACTGAATTATTAGAAGTCAAAAAGTAACTCCTTTAACTGATTTGAAAGAAGAGCATGTATTACCCACATTTTTTTTTAAATTGTAGCATTAAAATGACTGTTCTTTAACTGAAGAGAATCTCTTATTGATTGAAATTCTACTAGCTTGAAATTTTCCTGTCAGTAATTTGAATGTCTGTAGAGTGCTTAATATTCTTGCTTTTCCAATATTTAATATTTTTTTCCTACTGGATAGTTTGGCAATTATACAGAAGCTGTATTATTTAACAATCTAAGTTTCACATGGCAGGAGAGGGATTTTAAAGTCCCTGGAAAAATAATGGCCTGAGTAAAGAGTCTTTCTCATTTACGGTCTCTGAAGTGCCACATGTACCAGTTTAGTAGTGACCAAAAATCCTCAACAGAGGTGTTATTTTACTGATTGGTGTAAACTGACGGACTTTCTCAGGCGCTGTGGTTTCTGCTCTTTCTCCCTTGCCTCATAGTTTCATGTAAAGGCTGAGAATGTATAGATATGTAAGTTTTTCACACATTCAGAAAGTTTTTGGGCATACTGATTACATGACATAAAAATGTATTACTTTTTCTCATGGGTCTTTGTTCTCCAGAGCAAATGATACATTGCCAATACCAGAATCACCAGAAAAGGACGTGGAAGAATTATAACTGTGTTAAGAGGTTGCTTCAAAACTGGAAAGAAAGAGCAGAATATAAATATCTGAATGAATAGCTAGGTGAATAATTCATTTAAGGAATCCTAAGCAGCTGGATTTTTACTGTTCTCTCTGAAAAGAATCAGTACGTTAGGGACTGTGGAGGGGAGGAAGATTTTTAAGGTCACAAAGTATTTGCTTACCCATAGCTTATATGAAGTATAGGAAAGGGGGCATTCAAGATATTATTAGGACTATAAAATGAAGCAGCTGCACGAAAAGGAAGCTAAATTTTCTAACAGTATATAGCCTAAACCAATTTAGTTGGTATTTGTGCTGTAGCAAGCCTTCTCAAAGAAAATCCTTATATGCAATCAAAGAAAGATATAAAATCTGTTTGATAAATCTAGTAGGCTCTTTCCATCTATCTTCTTCAATACTTTTTCTTTTCCATCCAAAAGCATCATCATGTGATCAAGAACTTCAGTCAGCCCTGGAGGAAGCAAAACAGCCCCAGAAAGACAATGTGTTCATTCCAGAGTGTGCTCAGGGCGGCCTCTACAAACCAGTGCAGTGCCATCCTTCCACGGGCTACTGCTGGTGTGTTCTGGTGGATACGGGACGTCCCATCCCCGGTACATCAACAAGGTAAAGGAGTACACGTTCAGTCCTCAAAAGCTGTAGTGAGAACCTGCCCTGGTGTCCATGGACTATCATGTAGATTTCTGTTGCTGGTGGAATTATGTCATACAGGTTTTTTCCACTATAAAGTGAAATGTTTTGAGAGACATCAAGAATTAGGGCCAGATGGCCATGGACTCTTTCACTGCAATGACACAGGCAGTTTGCTGTCCTAGTCCTCTTCTTTAATCCTATTTTGTGCTGGGAATCCAAGGCTTGGAGAATATAATGAATAATCCCAGAGGAAATCTCACACTCCGTATCCTGAATATAAAAGAACCAAGTAAGATGGTCTATGGTAGAAACCACGTCCAACCTCAGAAACGCTTAGTTATTTTTCCAGCAACCTCCTCAACTATTTCCTATGACAGGCTTTGATGGGACAACTCCTCGGGAACCCATAGAGAGGAAATATCATTTTAGTGTGTTATTAATAGAAGGTTGGAATTCAGTCATCTCAGCTGAGCCGGATACATGGTAAAGTATTGTGAGCCACATAGTGCAGATGTAGGCAAAGCTGGTATCAGGTTCCAAAGGATGTTATTTAGGTTGGTTATTGAGGTTTGGCCCTTGTAGGAATGCTATAGAAGCTCATATAGAGCTGGCAGGCAGCATGGGTATCTTGATGCAATCATAACTCTTTTCTAACTTAAGCAAAATCATTTTTTTATCATTTGCATAGGGTTTGTGAAAGAAACACGCATTATGAGCCACTTGCTGGGAATTAGTATATTCTTGGGGAGGTGTTTTTCACATATTCTTCAAGTGCTGATTGATAGCTAGCTGTTTATACCATGGCCTAGACTATGCCGATTACAGTACCATCTAAAGTGGACTTGATGATCTTAGAGATCTTTTCCAACCTTAGTGATTCTATGATTTTATGACTTAAAGTTGCTGTTGATCTACTGATTCTGGCAAGCTGAGGTACATAAATGGTGAAAACAAAAATTTGATCCTGAAACTGTAGGATCGGTGTATATATTGTGTGAGGATCTAAAGATGACTTCGAGAGATTCCAGACACTTCCTTTTATGTTCTTTCTCTGTTCTCCCCCCCTAGGTTTGATCACTGTTTCTTCTTTTTAGTGCTAATCCTTCTTTGAATTAATAGCTTAAATAATTTTATTTCCTATTCCCTAATTTGAGTCCAAATCATCTTCTTGTGCTCCTCAAGCAATGGGGCTTCTGTTGTGGTTTTGTTTTTGTTGGGTTTTGGGATTTGCTTTGTGGTGCCGTCTTTTCTTGTTTTTTGGTTTTGGTTTGGTTTGGGTTTTTTTTCTCGTGGGTGTTTGGTTTGGGTTTTTTTGGCAGGGGGAGGGGTCTGTGGTGGGGGTTTTTTGTTGTTTTTTCGGGTTTTTTGGTTGGTTTTTTTTTGTCGTTCTTACTGATACCATTTTATTATAGAGTCATAGAATACCTGAGATTGGTAGGGACCTCTGGAGATTCTCTCGTCCAATCCCTCTACTCAAAGCAAGATCATCTAGAGTGGAACGCTCCGGCCTATTTCCAGTTCATTTTGTGTATTTCTAAGGATGAGGAATCCATAGCATCTCTAAGCAGCCTCTTTGATCACCATCATGGTTAAAAACAAGCGGATTTTACATTTGCATGAAATTTTCTGTATCATATTTTGTGCCCATTGCCTTTTTTCCCACCATGGGACATCACTAAGAAGATTCTGACTCCCCTTTCATTATTTTCCTCTCTTTGGATACTTATAGACAACATTAAGGTCCTCCCTGAGCCTTCTCTTCTCCAGGGTGAACACTGTCAGCACCCTTTCCTTACTATATCAAATGCTCCAGTTCCTTAATCATATTCATGGCCCTTTGCTCCGCCCACTCCAGTATGTTCATGTGTCTCTTGTTTGGAGAGCTCAGAGCTGGACACGACATTGAAAGGACCTCCTCCCTTGACCTGATGGCAGTACTTTTTCTAATGCAACCCTGGAGGCTGTTGGCCTTCTTTGCTGCCTCATACTCAGTATCCATCAGAAATCCCAGGTTCTTGCTTCAAAGTTACTTTCCAGCTTGTTGGCCCCATCCTGTACTGGTGCAGGGAGTTAATCTTTGCCAGGTGCAAGAGTTTTGCATTTTCTTTTTTTTGAACTTTATGGGATTCCTCCCTGCCCATTTCTGCAGCCTGTTGAAGCTCCTCTGAATGGCAGCACAGCCGTCTTGTGTATCAGGCACTTCCTCCCAGTTTCGTATCGTCTGCAAACTTACTAAAGTTGTTCCATGCCCCAGCATCCTGGACATTAAGGAAAACATCAAACAATATTGTCTTGTCATGGTTTAACGCAGCTAAATGTCAAGCATACGAAATCTGATTTTTTGCATAAGGGGAAAATAAGGAATATTGAGGAAAACACAGAAAACTGCAAGGCAAAACAGGCCCACACTTAAACAGTTACAATATAAAGAAAGTTCATTACTAACAGAATTAGAAGTAAAAAGAAGTAATAAGAAATTAAAGCAAACTCCCTTCTCTTCCATCACCCCCCTCCTTCTCACCAAACCCACACAACGGAAAAAATAAAACATGGGAATTGGTCAGTGGTGCATTTCTTAAGAGTCTCTTTTCTTATGCTTAAGGGAAAAGAGTTCCTTCTGCTATGCTGTGGAATTCTTCACAACTCAGCAATCCGCCTGGTAAAAAACAACTTGCTGAAGTGAAAAATAAAAATCTCTCCCATAAAATCTCACAGTCCCTTTACACTGCCAGTCATGGGCCACAACATGGGGTTTTAGCTGTTTAAGGATGAATTATTCTAGCCTGAAAACAAAGGCTCTCTTCTTCAAAATCTCTAAAAGCCTCTTCACAGCTATATAATCTGGCATAGGTATTCTCTTATCTTCACAGGGGTGGATTTTTCCATCTTCCCATGTACTTTTATGGAATTATAGAGAAAACAGCCTGTAATATTACAGTTTTTACCACAGCTTGTGAGAAGAATTTTAAGTTCAGCACCGGAAGCGCCTCCACCCTCTTTTTCCCGCCACCATCTTGGCTCTGTCCCATGTGACTTACTTCCCCTTTCTTTCTGACCTTAGAGTCGCCATGTTCTTCTCCCTCATATGACTTGCTTTACTTTTCTTTCTCACTGACTTGGAAGAAAAGGTGACCTCATTGGCTGCATATGATGTTCTTTTCAGTTTGGCGCGAGTTGTGCTGGCTGCAAAAAGACGCCACTGGCCTCGCCGGTTCTGTGTGGGGCCGTGCCAGATGTGTGGAGGGGAAGAGGGGCCCGCTGGTCCCCAAAAGCCGCACTGGGTAATTTTAGCTGTGCGGCAGCCCATGGCTGTTTCTAGCTGCCTGCGGTTTCAGGATGGTTGTTCCCCCCAGCCTCCCGGGCCCGCTCCGCCGCACCGGGGGCGGAAGGCCCGAGCCCACTCTGGAAGACGGAGCTGGGAGCTGGGGCCTGTTTCTCCCCCCTCGCCATGCAAAAACAGGAACAAAAGGCCAGATTCCCGCCCTGCGCACCTTTTAAATATGCGAAAGTGCCATTGGTTAACAACTTGTCCATTTGCTAAGTTTCAGCCTGCCACATGTCTCTGTGAGCTTTGGGGCTTTCCACTGGTGACTGGCTTCCAGCTGAAATTTTGCTGCTGATCCCAACTATTTGAAACTGGCTGTTCAGTCAGTTTTCAACACACCTCACAGTTCATTTATCTGGTACATACTTCATCAGTTTGTCTATGAGAATGTGACCAGAGACAGTTTCAAAAATTTAGCTAAATTTAAGATAAATAATATCTGCCTGTCTCACTGTATCCACTGAGCAAGTTATAGAAAGCTGCAGCACTGGCCAAGTATGATTTCCTCTTCATAATTCCATCCTGACTACTGTCAGTAACCTTCTTCTTCATATGTTTTGAAATACCTTCTAGGAGGATTTATTTCATCACCTTCTCAGAAACTAAGGTAAGGCTTTCTGGCTTATTTGGCTCTTCCTTGCCTTGCTTGAACCCAGAAGTGACATTTGCTTTCTTCCAGTCCCCAGGAACCTTCCCCAGTCAGTACAACCTTTCAGATATAATTAAGAATGGCCAACAGATCAGCCAGATTCCTCAGGACATGTGAGTGCGTCCCATCAGGTTCCACAGAGTTGTGTATATCTAATTTGTTCAAACAATCCCTGACTTGATCCTTCACCACCCAGGATAAGTCTTCCTTACTCTAGACTTTACTACTGGTCTCAAGGACCTGGGATTCCTGAAGACTGGTCTTACAAGTAAAGACCAAGAAGGAGTTGCCATTGAGTACTTCTGCCTTCTCTCTGTCCTTTGCCACAAGGTCTCTTGTCACACCCAGCAGCAGGCTCACACTTCCCTTGTCTTCTTTTTGCTGCTGATATGCATGTAAGAAGTTCTTCTTGTTGCCTTCATGCTCCTTACCAGATTCCTAACCCCATCCCTGCATACTTGAACAGTGTCTGTTTATTCCTCCTGTATCAGCTGACCCTTTCTATGCTTCATTTTTAAGTGTGAATTTTGTTAGGTGATCTTTGCTCATCTGTGCAGGTTTCCTGCCGCATCCGGCATGTCAGTATGAACCGTTTATGAAACTGGAGGTGATGATCCTTAAAAATCAACCTGCTTGCTTTCCTATTCATATGTATAGTGCAATATATGCCATTTCGTCTCCTACTGTCATACAGACTGGAATTCTAGGTCTTCCCAACTCCTTGATGAATCACCCATGGACCTAGAATCAGTCTCTGTCTCTTTTTTTTCCTGTTTGGTCTGCTGGGCTCTTGTTTTTGGCAACTACACAGTCACTCAGCTGTGGGAGAAGAGGCGGCAGGAAGACCTTTCACTGTGCTGCATGTCTCTAAGGTTGGAAGGCTGGAAAATTGGATTCAATGTTTCCATGCATATGGTTTTGACGCAAAAGTGCTCTGCCTGATGACTGATATTAAAAAGATCAGCTGCTGTGTTCTTGACCATTTCTAATTTTTCAGCTTTGTTAGACTTAAGGTCAGTCCTCAGTGAAGCTCTGCGGAAGTAAAATTTAGTAATATCCCCAAAGAGGACATTTCTGAGCACAGATGGGTAAGGAAAGTACTCAGTTTTAGGAATTTCATACTAAATAAAGAATGACTGGTGTATTTAGGAATCTACAGTCTTGGTAAACAAGCAGGTGGGATTACTGCCTGGAGTTTAAGAGGAATGTCTAGACCTCATTTCTGAAAAATATTTAGGTGGGCTGGAATCCCATTAATTATTTCTTGATTTTAATTTTTTTTTCTGTATTGATAAAATTGAATGGGTTTTTTTTCTCAGGCAGAGGAAACTAAAGGAGGATCAGAATATTCTGAGGAATATACAGTTGTCTTTTTGTAGTTCTTATAGAATGGAAAGAATGAATATGTGAGTTTTTCCTAGTTTAGACAACCAGGAGCTTTTGCAAAATTTGGTGTACTATCTCTCAGTTTTCCACTGCAAAATACAAATTAAAAGATGTTAAAACTCTACGGTAGGAGCTGATAACATTAGTACTCCTGGTAGCAAGATGGATGCATAGCATACTGGAATCTCTGTTCTGCAAAAAAGGATTGAATCACTAAGGGACCACACTGAAAGGATAGACAGGTCTGGGAAGCTATTGCCAGAACAGCTCAATATTTTGCATGTTGTTTGTTTCAAATGTATGATATTTGTCATATTATGAGGTTCTGAACACCTCTATAAATGGTAGTCGCATTAAATAAAACCCTCAAAATGAAGGGAAGTTATTAATACATTTATGTTCTAATACACTGTCATCTGAAAAAAAGGCAAATCATTTGTCAGTGAAGGTATCTCAGAAAAAAATAATCTCATTCTAGAGTTAAAATAAAGATAAGCCAATGAAGAACCTCTCTAGGACATTTAAGACAGTAAAACATAGAAGAAAAAGATGAAGTTGTGGGATAAATCTGGATTAAAAGGAGGTAATTCATTTAAACGGTAAAAACAACCATTCCCACAAAAGTCTATCAGTGTGGTCATCACCAGCTGGCTCCCAATGCCTCATGGAAATCACAGGACGAACCTCAGCCTTTTTGCACGGTGGGGACGATGGGGCTGTGTTCTCACATGTGACTTTTTAGCAGCTACGATCTTGTGCAGAGTAAACCCCATACTTGCACAAGATTCTCTAAACTTAAAAAAACCCGTAAATCATCTGTTTCATGAAGCTGCCCACACTGTAGAATCCCTGCGGATGCCTCTGTCCTCTACTGCTTTGTACACCTCAGTAAATCTCGTCACTTCCCAGCAGACTGATCAGAGGTATAAAGCAGTCTTCATAAGCCCTTGCCAATTCTAGATGTACATTTACTGCTAGGGATTCTTTCCCCTTTTAAATTCAAAAGAGTAACTTGGGATGTCTTTTAACTACACTATTTTTAACCTGACAGTGTTCCATTCTGGCATGCTATCCTGTTCCCCCTCTTTCTCCATGAAAACTGAGGCAAGTCTGTTTTTCTTATCAGTTTTAAGCATGGCTGTTCTTGTATGGTAAATTTTAAATGACTTGTTTTCTTTCTTCAGTTGCTTTAAAGACTTAAACATAGACTTTTCACATTGCAGCATTTTAACACCTATTGGGCTTTTATAGATTTAGTTTGTATATGATGAATTGCGTGTGTATTTAACAAAAACATCAGCCAAAAGGGTAGAAGAGTAGAGGCCAAAACATAAAATGTAGGCACAGAGCAGCCACAGTAACGGAAGAGAAGGAGGGGAATGCAGAGTCAGGTATCAGATTAATCAGGGGCCAGGCTGTTTGCCAGATACTGCATTAGTGAGTATTGCTCAGAGACTTCCCTTTCACTGTTTTCTTGGCTGATTGAAGTGGTCCTCCATCAGGTATCTGAATCCAACCCATGTTATCAAAGCACCTTCTATTTCTGCCATTCTTTAGGGTAAAAAAGAGTCTCTAGCTCTCCCATGTCCATGAAAACAACACTGTACATTCTTGCAGCAGCCAAAATTTGGTGGGCCAGTAGTCAGTTTCATTAGATGATGTAGAAATAAATTAAGCCCTCAAAGGAAAAATAATATTGCAGTTTTCTATGCTGCCTGATAATTAAACTCCAAATATTTAGACATTGTTTTTAGAAGCACTCTGGCCTGAATCCAGGACATTGCCACCGTTCAATGTTTTTAGAAATATTTTGTTCCAAAAGGATTTGGATTAATATATTTTAATACGACATTTTATTTTTGGTGAAGTTGGAGTAGGACAACGTCAGTTATATAAACTATGAAAGAATCTAGATGGAAGAATCAGTAAGCAAGTATGTGCACATATGTATGTAGACACAATTCATGTCAGTTTAACTGAGAATTGAAACTTTCTCTGAAACGTTACATGCTAAGTTCTGCAACTTCAGCCTGTGTTAGGTTAACAAAGTAAAAATTTCTCAGAAAGAGTTTCTGTCGAGGTGAGGGAAAAACCACCATGCATTGGTAGTGGGACATAGAAAAAGAGATGAGATTCAGCAGCAGATTCTCCCATGCTTCCTGGTCTTGCATAAAAGCTATTGCTAGTGGTGTTGCACAAGTCAGTGTTTGTTGGAAGTACAAACAGCATAGTTTCTTGTTACCGGTTAGACTAACAAAGTGACTTTAAGTAAACTCAGTAAGCATAGAAGAGCCAGAATATTGCAGTAGCAGGTGGAGATTCTATCTTTTTTACATTCTCTTCAAGCAGTTCCAGCGCAATTACCTTCCTTCTGGAAATCGTATCAGTTCTTCACTCTTGTTCAAAGTATTCATGGTTAACCCTTCTTACTTAAACTAATTTTTTTTTTTTAGAAGATACGGTATCACATGAATTTAGAGGTGCAGTAGTACCTAACTACAGTACCTGCCTTGCTGTGATTTTGAAATTGCTGCTCTGGTGTTTCCCAACATGAATACTGTTTGCGATATTGTTTATGACTTTTTGGTTTTGTAGGTGGTGGACAGCCTTATTTTTTCATGATTCTGTGGGGTTTTTTTGGTATATTTTTCAAAATAATTTTTATTTTGTATTAATTTATAGCAATTCTTTAGTTTTCCTCCTAGTAGAATGGGCTTTAGAAGAGAGAATATTTTTTTAGTTTGGTATCAACTCCAGGAGAATAAAGATGGGGTGGTTTCTCTGGGGCAAGTGAAAAATAGGCAGATGAGTTTGCACTACCCTCTGAATGAAAATACGGGCTTATTCCCTGACTACAAGAAGGTACGAGTTTTATTTGGACTACAACATTGGAAGTAAATTAATTCTTAATCAAATTAACCTTGACTGGTTTTATTCTCTCCCTGTGTGTTCTTTAGGTATGAACAACCTAAATGTGATAATGGTGCCAGAGCTCACCCAACAAAAACAAAAGATTTGTACAAAGGACGCCAACTTCAAGGTCAGTGAAACTGATAAATTTAGGTTTATGCATTTCAATGCTTTGTTTATTCACTGCAGTAAATTAGAAAGCAATTCCTTAAACTACGTCAAAACAATGTAACTTTTAGAAATCACTACATTGATTTGCCACTAACTGAAGTCTTTGACTTTGGAACAGTGTATATCAGTTTGGGTCTTGGCATCTTGTCTGACAAAGTGAGGCTCATTTTAATCAGTAGTTTAATGGCAGTCAGGTTTACTTACTGGAATTATTCTTTGCTCTGTCATATCAGGGAAATTGGCAAATATATCCAGGATAGCTTAACCTATACTTCATAATCCTTGTTCTAGCAAAATCCATGGGAAATTGGCCTCCATCTTCAAATCAGTCTAACAAATGTATCCATCTTACTTATCTCCAGAAGTATCTTTGTCAATTTACCTCAGAGTAATGCCTTCTTTCATTATTCTCTGTGGCAGAAAAAAGTGTTGGTGTTTATTATTCATTTTTTTCACACCACACTTTTTATAATCATGTGAGAGATCTTATCTATGGATAGTTGAGCTACACAGAAGTCAGTACACTTCCTTAATTTTTGAAATGGCCTTTTAGTATGCTTGAATAACTTGAGGTGTTTAGTGATATTGCACGTTATGAGAAAATTACGAGTCACTATCAGCCATTGTAAAGAACCAGAAAGAAGTAAATAATATGTGCAGATCTTCTTTCATGTCATGAAAAATATTCTGGTTTAGCCACCCAAAGAAACATTTAGACAGTAATTCTCAACTAAAATGCTCATCAGTGTTGAAATGCGTATTGAACACACATTAATACTCTCTGTCATTAAATACATTTAATTACAAGGTGTAATAAAAAAAATATTAGCTATAACTCTATGTTATGTTCTACATACAAGCTAATCAAAAGATCTGGTTGAAGACGCTCTGCTCATTGTAGGGGGGCTGGACAAGTTGACCTTCAAGGGTCCCTTCCAACCCAATTTATTCTGTGCTATTTTACGACTCCATGGAAACCAGTGGAAAGTTAGACATCTTCAAAAATTTATTTTGTACAGCACTTGCATAGTTACAGACTTGGATAATTACTTGATTTTATGTGGGGCTTTTTCTGAGTGAAAAGAACTTGACTTACTTATTATAGCAGAGCAGAAGTTGAAGAAACAAGTTTTTCTGTTGAAGGTATCACTTGCTGGTCAATCTTACCTTTTGCTAAATATTTTGCAAGGCATTTGCTAGATAGAATCTTAGAGGGAGAATGGGCAGGTGAAGGTTTTTAAGATTTCATATATCTACTTTTTATCTAAACTGCTAGTGCTTTTATACAGTACAGTAATAAAGAGTTATCCAAAATCAAGGTACTTTTCCAGTGAACTACTTTACAATAATTTTCAATGCTGCAAGCTCCTACCTGATAAATTAATTTTCATTAAGTTAGGCAATGGTATTTTGATTTTCTTTTTTTTCCATTATGTTATTTTCCATTATATGTGCTTTAGTCCAAAAATCCACTACAGCAATGCAAGCTTATAATTACCGTAATTGATATGTATGACATGGATTTGCTCTCTCTCATGTTAGGTTGCTTAATCTTTGACTTCCAAATGCCTTGTGTTATTTTAAAATAAGGCAAACACCAAAATTTCTTAAATACTTATAGGTTAGCTAGAAGAATTGCCGCCCTCTACTTTGCAGCAGCACAGAATAAGTAGGTGCCTGTAGAAGTAACTGGGGGAAGAGGCTACTTCCCAGTTGCAGTTGTGTTAAGATGTTTATTTTTCTTCTTTCTCTCTCTGTGAGGCTAAATGTATAGGTCTTCAAGTGGCAAATTTCCCTCTTATCGTGCAAACACTACATCAAGTAAAATGAACTGAATTTACTTTAGACAGTTTTTTGAAAAAAAAGGAGTTGAAAGATGATCCTGTACAGGTGTTTCTAGTTGTTAACAAGTAACACAAAGTTGTGCAAATAGCTAATATGAATAAACTTTTCAATAGCAATGTATCACTGTTATTCAAAGTTTCTCTATTGTAAGCAGCCTTGCAAAGGCGTGTTTGCATCTGTGTTGTCTAAATTTAAATATAGCATATAATTGTTGAATGGTGCCACGACTGAATAAAGAAAAAGTAAGTTAATTGGATGCTTATTTTTAAGGAATAATACATTTTTGAAAGGATGGGTTTGCTTGATTTGCTGATTATAGCCACAAAAATGCAGTAGCCCTGAGTGAAACCGCTGTGACTGTCTGCTGTGTAAAACCAGGAAGATTTTAAAATTAATCACTTTACTGCTATGAATGATCTTAAATGGGATAAACCCCACTAGCAGATCCTCGAGTGGATTAAATTGGCATCATTCTGCAACTGCACTGATTTATACCACCTGAAAATTTGAACCCATTATGTGTTAAGCCAAATATTTTTAGCAATAATTTGAAAATAAATCAAGATGCAGTTTTTGGCAAGCACTCACACCTCATTAAGGCAAAATTGTGGAAGGCAAGTGTCCCTTGGAGTCTACAGCAAAATTCCCACTGATTTAAACCTAGCTAAGAATATGTCTTCACATCCTAAGGTAACCTAATATAAAGCATCTGAAACTGAAGGCTAGTCTAATGTTTGTAAGGACGATCCAAGCCACCTGTATCTCTTAGTTTGGGCTGGAAGTTATATAATAATAATAATAATTATTCCCATTAGATTTCTAGTCCTTTTTTTAAAGCCAAAGCATTTTTCTGAGGTTGCTTGCGGTTAGGATCCTTCTCAGAAACTGAGAAAAGGAGTCTAGAGAATGTCACATACTAGGGAGACAAAAGGGTTTTTTACTGTTCTCACAGTCAGAGTTTTCAAACATTTGTATTTTGACCTTTTGTTCTCCTCTGTGTTATACAGTAAAATGGAAGCTCTGTGATGAACTGACATATTTTGTAAAGTCTTTAATAGTTTTTTTCCATACTTTGGCTTTCTGGTGTTTTAAAGAGGAATTTGGTTTTCCACATCAGCTGACCAAGAGCATTTAAAAGGGTATTGCATGAAGGCTAGTAAAGCAAAACATATAGTATGATGAACTGAGGTCTAGGTGCCCCTGTATTTTCCTAAAATCATGAGTCAAATTCAGCAAAGGTTAAGAATTATCAGTTCCTGAAACTGTAATTTTTCAGGCTGAGTCTATGTGTGAAGGTATTTTCAAGCATTGTATGTATTCTTTACTTTTTAATAAGCAGTAAAACACTTTTAAGCACATATCTGCAATAGGTGTATATTTATTTATACATTGTATAGATGTACTACTGTAATAATAAATTAAGTATATTGTAAAACATATGCAAATGTAGAAATTGAAAAAGGATGAAATAAAGGTGAAATAACCACAATTTATTTTTTTAAATTTCATCTATTAATAGCACAAAAAATATTTTCTTCCGGCACTCCAGTTGATTGTCATGTGCCTCCCCTGGGGTACATGTACCCTACCCTGGATGCAATGGATAAGCTTCCTGTTCATAAACTAGTCTTGTCTCTGCTCTAAGCAACCTGGAAGAAAAGGACTTTGGTATGTAGGAAAGCAAGACATGATAGCATACTGAGACAGTGCCAGACTACTCAGATAATTTGTCTCCTGGGCAAATCTTTTTCTTATTTGAAAAGTATGCATTGAAAGCAGGAAGTCTCTGTTTTAGGCTCTGCTGTGTGTGAGGGCTGGATAAACTTTGGATAGTCCTTTATATGGATTAAGATTTTTGTATTCTTACCTAACCTGGGAATTTATCTGTTTTTCCTGTAATATGATTTTCATTACCCAGACCTGAAATTTGAAAAGTAAGTGGAAAAAATTTTAAAGTATTCTGGGAAATGTAATTTTGCTCACATAATATTTTTTAATTAGAAGTACCCTTATCTTTTGTGCAGAAAAAACGAACAAAACCAAACAAATGAGTAAATGGTACACAAGTTTCAGTGAGGGACACAATGTCAAGCTGGATTTTTAGACTTTACTGGGTTGCTATGGTTTCGTCAATTTAAGTCAGACCACTAATTTTGTTTACATTTTATTTTGGTTTGTTTAAGTTTCTCCTTTTCTTTAACACAATATGGGTTTTTTTGAAGTTTTTACCGTTGTGATACTTCCTTTCATACAAAAGGATCATTTAAGAGGGGGAATATAGTTTGGAAACGACAGTGCCTCTAACAGTAATACAATCTACTGACTTGGTCAATGTCCAAATGTAGTAAATCAATCTACTAAAAGTCTTGAAAGTCTCTCTTTTCTATTTTCTCTAAATAGCATGGCTCTTCACTGTTGAATATCTTGTTTTCCTGAGATGCTGATCTCCGTTCACCTAGCTGGAATGCAGTCGAATGCATCCATTGCATTCAAGTTACTGTAGGTTTCTACTGGTGACGTAAGATCAGCATTTCACTCCTATTTTTGTCCTTACTGACAATCCATCACTTCAGTTGCTTATCATTACAATTTTTGATTCTAGACCATTTCTCATGAATAGCTGAGTTTTTCAGGGTTTTAATAGCAGTGAGTTAAGAAGCATCTGAAAGATTTCAATTTTTATTGTCTAAGGTTTATTCAGTGGCACAAGAAGGATCCAAATTAGTTTTGCACAGCCTCTGTGAGACAGATTTCGAATTCTCTGTTTGGACAAGAGCATAAACCATGCGCCCTCCTCTCCACAAGCCAAATTCAAAACCCAGTGCTTTCCATCCAGGGCTCTGCTAATCACTGTGCTAGTACTCTGATGGTCTACAATTTAAGTCAAACTGAGAACTTTAAAACTATTACTCATTTGAAATGTCTTGATGCAGGTCCCTTGTATAGTCAATCAACTTACTTAATAACAAAACAAAAAAAAATCCCTTAAAAGTCTTTCTTAAATATGGACTACAGGTTTTCTAATTTCATAGCCTACTACTGACTCAGCTCTTGTTTTGACCTGTGGGTGTTCTTAAGCTTGTTTAACCTTGGCATTCAAGCAGTTAATATTTTCTCCTGCAAATCATGCATGAGAGCGGTTTAACTCACCTGTTTATTTAGTTTTTGTGTTACTTAAGAGAAACAGAAATATTCTAACTGCCTAATTTTCTTCCTATTGTAATGGCTTTATTTACTGTGTTTCTGATGGGATAATCCTGCACTGACTCTGAACAGTTTATGTTTTGTGGAGCAAAACTCATGATTTAAGGTATGGGTGAATTATGTGTAGATAAGTACAGTTTACTTTTGGTTATTGGCAGTGTATCTTTTTTCCAAAGTTAAAGGGAAATAGTCAGAAGCACTCAAACCACGATGATGCAACACCCACAGCCAAACAGCGGTCATATGAAGTGTCTCACTTCAAAGGCATCTTAAAGGAAAAGGAAAGTGACAGAGGCTTAACTGCTTTTCCTTTTGAGGTTCATTCTATTATGCAGTGGTTCCACTTGACCATGACTGCATCAGATTTTATAAGGTGCCAGAGTATTTCTCAGCTAAAATGCTGAGGTACCACCACTGCCCTACCTCATCTAGCTTACTCTATTTTCACATAGTCCTTTGTATCCTCAGTGTAGTCTGGTACCAACACCAAGTAGAAACTAATCTTACCTTACTTCACATTCTTAAACATTCGAATGACTAAAATTGTTCTTGTTTTTAAAGGTATCAGATAAAGCATAATGCAAATTATATACACATGCCTGCCTTCCCATGAGCTTCAAATTGTTAGGTCAATTGGCATGTAACTGTCTCCACTGAGCTGTGATTTAAGAGGATTATATTTTTATGATGTAACCAGCTTTTTGGCTGCATGAACATTAACTCAAAATACTCCTTTCTGCTATCAGATCTTAAAGCTCCAAGTTGTCAACCAACCATTTTAAGTTGCTGGCTGTTTTGAATGAGCCTGTAATCACTGCCCTGAGCTCTGTGCTGTTCTGTTTACCAAGAGGTACTTGGCAAAAAGGCTCTGTATGGAGCAGAACTACCTAACAAAGTTACTATGACCAGGAAATGTTGGTTCAAATCTGGTGTGAACCTTCATGACAGTGATGGCAAAACTGAACAGCTGCGTGGCGAGTTGATGGAGGGGACCTGCCTGGAGCATGGTGGGGTCTTCAAGGAGGATGTGAGGCTCAACAGCGAGGTACAACTCCCAGAGCTGGAAGTTAGTGATGGAAGCAGAGTGAAACCCCCGTAATCCAAAAGTAAATGGTTAGTGACATTCTGTGCCAATTAGACACCCACAAGTCTGTGGGCCTAGATAGGGTGCACCCGAGAGTAATGAGAGAGCTGACAAAAGAGCTTCCCAAGTCACTTTCAATCATTTATCAGCAGTCCTGGTTAACTGGAGAAGTCCCAGAGTTACCAGAAGGTAATAGCAAAAGTAACACCCATCCACAAGAAGAGCTAGAAGGATGATCTGAGAAACTAAAGGCCTATCGGCCTGACCTTGGTACCAGGGAAAGTCATGGAGCAGATCATCATGAGTGCCATCACACAGCATGTGCAGGACATCCAGGGGATCAGGCACAGCCAATGGGGGTTTATGAAAGGCAGGTCCTACATGAGCAACCTCATCTCCTTCTATGGCAAGGTGACTTGCTTAGAAGATGAGGAAAAAGCTGTGGTTGTTGACTATCTAGACTTCAGTAAAGGCTTTTACACCATCTTCCACAACAGTCTCCTGGAGAAACTGAGGCTTTTATTGGCTTGAACAGGTGCACTTTTCACTGGGTTGAACACTGGCCAGATGGCTGGGCCCAGACGGTGGTAGAGAATGGAACTAAATCCAGTTGATGGCCAGTCACTAGTGGTATTCCCTAGGGCTCAGTATTGGGATTGGTCTTGTTTAATATTTTTATCAATGGTTTGGATGAGAGGATTTAGTGCATCCTCAGTAAGTTTGCAGATGATACCGAGTTAGATGGGAGTGTTGTTCTGCTGGAGGGTAGGAAGGCTTTGCAGAAAGGTCTTGACAGGCTGGATACATAGGCTAAGGACAACTGCATGAGGTTCAATAAAGCAGAGTGCTGGGTCCTGTACTTGCATTGCAAAACCCCCATGCATTGATATAGACTTGGGGAAAAGTGGCTTGAAAACTGCTTAGCAGAAAGAGATTTGAGGGTGCTGGTTTACAGCTGGCTGTGAGCCAGCCTGTTTCCAGGTAGCCAAGAAAGCCAGTGGCATCTTGGCCTGTATCAAGAAAAGTATGTCCAGCAGGACTAGAGAAGTGATTTTCTCCCTGCGCTTGGCACTGGTAACAGCACACCTTAAGTGCTCTGTTCAGTTCTGGGCCCCTTACAACAAGGAAGACATTGAGGTTTTGAAGGGTGTTCAGAGAAAAGCAATGAAGCTGGTGAAGGGTCTGGAGCACAAGTCGTATGAAGATTAGCTGAGGGAGCTGGGGTTGTTTAGCCTGGAGAAAAGGAGGCTCGTGCGGGGAAACTCATTACTCTCTAAAACTTCCTGAAAGGAGGTTGTAGCCAGGTGAGGGCCAGTCTCTTCTGTCATGTCTCAAGTGAAAGGATGAGAGGAAATGGCCTTAAGTTGTGCCTGGGGAGGTTCAGATTAGATATTAGAAAAAAATTCACACTGAAACTGTCGTTAGGCATTGGAATAAGTTGTCCAGGGATGTGGTGAAGTCACTGTCTCTGGAAGTGTTCAAGATGTGTCTGGGTATGGCACTTGGGGTTTTGATTTATGGGTGATTAGGTTGGTGTTAGGTTGATGGTTGGACTAGATGATTTTGAAGGTCTATTCCAACCTTGGTGATTCTGTGATTCTGTGCAGAGGGGTGCTGGAGGGCCAGGAACACTTCCTGTCAGTCCCGTAGTACTGGGGTAGGAAGGAGAATGGCTGCTTCCCCTCCCAAAGCAGTTGCTGTCTCCTCTAGTGTGTGTAGTGGTGGCCTGGAGAGGGGGTTGGGCAGAGGCAGTAATCCTCACCACTAAATAGCTCTGTGGGTCAAGCAAGTGCTGAGGCCGCTACAATGGCTTCAGAGAAGCTGATCCTCCAAAGAGGACTCAGTGTCTTAAACCTACAATAGTTTCCTTGGGCTTTTGAAATTAGTAACTTCAATATTATTACCCCATTGTCTGGCTACATGAGCATATTTTAGTCTCCCAGTGGGCAGTTTTGCTCTAGAGGGAAGAAGACTTACGAGTTATTTTTCAAGGCTCTGCGGATCACATTTATTTCCTGCACACCCTCTTCTATTCATCTCCTCATCCTGATTTAAATAATAATGATCTGGCCACGGTTTTCATACTGCTTTATTTTTGGCTCAATTTGTAGTAATTTCTTATCAAAATGAATCTTCACACAAACATACAGTAGAAATATTAATATCTGAAAAAATATTCTGAAGCACATAATCTAAGAGCTGCTTAATGTACAAATTCGTCTATAAAAATTACAGTGAAAGCATTTGTATTTCTAGTAAAATGCCAGTGAAAGACACAGCTGTTTCACAGCTAACAAAAGAGAAAAGCTTGTTAATTAAAGGTGATGCCACTGGCTCAGCAAAAGCATTTCATTCATTGCTCTAGTTCATATTAACCTATAATTTTATGTTTATTTTAAAGGGCTATATTAGGACTAATAAACACTGACTTCTTTTGCTTCTCAGCATTTGGCTGTGCCAAAGAATATAAATTCTGTTTCTCACCTCACTTGTTGCTGTCCTCCTTTTCCAAACAAACCCACGTTTGAGGACAGCAGTCTTGCCTGCTGTGCTGTGCTGTGCCATTGGGTCCTGCTGTCAGTGTGAGCAGTGGAACACCTCCAGGAGAACTTGACCAGAAAGGAGAACATTCTCCTGTATCTGGCGTGTTTCCCAGGAGGTTGTCTCACACCAGCTGTACAGTTACATTTAATCCATAATATTATATTTGCTCTCCCTTTTTTTTTCTAATAGCAAAAAGACAAAGAAGGAAATGAATTTATGTGTAATATTTCAATGCAGAGATTGGCCTAATCAAGAAGTCCAAAAGAAAGCTCATAACAGTACATGATAAACAGCTTCGTTTCTTTTAACAGGGGCTGTGCAGAAAATACATGTGAGTTTTAAGAAAATCAAGATACTTACCGTCTTTTAAAGAAAGTCTAAAGTTTGCAGTTAAAATACCACAGACCCTTTTAAAACAGCTCCAAGTACATGACTGTAGATACTGAGATAGTGTCTGTGCCCATATTTCACTCTACAATAAGTAGAGTAAGACTTTGATCACACTGGAAGCTAAAAGTGATTAAAAAATGTGCCTCATTCAACAAACTTTGATGCTGTATTCTTAAAACTACAATTTTCAAGAAATGCTTTTAAAAAATCTTGAAATAATCTCTGGTAGAGGGAAGACATAGGAGAGGTACCTCATAGTAACGTGGGGCAACTGGATTGTAGCTTTTGGGTTTGCAGAAGGAAAAAACCAGCACAAGAGGGGAAGATTGATATAGAATAACCTCAGTATTGTCTGCCAGAAGGCCTGCAATCATTATCATCTTGCAATCTGAAAGCTGTCAGGAACAACTCATATTAACTGAACGGAAAAGGTGAAAACCTTTTAGTGTGCCAGGGCTGTAATCATAATGAAAAATGACACCTGAATCTTATCATGACAGTGAGTGGGAGCCACATAATAAGACACTTTTTCCTCAAAGGCACTTTGGTATGGGTCTTGTCCTTTATAATCTGATAGAGTAAATTGAATAAAAACATGCCATGGATTTGTAACGCTGTTCCCTTCAAAATGGATATCTTGTTTTGTTGTGTTTTCATACTTGGATACAAGTTCTTCTTGATTATGTGGCAAAAACAGCTCTCATGTTTAATCTCTGGACAGGGAAAAAGAAATATTTTCATTTCAGATTAAATATATATCTGCAGCTATATTTTCAAGAGGGAACAGCAATGGTTAGGCATTTATTCCTTGTGTTGAGTCACTTGGAGAAGTGTCCCAGTTTTCAAATAAAGTGAGCACTTCAATAGCAGTGAGTTCAGTGGGATTTTCAGTTCCCAGGAATTTTGAAAATATCCAGTACTTACAATAAACCACCCTAGAAATTTTGTGTTTTTCATCAAACAGTGACTTTTTGAAATGCAGACTTATGAGGCTAGGGCTTGTGAAAAATTAAGCCAGTGCAAGACTTCCCACTTCTTAACATTTTGAATAACTTAACGTGTAATACAGTAATAACATCAGTCATTACTCAGCTGAGTAATGACTGAAAGTGTCAAGCAATAAGTCTAGTTTACTTGTCAAGGAAAATGAACAAGATGTAGTCAAAACTGTTGATAGTGATCTCACATCAGTAAGTATATTTTTCTGAAGAAAATATTTTTGTTTTAGCCTGCTGCAAAAGGGTAAAAAAATTCCTTCTCAAGGGCTCTCAGCCGTGGACGCCTAGAAGTTGTATTCAAACAAGGAATAACATCGTGTATTTAAAACCACTGAGATAGTCTCATTTGCACTACCATGAAATATATTTAGCCTGCTGCAAAAAAGAGAATACTTTGTTCACTTCTTTTGAGAAAAAGGCTGTCTCTGACAATCAGAGAGTCCATTCAATGCTCATGTTTTCTAAATACTAGCATAGCTTATCTGAGACCAATGGAATTGATCACCAGTACAGGAGGCAAAGTCAGGTTTGCACATCGCACTGAGACTGACTTTATTTTACAAAGTAAAATATCATTATTGAACATAGTCTCTGACTGAGGCTCAAAAGTAATGCCGAGTTTTGTCCTAATCATATGGGATCAAAGACATGATTAACTTTACATGCTATATCTTGGTAAGGAAGTGCTACAATCTTGGTGCAGCCACAGATAGAGGATGTCATACCTGCTATTGTTAATATGGAGAACCTGCAACCAGAGATGGGCTTGGGAAGACTCTGTGCTTAGTATTGTTAATTGTTTGCACCACAGTAATTTATAGTTGTACAGTCTGGGATCTCAGTGTCCTGGGCACTGTGCAAACCCAGAATAAAAAGATGATGCCTGGAAAATTCGCAGTCTAGCTGATTGCAAAGCCACTTGGACAGTGGGTGGACAGATGCCATCAGCTGGAGAGGCAGTTAAAGTTCCTGCCAATTCCTCAAAGTGTTTCAGTCTGCCAGCATGTGTCACCTCCATTTCACACTGGCTGATCTTAAGCCAGCTGGCTTTCCTCCAGGTCCTTCTTTGCATCAGGTATTTAGACTGCAGAGAATGCATTTCTCTGGGCTCAGTGAAGAGATGTAGAATAAATACCCTCGTTTACAGGGATGACAGTGTATATGAGACTATCTTAGTGTTTTTCAGATAGATGCTGTTATTCCTTGGTTAAGTACAGCTTGTAGGCCTCAGCAACTGAGAGCCCTCAAGAAAGAAATTAAATGACCCGATACAAACATCTGGGAATTCTTTCAAAGGATTCAGAGTGCTTTATGAGGTTCAGAAATTTGCTTCTCTCTAGCTTAGCAGGCGTGCTACTGTTCAAAGATTCTTGATGTTGGCATGTAGCAAAAATCCATGAATAATTTTGGGAAATAAATTAGTCACAAATTTTGTCCTTTACATTTGTGAAGTTCTTGAATTTGTTTGCTATCTAGAAATGTTTTATGGGAAAGCCTTTTTCTCTGTAAGTCATCCACAAGCAACTCATTGTAAATATTCCTAAAGTACAATTCATGACCTGCTGAACCCTGATCCTGCAAACACTTACTCGCATTCTTCTTGTGATTAGTTCCATTAAAATCAAAGAAACTTTTACATGTGGTTGTAAAGTTAAGCGCAGGCATAAGTGTCTGTAGGACGAAGGTTTTGGTTGTTCCATAACCCTTGATATTCTATGTGCTATGTAGTCTCTGATTGTTAAATGAGACACAGGCAGTCAGAACCAGTGCAAAGTCAGGGTTTTTCGGTCCCAGGGTATTACTCCTGTTCCCTAACTGGAGAGCAATAGAATGCATCCTTACAAGTCTGAGACTTGGATTCTTTGAGTACATAATCCAGATTTGCTGGTAGTGATCCAATTTGAAATTAGCTTTGGAACACAGTTAAATGCAAAGCAAAGGCCATTGAATCAAATTAATTTAAGAAGCAGAGTGAATATTCACCAGCTTTTTTTATGTCTTCTTAATCACTACAGACCCTTCTGTGCTGTGAACTTTATAATGGGGAAAAGTACTGATAAGCAAATTCCTAGGCTTTGTAGCCAGCCACAGTTATAACGAAAAATGTCTGCTAGAGCTGAGCAGATTTGTTCTCAGAAAATAAACCCAGAGACTGAAAAATTTACCTGGCTCACTGAAGAGAAAAGCAGAATCTAGGAATAGCTGTTGACTGGCATATTCAACTATGTAGTTAGCTGTATTTTGTCTACTATACATCTGGTGGTGAGAAGAATAGACAACTATGGTTAAGTATGGATTTAACACATAAATTGCTTTTGGCATTTTGCTCTACAATCTCACTTGCTGTTATTGCTGTGTCTCTCTCATTTTCAACAAGCAGGAAGGCATCATAAAGAACTCCATTAGTTGTGTACCTATGTGTACATGTGTGCATCCAAGTATAATCATCAGTGGCTAAAAAGAGTTACTCTTTCATTTATGCTGGAAATATCCATAATATAATTTCAGTTCAGAGAAGTAATATTTAAATGGTCACAAAACAATATCTCTGAACCACTGAAAATAAAAGATTCCTGATTTTTCATTAGGATATTTAGCACATATTTCTACCCTTAGAAATTTTTCATTATATTTGGTGCTTGTCCTTTAGGCTTTGAATGCAGAAAGTTAATTTGGAGTTATTTAGAGAAGGATTTTATTAGTTAGAATTTTTGTCTCTCTCTGAGATCTGTATAGCTGGATTCACACTATCAAAGAAAGAGCTGGAAGGATACAAAAATATTCCTAATAAAATGCTCTTAAACTCTCTGAAATATTTATACAAGTGAGTTTTGGATTCTTTTTTCCCAAAAATATCATGTACTTGTACAGGGTTTAGGAAGGTGCGTTGGAGTGTAGTAATTTCTACTGGTGCTTGTTTGAGGTGATGTGTGCTAGTAATTTCATCACACAGGAATAATGTGTTTCTGATTTATGTAGATTAAAGATGTTTGTATGATAGTTAACATAGCTCTAAATTTAAATCTGTATTTATACTAACATTCACATTTACACACAGAGATCTTCTTATGCCTCTCAATTCACACTCCTAGGAAAGGATCATAAACAAATTCTACTTAAAAATATATTCCATATATATCCTCAATAGTTTTCTCATGTTTTGAAATGAACTAAATCCATTCTGCAAGCTGTATCCTATCTCTGCTTTTTTTAATGAATTGCTGTGATGCACCTTAGAGAAAGAAATCACATTTTTACTTAGCCTAACTCAAGTTGACTGTACTATGCAAATATAAGAACAGTGATTTTGCTATGAGAAATTTAAAATTCATTGTGTCATTGTATTAAGAATAAAAAAAAAGTAAATACATATTTTGCCAATATTTTCAATAGCTGATATCATCCAGATGATTATATAGATAACTTCTTGAAAGTACGTTTGTAATTGCATGCTTGGCAGTTACTTGCTCTAAAGAAGAATTTTATTTTATTTAATCTCTGAAACTGTTCAAATTCTGCTTCTAATTCATTGCGTTGAATTGAAAATAGTCTCACTTTAACGAGTTCTGTTAGGGTTTAAAATGGTACAAAGGAAACCGGTAACTAGGACAGGACACCTACCACTCCCTACAAAGAGCTCAGTAAAGAGAACTCTGATATTAGTGTTTTTATTGCTTTTTATTTCACAGAAAGAATGAATACGTGAGATTCAGTACCAAGTGTTGTTAGAAGGTTTCAAGCAGCGTCAGTGTTTCAATCCAGGTGTCTCTCATGAATACTGACATCCTGGGAAGGGATGCTGGGATCTGGAGGGAATGTGTCATGTCCTCTGCTCTCCAAACATTTAAGCAGAGATTCATTCTTCTGCCACAGCTCTCCTGCTCCAGAGCAAGACAGCTCAAACCCCAGACTCTGGTGGGGCTGCAGGACATGAGGCTGGGCTGACACCATCTGTGTGCACCACTGTGCTGAGATGAGTTGAGACTCAGCTCCTTGCACACATGACAGAGGCCAGCTTGCACAGGCGTGAGTCTGGGCTGGGGGTGAGATGAGATGAATGAGCTCTTTTTATATTTTCCTGTCAGTGAGACTTAGCAGGGGTTTTGAACTATTCCCCTACCAGAAGTGGGAGGAACTGCTCTGAACAGCCCACTTTTCCTGTAGGCACATGTATGTGCCTGCACTTTTTTGCCTAGAGCTGGTTCTGTGACACGTTCCTATGAGGGAGAAGAGTCATTCTATGCTGTGTCAGTGAGCTCAACAGCCTCAGGTGATGCTGGATTCACTGCATGTACGATGTGACTCCTTGAGCATATCCACACTCTCCATTTATCAATGATTTCTATGTGTCTTAAAGCTACTGAGTGATAGGTTACTATGTGCAGCACTAGAAATGGCCACATTTTTTCAGCCCTTTGTCTCTGCTCTGCACACTTATCTTTCAGATTTCTCATGCAGACCTATTAAAAAATTGGAGCGTATTAAGCATGAGAAAAAAAATTAATTTTACAGCCCTTACAATTGTGTCTCGGCATCTTTTGTCTTAGAAAAGCAGGAAGTTTGCTTCTGAAAAAATGTGATTGATGCATCTTATGCTATGTATATATCAAAGGACTACTTTCTTTATACAATATGAGATTTTTTTACAGCTGGCAAGCCAGGACAGTTAATTAGGAGCTCTTGGTAAATATCTCCCTTCTGCCTTAGTAGTTCAGCTGGATCCAAGTTTTCCTATCGGCTTTGTGCAAAGCATAGTTCAGCATAATTAGGACACCAGCTGGGTTGTAGAGGTTGGGGTCATCTAAACTTCATAAACAGCACCTACAGAGAGTTCATGCTTTAAGTGTCATTGATATTACCATATCAGTTTGAACCAAAGTCATGGATAAAAATAATTAATATTAGATATACAATCCTAAGGTCAAATTTTGAAAGAAAATATGATTCTCTGACTGAACTTAGTCTGGTTCCTACTGAATCAAAGGAAGCTAGTCTCTTTTTGTCCTCTGAATTCCTTGAAGTTTTACTAATTTTTCCATGAAAATTTCTTAATTCAGGCTGGGCTAAATTTAATTTTTTTTTTGCAAACACTAAAATACCAATCTGTTGTGAGCTGTTTGAAATCCTGTTTTCTGTTTCAACTGTCCACTTTCTTGGACACAATGTCAATTTCATCCTTTGTCTGCTATATTTCTTTTTCCCTTGTTCCTACTTCTTGATTAAAAAAAAAATGAAGGCAAACAGAGCCGCAACATCTGTGTCTCATATGTTTACAAGTCCATTTCATTAATTCTAAGAGCTGTCCTGGATTTATATGTAGCATTTTGTTCACTAGGTGCAGTTGTCAATAGGAAAAGTTTAATCCAATAGGGATTACCAAAAAAATTGCTAACTTGAAGTTCCTATAAAGAATTAATTTCTTTAAACAGGTATTTTGACCCCTGTATTAACAGGATACACAGTTCTCTTGGAGCCAAGCTCATGGTTCCAGGCATGCATCACACAGTGTTATTGCAAGCTTGGCAACTGAATCGAGGAAAGAGATTAATGTGCAGTGCTGTGGCTGGACATGTAAGGTCCAGGAATCGGGCTTTAATTTAGAGTTCCCTGTATGACTTGGTAAAAAAGAAGGCACACTGCTGTGGTGCTGGCATTTCCAATGTTTAGAAAAACAGGGCTTGCTCTTCATCGTGAGTTGTTTTTACTTTTGAAGTTCATTAATTTCCCTGACATAGGCAGGTGGCTTGGTTAAACTAGGGTTATTTGGAAAGCAGGATTCTTCTGGGAGAGTGAAAACTGTATGTTTTATTCTACAGTGAAACCTTGTTTTGTCAAATTCCTCAGCTGCTTGAGATTTAAGCTTGGAGGCCTAGCTGAGCATTCAGGTGAATGCTTTGTTGTTGCTAGCTCTCGTTCATATCTGGCCGTGGCTTCACTTGATAGTCAGTTCATGTGGAAGGCAGAGAGGGAAGGAGGAACGTGAACAGATATAAACTGCTCGGATTCTTTACAATCCACCCAAGGAAAGTTGCCCTGGAAGGCGGGTCAGAAAACTCTGGTTTAATATGAAAGGAGAGGCATGCATTTCTTATCACAAAACTATTACCTGAATGAGTCTACTGAACCTGGACTCCTCATTCGAAATCAAACATGGTTGTCCGGAGGGGGAGTGAAAAGAAAAAGCCAGATTAGACCCACTGGATCTTACTCTAACTGTAATGATATAGGTGATATAAAAAAGGTGAGCTCATTGTGGGGTATAGTGAATGCCTTGATGATGAAGTTTTTCTTTTTTCTACAATGAATTTCTGAAGATGTTCAACTGTGCAGAAAGAGAAGGGTATCTTGTATGCCTTATATCTTAGATGGAACTCAGAGGCTGGCTAATGTTATGACTATTTTCAGTCCTAACGTTAAGTACGGAATACATTTAAAAAAAAAAAGTATTTCTTTACAAATGAATTTTATAACTTTTTATTAAAGTAAGGATTCGTACTATGTGCACAGGCTCAAGTCAAGTTTCCTCTCACAGATCTTTTCTCTCTCAGATGTTTAGCTTCAGCTCTTTCCCTTAGTAACATTTGTAATTTGGAGACAGGTAGGAATTAATTGGGTTAATTTTCTTGTAACCAACCCAAAATTTGTACTTCAACAGCAAAAGACTAATTCCCCAAGCCCAAGTTTCCTTCTTAGTGATTTATCTTTGTTTACATATAAAGCAGAGCACTGTAATACAGGACAGATAAAGTGAGGACATTCTATACTCATTATATTTTCAGTAGAATCAACAGATAAATGCCTGTCATAAAAGAAGAGCAATTTATTCTTAAAATGTGCCTTGATAGCTAGGCATTTATATTTTTTTTCATTGTTTCCTGATAACCATTTCCAAACATATCAGCGACATTAATGGAATCTCTCAAATGCTTGAGATATGGAAAGTGATCATTTTCATGCAGAAAAAACAGAAAACAGACTAACTAAAGGTCAGTAAAAAATGATTGTAAAATTTGAATTTGGAACTCCCATCCTTTTCCCTTGTCTTGATAGATGTTTTTATCTTTAAAGATCCATGAAATTCATAGCTTAAATTGATTCTGCTACATACACTTGATATTACAGACAAACTTAGGTGTTTTACTAAGTCAAGTCGTAAAGTTTGGTGATGTTTTTGAAGGTAGTGTGAGAATACTGAGTTCCCTTTCTACTAAAAATTTAGACAATTGAATGAAACTTTATCATGAAAATGAAAAAAGTGACAGAAATTAAGGCTCTACTCTGTGTTGTGAATGGGAATACATTGTCCGGTTGAGATAGAATCACTGAAGTACCCTGTGCTTTTTGTTGCCCCTATAAATAATGTTTCCTTTTTTTTTCACTCTTTGCCATGACATCTGAATGTTTGATTCCCTCCAGCTGCCTTATTTTTCCCACTGTGCTCTGAATTCAACTTTATATCACTGGAAGTTGTATTGTCTACTCTTTTAATGTCTCCTAAGTGAAACACTTATATTGAATAATAGAGAAGCTTAAATTCTCAGTTTTAAATTGAACAGATTTGAAGTTAGAAAATAAAATCCAACAGACTTAATGAGTTTCTATATCAAACAACAGGTTTCTTTTTTGTATTTGCTGAAAAAAAGTTTTAAGCAGTGGCTTATAGTATAGCAGAATGATAAAGTGCTGCTTAAGCATCTATTCCCACAACTCTGTTGTTTGATGAGGCAAAAAGCCCCAAGACCAAAACATGCAAGGCAAAAAACCTTTTTACTGAGAATTTTACTCTTCAGACTATGAAGTGCAGTGCCTTTATCCAGCAAAGCACTGAAGCCCATACTTTTCTTTAAGCTCATGAATTCATCTGATCTAGTGAGAGCACTCTGTTGACATGCTTGCCAGGCTTTTTGGAAGATGCTGGTTGCATTTCTTTATGCCATGCAGTATTAAGCCGTGACTTAAAGAACATGCTGTCCAGTTGTGATGCTATTGTTATTCTGCTGAAGAAAATGTTTTAATGTAGGAGTGGTTTCTGACATTCTGTTTGTTCTGAGGGTTTGCTCACAGCAAAAGGAACCCTTCTGTGGACACACAATAGCTTGATGATTAGAGTACTCAGCTGAAGAGGAAAAAAAGTAGGTTCAAATCCTTGATCCAAACCAGACAGAGAGGGAATTGAACCTAACTCTCTAGTGTCAGAGATTAGGGTATTCCACTAGGATAACAGCAGGCCAGGTTTCAACTCCCTGCTCTGTCTGGTTTGGATCAGGGAGTTGAACCTCAGTCTCCTCCATCTCAGCTGCGTGCCCTCATCACCAAGCTATTTGGCTAAGATGGGATAGGGTGTTTTGCTCTTAAAAAAAAAGGCATTAAAAAGCTCATTTTGCACTAGAGTAAAATATAAACTACCCACTCCTGACTATTTCCACATGATGGAATTGTTGTTTCCTGGCCAGGCCGAGAGAGCTACTTCGTGGTCACATACCGAGAGTGCCAGAAGCAATAGAAAGATATAAAACCCCTCTGTCCCTGCAAATGCAGCTAAAGATGCAGAGATTCAGCTGTGTTATCCACATGGCTTTGGCAGAAGTAGAGAAAACAAAACCACCAGAAGCCAGTTCATGTGAATGCCAGAGCTATCTCAGTGAACCACAGTTTTGTTTGGAGGAGAATGGAGGAGGAAGATTAATATTCTGTCAGTGCTGTCAGAGGTGTCTGTGTCAGAGCACAGGCTGTGAGTTTGCTTGAAACTTCAAGCAGCTTTTTTCTCCACTGATTTCCATGTCTCTCTTCTCTCCCTTGATTTTCTACCTGGTTCTCTCCAATTTCCATGCTTTTCTCCTCCTTTCACTGTCCTTACCATACATTCATGTCGTTTCCACAAAAATTGTTCTGGCTTAAGCTCTAGTCTTTGCAATGGCACACTTAACTGGACCTTGTTGTAAAATCCACTGTGAATGTGCTTATATCAGTTGATAGAAATGGATAGATTTTAACTGTTTGTCTTGTCCTTGTAATCCACACATACATGTTGAATTTCTTAATCTAATCCTAGGCATTTTTAAAGGTTTAAGTGTTTGGGGTTTTTTTCTGCTTATTACATTCTCTTTTGCCTCCTGGTTTTAACCAGCAGTAGAATACCAACTTATATTTGATAATCTAACATGTGAACCCTTTTACAGCCATCTGCATAGGGCTTGTTTACTTTAGTCATGCAAAGTTCATGGACTGAAAGTCTGTGTCTGTTGGAATTTACAGTATTGAGTATCTGCGGGTATGGGGCGTGGACTTCTAGTTTTGAATAAGGGTTTTTTGCATTCATTCACTTGTAATGTAAAATGACCACTGTTTACTAAATCAGCATTAGAGCATGCATATTTATACCAAAGAATTATTCCCAGTAGAGTTAGAATGAAAATGTGGGTTGTATGAATTACAGAGTCATTATTTCAATTTCATTCATCAACAGACAAGCACTGTTGCAAAATGCATGGCTGAAAATCAGGTTAGTACACACATCCAAGAAGGACTCAGTTTTGCTGGGTGTGAGCATTTGAGATGCTGCTGTTGTACACTCAGATTGTATTTTCCCCTATCCCAAGCAATACCCAGGGCACAAAGACATGATGTGATGTCTTGTTTCCACATCTCTCCATTCACTCAGCAGCCCACAGTAAGACACCTGAGAACCTTGCTCATGTGTTTCTGTTGCTGTGTTATCGACAAATGAGATTCCACAGCCTGCTCCAGAAACTGTACACACACATTCCCATAGCTGTGTACACATGCTCAGTCTTGCAGCATGCCATGTCATGTCATCCTGTGTATAAAATGGGGTCGTGTTTGTTTGCAGACTATGCCTGATGTCTGGAGGGGGACAATAGGGTATTTCTCTATCTCTTTGTTTCCTCTCAAGTCCCACAGTCAGTAAGCCTGACTGGTTTTCACATTTCAGTAAGCTCTCTCCTCAGCCCTTTAGAACATTACCTGTTAATACCAAGAGCCAGTTGACTCTGAGGAACCTGGTTAGCATTAAACTTCATGACATCTGCTGAAGTTGACAGAGTGGGCTTCTGCACAAATGCAAGGAAATCCAGGCTTTGGTGTGGCTGCAGGATATTCTTAGTTGGGTACCTGACTGAATGCTGGACATGCACAAGGGAAACAGACCACAATGTACAGAGTGAAACTCGCCTACGGTGTAGTGGTCCAGTGAGGAAACTGTCCTCATAATCCTTAATGGAGTGTTATCATGGAATTGGATCTCTCTGATGTAAAATGACCCAAGGCACTTTGTAATCAAACCGCACACTGTAAACTGTTTTACATGAAGTTAGCTGCATTGCATCCTTCCTGGCAGACACTTTAGAACCATAATTACATTAATCTCCGTCCTTAATTTGCTCCACTGTTCTTCTTTCATTGCAGGATCTCTGCTACCAAGTGGGATGTGTTCATTTTCTCAGTGCTTACTGTAAATTGCAAATTAAGGGTGGCATGGTTAACTCTCAATTGCCTGCTTTTTGTGGGATTAAATCAAGTTCATCATCACTTGAACATTTAGTTTGTTGTTGTTTAATGAGGTACACAATACTATATTTGACTTGTAGGATCTGTTCCAAATAGAGGTCTATTTGCAAAGAAAGTGGGTTTGGGAACCTGCTGTAGCTACAGAGACCTCTATCAACCCTGGAGAAGTGAGCTGGGTAATGGTGAATTAGGAGTGGACCATGATCTTTAGTGTAAATAAATAGTGTCTAATTATTAAAGCCTGGGCCTATTCAGTCTGTCATATTACGCCCACCTCCTTCAGCAGGAACTAGGGGCATTTCATTCTTGTATCATTTCATCCCTTGAGCAATTGAGAAATACCTTTCATATTGAGCAATTGTAAGACATATTTATGTTTTTTGTATTAGTCATCTTACAGCTTTTTATTTAGCAAAGGATGAGCCAATGAGAATGGAAATTATATTTGCAGAGGAAATCTATCATGTTTAATGGAAAATTTCCAGACAGGTAACATGACTGCAGATCCCAAATTAAAAACTGCGTAAAAGAAAGGGAGATTTTTGTGATGCCAGGTTTCCAAGGACTGTTTCATTCCACAGTGTTCAAGTAATATTTTAGTGGTACTTGCTGACTCTTGTTTCATTTCAGTTACTTCCAGGATTTCCATGTTATAAACCTCTCTTAATCTCTGCTATAAAAATCCGTTCTGAGTTACAATTTAGTATATAGTTAATGTTCCAAGAAATAGCTGTGCCTGCCTGCCATTAATTCTAGACTCCCTCTGTATTGGATATCCAATTTCTGAATCTGTCACTTGCCAGTTATGGAAGGGAGGGAGAAATAAATAATCAGATAAAACTGTTGAAAATTTGTCTCTTAATGCAACTTCAGTACTCATAAATATGGGTATAAGCAAAATACAGCAAAGGTAAAGCAATCTACAGGAGGCAGAAGATCTAGCAATATTTTACTTGACTGCTTGCAGTATTGCTAGATCTTCTGCCTCCTTTCTGCTTCCCCATCTTTTTTTCCATCTCATCCTTTACCATCCAACAATATGCTTTGGGCCCTGGTAGCATTGACTTAGTTTTGCATTTAGTGGTTCTGCCACTGCTTTCATTTCCAGATTCAAGAGACACTGAGTCACTCCATCTGTGAAATGCTCCATTTGGGTGCCACGGATTGGCGTTGCTCTGGACTATCTATATTTGTTCTTTTTTAAACCAAAACAAAACAATCCCTCAAACAACGAATGTACAGTGTTTCAAAGTTGTATTTGGAAAAATCCATCATGTATGTAATAGCCTTTGTGAGATTGAAAGGTATCTTTAAGGAGTGCTGGCCTTCCAGCTCAATCCATCCCATGTTATGATTGCGTAAGAATCACACACGGGCGTGAAGGGATTCTGTGCTCAGAGACTCCTAGAAAATTGCTCTAATAGGAACGTGTGCTGCTGGCCCAACAGCTCTGAATTTCCTTCATCTGATTTAATGACCAGTGGTTCTTAGGGTCTGAAAAAAGACCTTTTTTGTGGCTTTAGATGAGAGTGGATGCTTTGGGGATTTTCAGTTTATGCTTCCAATGGTAAAAGTCTCAGTAAGAGATTGCCAGAAAAGTTAAAATCAACATCAGTTTGTAGAAAAGGCTGTTTTTCATGAAGGTTTCCAAGCACCAGGCTGCTTAATTAAGTAATGTAAGAAACATCCGCACTAAGTCAAGTCCCCATAGTTCAATTTTTCCATCAGGAGACCAGAATTAGGCACCTTATTTCCGAGGTCACTTCCATAATTACAACAACATACATTCTTTGTAATAGCTTTTCCTTTTTAATGGATATTTAAATGGAGGTAATTAAATATGTTTTCTTTCATACCCATCTCCTGAGAGGAAACCTAACAACATGATGAAAATACAAGTGAATGGGAAGTAATAAATTTCTATTAAAAATAACTGCATTTTTACTCTCTAAGCAGTATTGGTTGCTAATTGTTAAGAATCTCAGAGTGATGATGGGGAGATTCAGATGCCTGTCATACTATATAAAACTGGGTTCCAAAATATTTCAGTTTAATAAGCAATTGTTGAAAGTGTTACTTCAGCCAGAGGTACCGGCTGTTTATCTTAGGTCCAGGCAGCCATGAAATATGGTATATAAAGCAGAAGTATAACCTTTTGAAAATCAGATCTAGTTGCTTTTCTTTTTTACACAATTTTGGGCCCTTTTCTAATTTTTAAACTCTTCTCTCTGTGTCCTAATCAGTGGGATGATTGACCTCTGTCACTGTGCCAACACTTCAGTGAAATTCATTGTGTTTCTTCCACTGGAGCTGGACCCACGTGGCTGGATTGCAGGTCATGCTCAGCCTGAGGTGATGAGCCTCTAAAGGCTACAAATTTGCATGGGCACAGACTGAACCTAAGCACTCAGAATGTCCGATCCTTCTCAACATACTGAGATGTCTTAGGCCTCCAAAAGTGAAGTAGATCTTGTGTAGGCATTGACTGCCAAATAGAAACATCAGTTGTCTTGTATCCAGTTAAAAAGCAAAGAGGCACAACTCCTTATGATCTGAATTTTTAGACCTTTTTCCTATTCCCAGTCAAAACTAGAAAGGTAAAGGTCTACAAGAAAATGTTTAAGAATGGCAAATAAGGTCTCAAGTTCAGCTTTGATTTTTGGCTGAATGGCCTCTGAAGGGATTACAGTGTTTCAACTGGTTTGTCCCTCCCTGTTGTCACAGTGACATCTCAGAGCTGTTAGCAGCAAGAAATTCACTTCTCAAAAGCCTTTCAAATTCTCATGGAGGGAAAACCAAACTAAAAAGCGATAATCAGAGGTTAGCCATTTCACGTTGACTGTCTTATGCTTTGATGTTCTGATTCGATTCTCCTTTTCTTGTTTAGCAATAATATTGCAGGAACTGAAATAAATGTAATGAACTGTGTTTCCTATCAACAAATACCCTAGTCTTTGTCACTCAGTTGCCTGCAAAAGCTGCTTATAGGGTCTTGTGTTTCTGCTATGAATATTATCCCTTCTTTCCTCCACATTTACCCAAAGAATAACAGAATAGTTTGAGCCTAGATCTATTTATAAAACAGGTACATATAGAATTAATCACAAGCTGTTTAACACCACCTGGGAATGTAAGTTATCTGCCTGGGCTTCCTCAGTTAATAGAGAAGAAGAGAAACATTTTAAGGGAGATTCTCTTCTATTCTAAGGAAAAAAATCTGAGGTAGTTGGGATGAATACCTTCTGAATGGGTTCCTTTTTACTGGGCTTAAGTAACTATTATGGGTGAGACACCTCATTTCAGCAAGCTCAAGTTCAACAAATCCCCCTCAATGCACTTTGGTATGATATGAATGCCTAGGATTGAAGGGTAGGGCCTTGGGAGAGCATCCTTTGTTAACTCTTTAGTGTGTGTGCATCCCTTGAAATTAGAACAGAAAGATAATTTTAAAATAGTAAGAAAAATAAAATTAAATACATGTTAAGAATGGAAATCTGCTTCCTGCACTTGCCGAGAAATAATACTTCTTTCCTGTAAGACATAGAGCTCTGGGGCTACAAAGCAATGGATCTGTAGCACCCCTACAGCTAATATTCATTCCCTTCTATTTAATTATTTCTGAGATTTGGGTAAGGACATATGAAAGAGAATTTGGCTCTGAGCTTAACTTAATTCTTTTAAATGGTATGAATATTTAAAAGAAAAAATAAAATAAAATTATAAAAAACAATTAATACTTGAGGGATGTTAATAAGGAAAGGTAATAACGTCCTCAAGCCTTCTAGGATACAAAATAAGAGGTACATAGTTTTGTCTGTGAGAAGTTACCAGAAGCTGCAGTGAAAGAAAAACTGTGATGAGCCATAGAATCATGGAATGAGAGAATTCTTAGGATTGGAAAAAACCTCTGAGGTCATCAAGTCCATCTGTTAAATAAAAGTACAAAGTCACTGACTCTGTCAGTGAGACATGATTTGAGACGATGATTTTTAGTAATCACAGAGTTACAAATTTCACTTCCCAGGCTCATATTTTGAAGGACTTTATTTTGGAAAGGGAGTCAGGAAGAGCTCAGAAAGTTCTCCAAAAAATGAGGAGGCCCCTCAGCATATCTAGACAAACACAAACTTGCAGTTCACATGGATCAACAGAAGTAAACTCATGGCTGTACATATGTGTGTGTATAGAATAAATGTCCAAGAAAAAAATATTTTTGTTGTATTGTCTGTTCTCCCAGAATAACCAGCAGCACTGAAAAATTTTGTTAAATTCTCTTCTTCTGTATAACACTGCTTTTCAGTGAAGTCAAAGGTGCAAATGGAGCATGAATTGTTCTGATTTTTGGCAGATCAAAAACTTACTTGCAATCTTTAGAGGTATTTCAGTGGTCATTGTATTTGAGTGCACTGCTGAGCTTTATGTTCATACTACCAAGCAGATAATAAAAAAGAGGCTTTAGATTTGCTAATTGGAAGTTCTCATGACTTTAATAACTTGAGTGACTGACTCAAGACAGTTTCCTCTCTTGCAGGAAGATTAATGTAAAATCCCTTCTAAGGTGGTTAATCTTATCTATTGGATTCCTATTTTTACAGAAATTAACAAAATACTCTTCTAGCCATGACTTCAGATGTGTTGTAAAAGATAATCTTCCAAGACGGACAGTAGTAGATTATTATCAACCAAGCAGGAAGCTCCAAGGCACTAGGGTGCATATTTTAAAAGGTTTATGGAAAACCTCCCCCCAGATTTAACTTCAAAAATCCATTCTCAGTGCTAAAAGTAGTTATATGTATAGAGAGATGCGTACATATGAGAGATATAATGCATAATGATGATTCTTTGATTTCCTTTATATTATAGCTGAAATGAGGTGTTTGTGTACTCTTGCCACTTCTTGTGACTATTTGTTGGTCTAAGGTTTACTCTGGGTAACACTATCCTTAGAGCGAACACTTGAGTCTTCATTTCTGAACCTGTATGTTAACTCCATGGGGTTTCAACTTCCACCCTTTAACAACAAATTACTATTTATGTAAGCTGTCAAATCCACATAGGACAGGGAGCTGCAGGAGAAGAAACTGAACCCTATAAACCATAGCAAGAAGCATAAGGCTCCCATAAGAGACTAGTCTTTCCCTTTCTGTATTTAGCCCAATAAGAGTGAATTATTCATTACAATCAAGCTAAAGCTCCTCCAGTCTTGCCAGTTCACCCACAAATTTGTTGAAAATTAAAACTCAGCATGAAGCCTCCAGAGAATTATTCTGAGTTAGTAACACCTGCAAAGAACAGAGATTTCACTGTGGGGTAAATTTCTGTGCAATTGCCCACACGTCAGCAAAACTTATAATTGGGAGAAACTGAATATTTTCTCTGTATTTAACTGATGAGGATTTTGTGGGGTGTCATTTTACGCTAAGTAATAGAGTTATAATTTAGAATGTTTCACAGCAACCGATTGTGTTTGTTTTAACAGCAATTTTTCTTTTCTGTGAGATTTCTATTGCTGTCAGCTGCTATTGCAACTTTATGAAATACACATTTAGAAGCCTTTCTTATTCTTAGGGAAAATTGTCAGAGACAGGCTTTAAACTGTGGAATTTTTTTCTCGTGATTTCTTATGAATTTAGAAATTGATACTTGCCCGTGCTTAGCTGTATCTCATAAATGGCAGGCTAAGTCAGGATTTTGATCTCTATATCTGTAGCATATGTACACTCAGCAGCTCCCTGGACAGCAGTGTAAACTACCTAAAGCAGATTTTTGTTCCTTCCAGATGTTTCAGAAATACACTCATAAATAATATGAAAAATTCAGGTGAAGCTCCTAAATCAAATTGGATATTAACATTATTATCTATCCAAAAAAAGGACAGAGAAAGAAAAAGTCAAATTGCCTTTGCTCCATGTTATGCTGCATTGTTACATGCTGAGGTCTTATTTTCTGCATTTTCCACAAGTCCTATATCAATTCACAACTTATGTTTGGAACAGAATTCAGGCTTCTGGCTGATGATGGCAATACCGCTCCAACATGAAATGAGTAAAGCTCATATCATTCAAGATAGGCCTACATGGAGAGCCTCAGACAGACTTCTTTTCACCTGTCCTTCAAAGGGAACCAGTTCTGGTCCACAGTGCTCTCCTTGCTAGCAAGAGGTAGCACTGAGCTCAGTAGGTTGCTCGGAGACTTAGCTGCTTGATTCATGCAGGTTGGCCTGCTGTCTCAACTGGATGTGCCTGCTGCATGGGAACTGCCTGGCCTCTGCCTGCTCATCTCTGGACAAATGTGCTTTTGTGGCTTGCAGAGTTATGTGACCTCATTTAAATCAAAATGCACAATTATTTACTTTCATGGCTGGAGTGCCTGAACCTAACTTAACAGCAAACTCTTTGCATTAGAGAATATGCTTTTAAACTATGTACTGAATGAAAACTGTTGGTATAGTTTTCTGTCCTTCCCTTATTAATCTCTTGCCACCCTTCTCACTTTTGTTCCTTACAGGGAAAACTCAAGTGCTTGCCTCACTGAACTCAAAATTACAGTCATAGCTGCTGGACTGTTTGGTTTTGGTTTTTTTGGTTTGGTTTTGTTTTGGGTTTTTTTTTTTTTTTGTTTGTTTATTTCATTTTTCTCTTTTTTCCAGTTGTGACAGGAAAAAAACCACAATTGGTTAAAGACTAAGGAGAAAGGCACATATCTAACAGAGTGACAACTGCTTTCATATGTGTACTTTTAGTGCAGTGAAACTTGCCTCAGTGAATTCCTGTTATACACCTTTTACAGTTACTGGAATAAAATGTCCCTGGTGCCAAAGGCAAGGAACCCATAACTACATGAATGTGTTAGACAATAATATGTAGTGGGTACTCCTGCTGTACATAACAGCTGAGCTATTCTTACTGCAACGCAACTAAAGGCTAATATAACACAGGTTTATTTCCTTGGATCAACATGAGATGAATTAAAAAATAATTTGCTGGGCAAGATGAAGCTTTTCAGGCTCATGTAGTCCTACTGCCTGTTCCAGAGGTTGCTGAGAAGTGTAATAAAATACCAAATCCCTACTGACTGACTAATCTTCCTTTTCCACAACACTTTTAAGTATTTCCCTTTTTCACTTTAAAACAGAACTGTGGTAAGTGGCTTCCAGCACAGAATTGTTTGTGAAAGTCCTGCCATGGGCTCCAGCTTCAAGTTTGTAATCTCCACGTCACTGATCCTGGATCATCCTATACTTTAACTCAGCTATTAGAGGGTTAGAGAAAGACCTGGTGTTTGGCTCAGGGCTCTAGGGAAGAGGAGAGGAAGCAGGTGTATTGTATAAGCAAACCTCCATGTGTCAACATCCATGTGCTTGTCAGAGGAATTTATCTGCTCCAGCTGTGCTGCTTGAAGAGGAGATCTTTTAGTATATATTTATCTGACATATTATGTGTCTGAAACATGCTGTCAGTTTCTTCCAGAGAAGAACTTTGTAGCGTAGGGAATGTAAATATGAGGATGATCTAGCATCACCATAGGATCTCACAGTATGAACCAAAGTACCAACTAACAGCAGCTGATTGGGCAAGGTGCCATGTAGTGCTAGTTAACCCCTGTTCAAGAGGAAAGGGAGTTGACTATCATTTTACAGAGAGGAAAACCAATGCACTGAAAGAATGTGTGTCGAGAGAGCCAGTGGAAAATCAGAGGAGCAAAAGTGGAAATCTGACATAAGTATTGTGTTGTCGGCTTCTAGTCTGTGTTTCTGCCTTGTGTCATGTACAAACTTCTATTGCTTCAAAGTTGTTCTTTTCCAAATGTGATGCCTATGTTAAAGACATGTTAAAGAAGGAAAAATAATGGCCAAAACTGAAATAAAGGGACTCAAGGTATGCAAAACAGATTCCCACTTGCTTGAGTTCAAAGGGTTGTTCGTTTATTCCTGCCCTGTTACAGACATGTACCTGAATTTAGATGCTTGTTATTGAAATATGGTATGAATTTGTCCACAATTTATGGAAATTTATGTACAGGGAGTAATATCTATCTCAAAGTCTGAACTATTGTTGGAATATAAATGTAAAAACAGATAACAAGAAAAGAAAAAAAATCTGATTTTCTAGGGTGTCCTGGGGCCAAGAAGAATGAGTTCCTGACAAGTGTTTTGGATGCGTTGTCCACAGATATGGTGCACGCAGTCTCTGATCCATCACTGTCTTCTAGCCGGTGGGTTTCAGATCCTTTTTGTGTGTCTTTAAAAGGGTTCTGACAGTGGTGAATGGATTGTTGAGGGCTTTGAGGAGCCTTCACAAAGGGTGAATTTCCAAGAACCTATCTAGGAGGGTTTACTTTGAAGCTACTACTGTGGACTATGTTCACTAAACAGAGATACACTTGACAGATAAATTCTCAGCAGCGCAGCTCAGAGTTTGTCTGTAGCTGCTGGTGCAAATGTGTGTCAGTCTTTCTTCTCCTCTCAGGATTTATTTCTTGAATATGTGCTACCTTCCTGATTCATATTCTTCCTATTTGCTTGCAAAACAAACCAATGCTATCAACAGTCACAGGTAGCATTAAAAATGTGTAAATGCTGTCAAACTTTGGGCATCTGCAGGTCAGGTGCTTACCATCTGAAGAGGAGATAGCATTTATTTTTATAGCTTATCCTGTAATTCAATACATTTAGGTGTTTTATCTCTGAGAGAATCCATCATGGGCTGTAATTAGAGCTTCACTTGATTTTCGATTGGCGATGCTGATTGTTGATCAACTTCAGTTGGTTTCTTTATACATTTAGTGCTTCCGCTATCTATGAAACAGTCTTTTTACTTCTCTCTCCATTTTCCTCTGTTTCAGGAAACTTAAGGGGAAAGCGCTGTTTGCCGAGTATGATGCTGACCTCAATAGGGTTTCAGAGAGTAAACTAGAAGCAGATTCTAGTGTAAAATTTAGGACATAGTTGGCCAAAGTGAGAAAAAGAGAGATTCACTACAAGAAGCTAGTGTCCAAAAGCAGGGAGTTTTACATAACAGTGGTGATGGTCATCTGATGGTGATGTAACTATTCTGAAATAAAGGTATTAAATGTCAGAATTAAGACAAAATTATCTTTTTTTCTTGTTTCAGGGTTTCAGAGCCTGATCCAAATCATACTCTGGAAGAGAGAGTAGTCCACTGGTATTTCAAACAGCTAGATAAAAATTCCAGTGGTGATATTGGCAAGAAGGAAATCAAGCCATTTAAGAGATTCCTAAGAAAGAAATCAAAGCCCAAAAAATGTGTGAAGAAGTTTGTGGAATACTGTGATGTGAACAACGATAAGTCTTTGTCAGTTCAAGAATTAATGGGCTGCTTGGGAGTAACAAAAGAAGAAGGTAAAGCAGAAACAAAGAAACGTCATAGTAAGAACCTTTTCTCTCTGTCTTTTTCACTAAATTCTTCAAAGCTTATGAAATCTGATATTCATATGTGCCAGAATTATACAAACTAAAAGAATACACCTGTCTGCAGCTAATGCTGCTGTTGCTCAGGGCAAATGGCAAGAAAGTTGCTTCTGAATCTCTTTGCTCCAACAGAATCGAAAACTTCCTGTTGATTCTGACCATTAAATGTATTATGGTAGGAAACCTAAGAGGATGCAATAACAATCATCAAAAACCAGTTTAGTGTTATTGTAGAACTGTGTTCTGAGTGAGTGGAAGTATCATACCTGTGCTTTTTGGATTCCTGGAAGGAAGCACATGGTTGAGCTTTCTAATGAATTCTCTTTTCTCAAATGTGGTTTAGAGATGCAGAGAGGAATGTGGTCATCTGCCAAACAGATGGAATAATGGCTAATACACAGCTACCTTACCTTGCTGACAAACTGGTAGGAAGGGGAACAACTAAATACAGAATATAACAGTCCTTGCAGAGTTCAATCACACAATTCCTGAAAATAGGAAAAAATTAAAAAAAAATTCTAAACAGCAGCAGTATATCCCCATATTTTAAGAAATTGTAGAAGAATGAATATAGTTAAATTGTTCTGTCTGATACCTTAAAATGAAATGAGGACAGTAGAATAAAGGTCTCATTCGTTGTATTCAAGTCTAGAAAGAGAATATTGCAGAAAGACAGAAGAGATCTTTTACTAATAAGGTAAATTGTCTGTGGCTCACACTAACACATCTCTCAAAACAAGTATCGATCAGATCCAAGATTTTTTTTCTGTAGCTTGTTTTGTGGATCTCATAATGATACCTTGCAATTTTCACTTAGATGATGGAGGTTAAAAAATGTATATGAAGGTGGATGACTGTTGTTATCTTTATGCTATAAATGTGAAACACTTCTGTCCTGCTGCAGCAGGCACTCTTCGGACTTATTGTGGATGAAATTTGGATCCAAAATCACTACACAGGAGGTAAAGGAAAGCCATGGCAAGACTGAAAGCAAACCTCAGTTTTTTTGTCTTCATAGTCCAGTGGAAAAAAACCCCAGAGGTTAGGATAAACTGCCTGTTTTGGAAATGAAAATTGTAAGAGGCATGAAATCATATGAAGATCACATACAGATTTGGCTTAAGTAAAAATTACGTCCACCATAACTGAAGTTTTGTAACAGATCTTCTCAAAAAAAAACTATTCAGTAATGAGAACATTCAACTTCGGTAGGAAAAAAAACAATCTCAGAAGTTTGGCATTGAAAAATGAATGGTACCCAGTTGGAAAAAAGTTCTTAACCAAATCATTGGGTTGCTTTACTAGAAGTACATAGTTTTAAGGACAAGACAATAAAAATTACTTTTGTTGGAATGCCATTATTCTATTTTGTTTCTCTTGCTTGATAATTAAAATTTCCTTTCTGATACTCCTTTCACTTGCACAGATGAAAGCAATTGCCACTTCACTGCAGCTAGAGTTACATCTCTAGGAAAATATAAGACTCTTGTCATCTGAGGTGTGAGAGCTGAGCTAAGGAGGTGGCTCTGTATCATTTTGTGTGAGTTCCAGGTGTCTTGTGTGAGAACAATTTGAAGCAGTATAAAAGCCAGAGAGTTACAAAGCATGCTTTCTGAGGTGTGCACTAGCTGCTGCAGCATTGTTCCAGGTCCACTTTTGTTCCCCTTTGTTCCAGTACAGCTTGTTTGACTCACAAACTGACATGGAAAACCAAGAGAGCAAGTTCCTCCCTAGCCTCACAAGTTTGCTTGGGAAGATTAATGGACTAGCAAATTCATTTAGCTTTTTGGGGGGTTTTTTTCCCCTATTTTGAGCACTGTCTTTGAGTTTGAGACTAAGAAATTTAAAAATCAATGAGAATCTTGTCATTTTACAGATTAAATGTGAACAATGTCTTTGGCTTGTAGAACTGTTTCTGTGCACTATCTTTAATCAAAATGAATGCTTTCCAGGTGGTCTGCTTGGCATGCTTCTTTACTGCCAGAGATAATAGGCTATATTTACTAGTAAAGATTTAATAAATTTGAAATGCTCAACCTTGACTAGATGCAATCTCCTAAGCAAATGGAACACGTTAATTGGCAAGAGATGTTGTTGTTCAACTTTCATATAACTCCTTGAAATAAGCAACACCTGTATTGAGGAAAGAAAAAGTGGATGGGTCAATGAAAGATTTGAAATATTTTATCTCATTTATTGAAAGCTGTGCACTTACCTGCTCTAAAAAAATATATTTTCAGAATGAGGGCTTCAGTTCTTGAGGATAACTTGCAAAACATATTTATAGTGTTTTCTTTCTCCTCCTTTAGCGGTCCCTAGAACCAACACTGAGAGCACTTCATCCAGCAGGCAGGTGAGTACTGAGGAGAGCAAGGTCTCCATTTCTGCCTCTCCCAGGTGAATTTCTTGGGGTTTTAGCAGTTATCATTGCAGCTTCAAACTGCATTAATCTTCTCTTCTGCAGAGCTGCCAGAAAAATATAGAGCAAATCCCAATTAACAAATTTTGACTTAAGTTTTATCTATAGAAAGCTAAATCAGTCAATTACAGGTGCAGAGTAAATGTGCATAATTTGCAAAGTGGATTAGGCTTGCATGTGGAAGTTCCTAGGAAAGTGTAAGTTGACATACAGGACACATAGGATAATTTGATGAGTGTAATTGAGCCCTTGTAAGTCTTCTGCATTCCTGAATGACGCCATTCCCATACACTTTTAAATGTGCACTGCTTCATCATCTTCATTTAACTTTTGCTTTAGCTGAATTCTTTTAATTTTTCTTTGTGTCACACTACAGACACAAACTTACATTCATTAAAATGAACAAAGCCATGCATTTCCCATGCCCTATGAAAATCTATACATTTCACAAACCCCCCTGAATTATTATATGGTGGCTTTAAACAGCTTTTAAAATCCTAGTGCAATGAAAAGAGCTGTCACTTTCAAATGCCTTTGCTGGCGGAGCAAAATGATGCTGAAGAACTAGGATTTGCATCGGTGTGCTGCAGAATGATTAGAGCAAATAAAATGTCAAGTACCCTGCCAACATAATCTGTGATATTTTTTTAATCAGTTTTCTGCAAAGACTTGATCTTGTTTTTCCAGATTGCACCACTGTATGTCATCTATGGAGGTTTGGCTACCCAAGCCATTCAGAGCTGCAAAAGGCACAAAAGCAGAGTTTTTAAATGAAGGAAAGGTGCACTTTGAAAAGGAGGGGCTCAAGTGAAAGGCTAGGAAAACAGGTTATTAAAAGTGGTTTTTAATTGGTGTGTGTCCATTTTTATAACCATGTATTCTAAAGAAAATTTTTCAGGGCAGTATTGACATACATTCCTAGTACTTTTGCATGGTCTTGAAGGAGGGCTTTTGTGAGTCCAGTAATTTGAATGGTCTAGTAGAAGACTCATCTTCGCACTGTTCTTACCCCACTATTGTATTAGTTAGAGGACTTAAATTATTAATGCCCACAAAAACATCCGTAAATGATGAACTAGTTTAAAAGTTATTCATGTAAGCATATTATAAGAACAGCTCAGGTAATGCTGCACCTATGAAAATAGGAATTTGGCTAAAAATACCCCAAAACCTTAGTTGAGGTAAATGTCTTCCCATCTATCATAAAGCTAGATTAATTTGTTAGAAACTGAACTCCAGATGAACCTACCCACAAGCCAAGAGAAATCTTCCTCTCAAAGTTGCTCGTCAATTTGTTCCTTTTTTTATCTGTGCTTTGTTTGATGTTAGGTTTGCACTTCCTAAGGCAAGCTCAACAGTGGTTGTGGTTTCTACTAGAGACCTCCTACATACCTTTGATGGAATATAAAATATTCTCACAGCTACAATAATGTGATAAGTTTGTTTGTTTAAACAAGTGTTTGTGGTCTTAATTTTTCAGGTTTCCCCCACAAATCACTTATGCTTTAAACAAGACAGCCTGAAAACAATTATCCTGTCAGAACTCCAAAGCATTCAGAGGGGTTATTTTAATTATATAATGGCAATTACTGGCACACGTGCATTACACTTGAAGCATGACAAGCCCTCTCCCCTTTCTTGTAATCTGATACTGACTTGCAGAATTGGTAATAAAAGTGTCCTTAGAACAGCTACGCTTTTCAATTTTGTCCAAAAATTTTGCTGACTCAGCATCAATTAATTTAAAAGCTGTTGCTGACAAATGATAGCCTTAAAATAAGGCTGGCTAAGAAAACCGTTTGTTGGCAGTTTCGTATTTGAGCAATACATGGCTGCAAATGCAGAAGGTGGTTTTCATCACAGAAGTTCTCACTTGGAAGGAAACTACTGAAAAGAGTAGAAGCTGCTCAAAGGAAACCACCCATCTAAGAAGGCCTGATCAGGTTTGCACCACTCAGGAGACACACACTCAAAAGCACTCTCTCGAGTAATTTATTGCAGCAGGTTAGTTTTATATACGCTTATGTGTGCTTAGGCACATGTTTTTTCACATATGTCCAAATCTGTGTGTGTACACACACACACAAGCTTGCTGAAGGAAAGCAGATAGAGAAACATGCACTAATTTACTGACTGAGGCACATCTGTGGTTGCTATAAAAGAGGTCAAATAGGGGATGGGTCTGACAGGACTCAAGTAGTGGCCAGGTATATTTCCCTTGCTCAGCTCCACCCTGTCCAACGAACACACACATACGTGCCCACATGCTGTCAGTGAGACCTAGGGGTTTTTTTGCAGGCTAGCAAAACGTTTATAAGAAAACCATAGATTGTGAGATTTTGGCTAGCAGCCCATTCCTTATAGGAGGAATGGCTAGGAGGTATATTGCCATAGGAGGTATATTGCACCAGGGACTTGCCCAGGCAGTTGCTAAAACTGTGTGTTTGACAGGTATAGACTTAAAGGGGACATAGGTAAGTAGTCAAGATATTGCTCACACCCATTCTCATAGATGCCATGAAGGACTACAGGGCAGGAATTTTTTTATTCCTTGTATATATTTGTGCAGAACTCTCCTTCTGATAGTGGCACGTGGGCACTGCTGAAAAACAGAGATAGATGTTTATACTGGACTAATTGAAAACATCATTAATAATGCAAATTTTCCCAACTTCCTTTCAGCAAGTTTCAAAGAAGCAAGGGTGAACACCTTACTGATCCAAGGCAGATCTCTTTGACATGTGGGAGATTTCCTCACCAAAAGGCAATAAAAACAACTGTAGTATTTGCACTTTGTACTTAAATATGTAAATTCACTTTGTAGAAATGAAATATTTAAACAGACTTTTTTAATCTGTGAAAAAGTAATGGCTAGTTTTGAAAAATTATCACATACAATGTATGTGTATTCTTTTGTTGTCTGAAATATGTAAAACATGTTGGAGATGTAAAAGTTTGCATTTAAACCATTTTTTAAAAAATAACTTTTTGGCAAACAGTAGCATAGAAACCTGATTCTATGTATTTTGGTTTCAATAGTATGCCTTATTTTTCTTAATACTGCCATTTAAGTAGAGTTATGCTTAAAAATCTACTGTATTCTCAATTTTGTCCAAGCAGTGTTGAATGTTTCAGGTTTGCAGGACTGAGAGAATTGTGTAAATTGCTGTTTACTTGGTTTTGCAGTTTTTTACTGAACAGATTTTTCATCGGTGGCAATATTTTATTTCATTTTGTTTTTATTGTAATTACTAGGCTTTCCAAAGATCATGCAATGAGAATACAACCACTAATGGATTCAAAAAACAGTTATTCTACTTGGGATGCTTATAGAAAAATGTATCCTTTTATCAATTTTTGAAGTGCCTTTTTTATAAGTTTTGGTAGGATTTTTCTCCTGTTTGCTTTCACTTGGGTTATTAACTCAGCAAACCGAAAAGGAATCAAGTGGATTGTAGTGTCACTCCAGTCTGGTTCAGCCTGGGCCTAAAAGCATGTTTCTATGGTCAGTGAAAAGCAGGAGCAGAGTTTACATGGGTCAGAATTGTAAATTTTACAATATTGGCAGTGAAGGATAAGCCTTTTTCCCCTACACCTGGCTACCCCTATCAACTGTTTGGCTTGCCTGGGGGCCCACTAGAGGAGGGGCTATCACATTGTCCCTGCCTGAAGCTTTTTCTTTGCTATCTGAAGAAAGTTCTCAAAAGTTCTCGTACTTTCTCCATAATTTTTTTCCCCCCAATGCTTTTTTTAATATGTGTGTCTGAGGGGAATAAGAACTTCCGGATGTGAATTTAGAGCAGGGGACCCAAATGAAAAAAACATCTGCTCTTGAACAACTGTGAGTTACAAGCAGCTGGGCTGATCAATGCAGTGGTAGAAGGACTACTGGCATCTAGGAGCTGACATGAGAAGGCAGGAATGTAGCAGCAAGCAGTGATTTCATTATGGTTTGTTTAAATAATGTGTGGGATCTGACATGTGACTAGCTACTCATAATAGCACCCTGGCTTGAGCTTGTACCTGGTAAAGCTTTTTGTGAATCAAAAGGTTTCATTTCAATTCCAACGTATTCTGAAGTGATAGGAAACACTGTATGCAATGGAATTGTACCCCAGAAATTGTGTACCCTAAGCTCTGGCAACAGGAGAAACCAAGATGCAATGGTGTGTTATCTTGTATTTTTGTTTTAAAAAGTATTTGTTATTCTTTTATAATGTTAAACTTTGAAATTAATCTTCTTTATAGATTAAAGATTAGTATGTTATCAAACTATGCTGGTGACCTTTCATTTTCAACACAGAGAGATATGTTTGGAAGTAGATACACACAATGGTGACTTCACCACTGCTTTGAGTTTACAAGAAACCTCAAGACCTCACACTGTGTCCATCTTCTTCTCTTGCCTTTATCGAATTCTCTTTCAAGGTTATTCATGTCTTAGTCATACCACTGCTTCCTCAAAATTGTCCATATAGCTTCAACTTGGGCTCTTGCTTCTTCTCAGCAAAGTGCGATGTGGCATAGATTGAGATGACACTTTTTCTCCTCAATGTGAGTGTGAGCTGCTGGGCAGCTTTCAGCCTGGCTGGAAACAATGACGAGAGAGAGAAGCAAAGCCTCAGAATTCACAGTGCCTGGTTAGGTGGTTACAGTATGGTTAACAGCAGCATTCTGTAAGAAGCACCCAATTCCATCACTACGGCCTTTGGAGACAATATAAACGTAGGCTACCAAATATTTTGCCATGTCCATGGTTTGAAAATGCACCCCATTTAAGCTGAGAGGTTGTGTGAGGAGGCAGATTTGGACTAGCACTGTGATTATATAATGAGTAGCCCTAAACACTGATCAAAATGCAAGTAAATGCTAAAGGCACTTTCAGGTATCCAAAGACTTCTACAACATAGACTGAAACATGAGGTGTTTCCTCTTTGTATACATTTCTGTGTCATCACTTTTGTGATTTATTACAATTACCGGTGTAGTGGGTTTTGTTCGCATTTTTTACCTTCTGTGAGATAAGAATTAGGAGGAATACAAAGCAGGCTCTAAACTTAAAGAATATAGAGAAGTTTATTAACAGAACTAAAAGTAAAAGGAATATTAAGGGTCAGAATAAACCTTCAGAACACTTTTCCTCCCTTCATCCTCCCCCCTCCTCCCACTTACAACATAAAGACACAAACTTAGG
>VZTD01005887.1:2746578-2823315 GCA_013397725.1 Rhagologus leucostigma
AGCCGCAGGCCGTGGCCCGGCCCCTCCCTGAGCTGAGACGGAGCAGGGCCGTGGCCCCGGCCCCCCCGCCAAGCCTCGGCGGTCAGGCCCAGCCAGGCCCAGGCAGGCCCAGCCCAGCCCCCGCCGGGCTGAGCGGGCAGCACTGTGACCTGTCCCAGGACCGGAAGCAAGAGAGTTCCCACGTCTCCAGGGGATTTATATATGTAAAATTCGAGAAGCACTATTGGTCTAAATGACTGTCCATCAAGTTCAGGTTCAAACCACCACAACCAGTGATTACACCACTTGAATATACGTAGTACTGACTTTTCATACTTCCAGGTAGAATCCAGATCCCTGATGGAATCATGCTTGCAAGCTTGTTAAATTCTCCTTGGGTTCCTGTATCTCCCATATGTCCACAGGGTATTTAAACTTATAATGTTCTAGTTGTAACCAGGAACAGCCTTGATACCGAAAAGCAACCCACGTGGATAGGCACTTAGGCTCACATTACAGTACCAGTGCTTATTATCTACTCAGTAATTAATTAGTTCTAGTTCTTTCCTATTCTGTGTGTAACAATTTAATTTCAATTTTAATTCTGTTACTGAAAACACAACTTATATTCTGCTTCTCATTGACCAACATATGTTCTAGTTCCAGCTGTTGCTGAACATGTTTGTTTAGCGCTTTTATAAGGCTGTAAATAGAAGACTATAAATTTTGAAAAATGTGTATGTATTCAGTGACTTGTCCAGCCTGTTGCAATGTCCATTAGTCATAGTGAGAAATGTTCCATATTTTGTCAACACTTTGGAAAACTTTCTCATTTTGTTCCCATCCCTAAATATAGGCCAATTTCATAGTTCAAGTTTTACCAAAACCGCTTAATTCTCAGTCTTATCCCAGTCTTACAAAATACCTAGCTTTCAGGTACTCATTCTGTAGAACTAGGACTTAGATGAGTGCTCTAAATGGCAATTTTTTTTGCTAATGTCATTTCAGATATTGAAAGACTGAAACAGAGAAACTTTAACAATACTCACTGCATATAAATAAAGAAATGCACTGTACTTTTTTATTTAGAGTAGGCTTTTGCCCTTCGTAAGTACCGTAAGCCAATGGAGAAAGCAGTCATTCCTAAAAAACTGGGAGGAAAATAAAACTACAGATTGATTCATTAAAGATATTTAAGTGTTTCCAAGATTTGATGGATGTAATTAATATTTTCTTTTTACAGTAGAAATAAAAGATAGATTAATGGAGGTTAAGAAATATTTGCTGACAAAGATAATGTAGTTGTCCCTTTTAAATATTTATACTGATGTATTATATAGCTAAGTTACAGAAACTAATATTTCTAAGTAAGAGTCTTTAATGCCAAAAGTGAAAGATTTATTACTTTTATTTCCTTTAGGATGGCAAATTGATGTAATTTTGGAGTAATTACTTTGACATTAAATAGGAACCAACTAAGTTAATTGATGTCTGGAACATTAGAATGATTGTAGTAAATTATTGATACAAACTGTACTCTTTGTCCAATTTAATTGTTTCAGTTCAAGTTTTAGAAGTGAAAACGTGCCCTTTGTTTAAAAAGCATCAATAATACACGTTATTTTTTTCTTTAAACAAAAGCTCATGTGGGAAGCATTGAGAACAACACATTTCCTTAGAACATCCAATGAGGGGGATAACAGGGAGAGAGGTCTATTTTTATCTAGGTTAATGATAGAAATATGTGCCGTATTTTGCTTCTACTACATCCACCTTCCCTTTTTCGTCATATACTTTGTCCTCTGACTCATGTCACTGATGGTACACAAAGCTTTTTTGGAAGGGAGGATAATGAATTGAGAGTCCGTTCTGTGCGTGTGAACAATCTTTTCCATAAAATAGAGTCATCTGAGTTGTCCTTTCCCTAGATACTCTCTTTACTCAACATCAATTCAATGCATAGGACTTCTTGCTTCATTTCAAATACAGAATCCTTCTTTGCACAGGCATGGGATCCATTCTTGGCTGAATGGGTACTTTAGGAAGAAGATCACTCATAAAAATCAGCACCGTCTATGGATTGTCGGTGGACAGCTGCAATTTTTTATTAAGCCACTAATAACAGTTAATAAAGATTTATAAAACCCACTCAGTATGTGAAGCGCATCCATGAAGTAGCCTATATTTGTTCTAAGTAGTCAGTCAGGAAAAAAAAAGAAAAAAAGGAAAAAAATGGTGAATGAAGCTTCTGGTGAGAAACATTGTTTCAGTAAACCATGACTGACTAATTTCATGTGATTGAGGTTTTCTATGAAACTTCACTTTTACAAGTATTTTGGAATTTCTTTTCCTTTATCTAACAAGCATGAAGTGTCAACATGGAAAACTGACATTTGGACACCTACTTTGTCACAAAATTGGATATTGCAAAAGGTAGCAGCATTCTTGCTCTTCCATCAACTTTAAAAAAATGCCCATATTTATTTGAAAGAAGTCAGGTTTCCAAACAATGATTTTTCATGCTTCATCTGAGTTTTTGAGTGCCTTGCTGTCCCTGTGTGGGGTTGGATGGACTGATGGATTTAGCACTGAATGCACACGACGTGCAGAAAACTGCAGTGTGGGTAAGGGTATTTATACTAGTTCGTATCTATGCAGAACAGTTGAAGCAGTGTGAATTATATGCAGAAATACGAGGGGCACTGTTCCAGCTTGCGAAACAAGCCTGCCGTGGGACTGATTGCAAACATACTCAAAACCTAAAATATTCTAGCATATCTCTACTTTTACCAGTCATTTCACTCAAAGGCTGATGTGAACCAAAATCCACTTTGACCGCTACCCAAGAAGCACCTCTAGCTCTGTTGGTTTGTAGCTTCCTCATGTTCCTGAATCCACAGCTTGGGTACGTTCTTCTGAGACCCCCCAGGCTGTGATACCAGTGGGACCGAGACCAAGAACAAAGAACACAAGAGAAAACGTGGTGACAGATACTGCAAATTACAGGATATTACACCATAGCTCAGATTTTTTACCCTGGTGCGCTGTGATCAACTGAAAACTCCTGCCCTGTATCATCCGTGACAAACCCTAACTTCCTGCCTCTTAATCCATCAAATGCATACTCAGAGTGAGAGAACATCATGCTTCAACTGAGTGGGAGTCAGTGTGAGTCTCAGCTAGAGAGCATTTGAGAAATACTATGACTCCTCAATAGATTCATGTGCTCAGCTAACTCCCACCAGTTAATTCCTCTTTCTGCTCAGCACCATATGATGGAGCAGTGTCTGCACACATCAGTTCTTTAGTGCTCTGCAGAAAGGAGCTGTTCTTCTCAGCCTAGAGCATAGTTCTTTGTATTGAATTCTCAGCACTGAGGAAGGAAGGTTTTTCTCTAGCCGTCTCTTGCTGTTACCCCAGGTATCTGAATTGTATCATTACTGCCTTATAGAGGTTTCAAGAAATATTTTGCAACAGAAAATATACAAAGGAAGAGGTGCTGAAGTGGCAGGCAAAAAAAGACCATGAAGTTTAAAAATGACAAAAAAGAAGGAGAAGGAAAAGTTAAGCAGAAGGAGAGAGAGAAGGGAAAAAATCAAAATAAGATCATGGAGACACCCTGAGGAACTGAGGAAGATGGCAAGAACTCTGTGCTAAAGTCACACGTGGAAACGAAGGAAAAGCAGACAAAGAGACAGAACAAACAAGGAAGGAGAGAGAGCAGGTAGAAATGGGAGGAGAGCTTAAAAGGGGAGGAATGGAAACAAAGCAAGGATAGAAATGGTAAAGATAGAAAGAAACAGAATGGCTAATTAAGCTCCCATGAGGAGGAAAGTCTGAGAGGCCCAGGGGAGAAAAAGAAGAGAAGAGACACAGGTGAAAAGGAGACTGCAAATTTCACTTTCCTAGGCACAGAATCTCTCTCACACAGCATCGCTTTCTGACTGGTACAAGAGGTTCATCCTGCCTTTGGATTTTTCCTTATCCATGCATAAGGTCTGAATTTGGTCCTTGTTATCCCAGTGGCTCCAGCTCTTTGTTCCAAAAGACATTTGTTTTCTTGGCCAATCCAAAGGCTTCCTTTAGATCCAGGAAGTCTGAGCAACATTTAATGAAAACGTGAAAGAAAAAACAGCGTATTTCTAAACTAAGAGCAGACTTGAGCAGGATGAGGAAATCAGAACCACAACAAAGATAAATTTCCTTTTGTATTTCTTATTCAGTAAAGATGCAAGCAAAATGTAATTAGATGTGTTTTTTTTAGTTCTTTCTTCCATTCATTTCACCAACAGATCCCCTACAGGCTTTGCTGATACCCTACAGTTTAACATTTTCTTTAATCAACACATAGATGACAAAGGATTACAAGAGTGCTTAATTCTCATTGTCTGTTTTTTTTTCTTTTGTGGTTTCCTTTATGTTCACTCTTGGGGTGGCTAAAAACTAATTATTTAAATCCTTCTCGAAGTCTTTAATCTTTAAAGGTTTGTATCTCTGTGTGAGAGAGAAAAAGGCAGAGAAACAGACTCCAAGAAAAATGCTCAAGAAAAGTTTGGAGCCCATAGAAAATATCACAGGTTCAGATTAGAACTATGTTCAAGGTACCAAATGTTTTCACGACCTGCTGGCAAGGAGTTTGACTTCATTAGCTTTGAACAGTCATCTGGAAAATTACTTAGAAAATAGGTAATGGCAAGTAATGTTTCACACTTCAGATTTTCAGCAGTGTGGTGGAGAAGATATAGGAACAAGTTCATCACATGTTGTCCTAATGCAAATAGCAAGTTGACATAGGCTGGGACGGCTGTAGGGAGAGGCTGGGAAGAGGCTTCACCTGGGTGCAGCTTGAAAAGAGGGAGAGAGCAATCTACATGCCCATGAACAGCTTGGAGAAGAATGTAAGAGAGGGACCAGGTGAAGAAGAAGAGGCTGCACAGAGAGAGGCCAGATAGCCTGTCTTGCACCACTTAAAGCTCAGAGACTTTGAACTGTCCAGAATCTATGTCCTGGCAGTAGGCAGCGCAGCCAATCCACATCAGTTTTTGCCTGGAAGGCTTTCACCTTAAACCAGGCAGTACAACTGAAAAATGGAAGACAATGACAATGGGCACAGATTTGCTGGTTGCTTGAAGTGGTTGTGGGGGGGAGGGGAGGGGCAAGGGGGGATGTACAGTGATAGAAAGATTGTTTTAAACTCTAGAGTCTCTGCTCCATTTTAACTTTTTAAAATAGAGAGTTTAATTCTCTTCTCAAGTCTGTGAGATGCAACTTCCCAGGACTAAATGTCCTCTTTGAGGTGAGAAAGGGGGATCAAGGCATCACGATGAGACAGACGTCTCTGAAAAGAGGTGGCCCCAAAATCATGGCTGTTTAGTAAGAAACACTGAGCATTGTTTTAAACTGGAAGATAAACGTATAAATGAATATGAATACTGCCACATTGAGACTCAATCCTCATATACCTGGTCCCCCCTCCCCTTTTTTTCTTGTAAAATTCAGCATCAATTTGATGGATTTTGCTTAAGAAATTGTTTATCATAGCCTGGGCCATAGAAATTAAACATTAAGTTTCAGATACATTTTCTCTTGTAAGTTTTGCTTTACTTTGTATTGTTGGTGTATAGGCCTTGTCACATGGGAGAAGTCAGTAATGGGTACTTTAGCAGCTTTGGTCAATTGCAACTGTTAGTGTATCTTTTATTATTTTATCACATTTTTTTTCTTTTCTTGGGGTCTTGAAACAGTCTTTCACACCATGAAAGACCACACTTTTACCAATTGCTCTCTCTGTTAAATAGTGTTGCCAATCTTCTGGACAATAGAAAACACATTTGAGAGAAAACTAACAGGACAGATCATGCAGCATCTGTATATTGGTGACAATGCATTGCTGATGGTATTTTCATACTTTGCTCTTCATGCATTTAGATTATTGTTATCTTTCATCATAATTCTATTAATCACTACTTTTAAATAACAAACAATGGAAACAAAGAAAATAATCTATTTTAGGAGAATGAAAATTAAATTGTGTCAGTGAATTAATTGTACTAATAATTGTACTAATTAATTAATTGTACTAATTAATTAGTTTATTAATGTTTATCATCTTTTACACACATTTCCATAGGCAAAATTCAGCTCATGCTGATCCACTACATGGTTTCATCATGCTACAGGATTTCACAGGGGAGTTTCCCGTTGTTTGAGTGTCTGCCATAAATATAAGAGAGTTGACTATTTTTGTCCTAAACCCTCTATGTTTGTAGACCATCACAAAACTGTGAGAAAATTTTGTGTGGCTAACAGCCCATGTTTCAAAGATAGCGAGGAGTGGAATAGAAATGATTAAGGTGAAAGTGCAAAGGCAAAACTGCATGTGGAAACTTGTAAAACGCCTTTTTCAACTATTTGTAAGCTTGCCTTTTAGTGAATCTCCAACTCAGTTTTTGAAGAACATTTAATAGATAGTGAAGTAGGATACATTTGCTACAGATGTTTCCGGGTATAAATAAAATGCCCCCTGTCTAATAGCCCTTGTGAATTGCCTTCAATAAACAGTGTTGTGGTTAACAGCAGAACCTCTGTTTATTCAGACAATCTAACATGCAGGCAGATTTCTGTTCCCGTATAAAGTTCCCTACCTTTCCCTAACTGTGCAGACCAGCTGTGCTCTGGTTCCCTGGGAACATTAAAGCAGTGTTTGAGACCAGAGCCTGGGACTCTAATGAGAACAGTGTGGATTTGAAGAGTCAGCCAGATTTGAGAGGGGAGTGGAAGCATCACTTTATCACATCTCATTCCTGTGAAAGTCAACATACAGTGCTCTCACAGGTAGGAGGTAGGGTGCTGTGGAATAAAGGTATGCCCAGTTCCCTGGAACCAGGGGCTGCCAGGAAGTGAGTGCAGGCTGTGAGCTAACCTGCTTGCAAAGTGCTGCTGCCATTTCCCCTTCCACCTCAGGCTGCAATGTGTTGAGGGTGTTAACGCTGTGATACTCCATTCACTCTGGACTTTCTCATGGTTTTTGCCTTAAAAACCTGTCTGGAGAGTGCTGCTAGATGGGCTGAATGCACATCTCGTTAGTTGCCAGGTTTAAATGTGGTGACTTGGTCCATTTCAAAGCAAGGCTCCAGCAGCATTGCTGCAGACCATGGCTTTGTGGGATCAGGCACAGAGCGAGACGCCAGACAAGCCCCGGCATGAGCCATCCCTACAAACAGTGCCTGGCTCAGAGCAGCTTTTCCATCAGGCTTAATAAGTATAGGCATGAATAAACAGATGAAACAGATGGGACCTACTCTGGGTTGCAGAAGTGCTCAAAGACTGTCTTCCACAAGCAGGGAGATGAAATGAACGTTTGCCAGCAGTAAGTTAGGGCAACAATTAGACCTCAGAGAAGGCCATAGTTAGCCCCAGATGCAAAGGAACATATGTGTGCTTATTAGCTGGCTTTCTGAGTAAAGAGGTGTATGTGAATCCAAGATAGGGATTTCAAGAACATGGCAATGCTGCTTTTATAGACCAGATACATTTTTTTAAGTTGAACTTTATTTTTTTCTCTTGGGTAAAGCTAGGATAAAAGTAGCTAACGTGTATTACAGACATCAGTACTGATGTAATGGTTTAGGCCATCATCAGTACAAAAAAATGTTGATCCATATTTTCTGAAAAGTCAGCAAATTACAGTGTGGGATATAAAGAAAGTTGAGTAGGAGCAAGTGCATAATCTAAAATTTAGCAGTCAATCAGGAAATTAGGTTTATGGGCACTGTTTCTAGTAGTGAATAAAATCTGTCCTGCTGAATGAAGTCACAGAAGTTATATGCAGTGTTTATATCCTAGTTGAGTTTCACCATCCTTGTACAAGTCTTCTGAGAACCTGTTTCCAGTAAGAGAACAAGGTTGGCAGTGCAGGCTATACACACATCTGTTTCCTGGAGCATGGCAAATCTGCAGTTTGCATCACAAACTGAGTTGCACATGTTCTAGAAAGCCTTGGGCACTGATTCTGAAGAGGAAAAAAGTTAATATGGGTTATTTTAGAATGGTTTTCAGGTTTAATTTAGTTGGTTACTCTGAAAACAGAAACCTGTATAAATTCTCAGCAAAAGTGGAGGGAATTTACTTACCATAAAACTTTTCTGACTGCATAGAATGGTGGTGAAGTTTGTGGTGAATAGTTCTGTGCATAATTTCTGGTTTAACTAAGATTGTTGGCCACCAGAAGACAGGAAAAATACCAGCAGAAAAGAAAAATGGCTCATTAACTGAAGCCTTAGCTGACTTGAAGCACATATTGTTTGCCTGCCTGACAAGCATGAACAGCACTCGGAAGATTCATGTTTGATTATATTTTCCTTTTGTGGTCTGGTGAAAACTGAAATACAAGATGTATAGCAAGAAGTTCTCAGTAACTTTCCAGGTCGTGAACTGATGTGAAGCCTGACGTGTTGTGAAAAACACTAGAAATTATTTCAAACAGGATTATGAGTATAGTCAACACATGTAAAAAGAGAAGTGAATCAGAGATATTGCAGAGAAAATGCATTTTCTTTGCAGATTTAGAAGATAGACCTGCCAATTCTATTGCTTTGGGAAACATACTGACACCCTCAGTGCTAATCTATTGTTCTCCCAATGTAGTGTTAAAATCTGTATTTGCAAAACATATAGAAACTCCCACCTACCATGGCCACGAGGGTCACCAAGCATAGGACAAAGTATAGTTAACTCTAACACTTTCAACGCTACAGGGCATTCACTAGATTGGAGTCTAAAGTCCTGGTGTCAGCAAGTGTCAAAGCATGTTATACACTTGTGACCTTTTAGCAATTCCATATGTTCACCAGATTGGTAGTCAAATATGGATTCAGGCATTGCTCTTCTTCATAAAAAAGATAGTGAATGAAGTCCAATTTTGTTGTAACATTCTTAGGACAAATGCAATTTTTTCATAATCCTTTATGTAAGTGTTTTTGAAATGTTGTTGTTAGATCTACATCAATTTCTCTTTTATTTTTCTCAGCTTCTGTCAGGGGTCAACTGTCCTATCAATTTGCTAAAGCAAGTAACAGTGTAGAAGACTCCTGTAATCATAGTTTCTAAACTTTTTCAATTTGCAAATCTAATTTTTTTTCAAATGAGTTGCTTTCTTGTGTTGAGTTAATACAAGGTACTATCAGTAGATACTTCTTCACAACGTTTTGTGGATTTCTTAAAAACAGTCCACGGACCATCAGCAAATACAGTTCACAGTTCGAGATTACCACTGTAGAAAGAATACTGATAGTATTGATAATACTACACATGAATCAAACACCACTCATTTTCATCTGCTAGTACTTGCTCTTGCACCTCGGAAAAAAAATCAGTTCTGCCATGAGGTCTGTTGGAAAATCTGATTTCTCCCAGTTTACAAATTAGCTGATTCTACAGGTTTGTATTTTGGTATCTGTAGCAGTGTTGCCGATTGCCTCAATTATAGTGTGTTTGTTTGTCCTTTTGAGTCTGTCTCTGGTCACGTGCAATGAAATGAAGAATTCCTTCTTCATATTTGCTGAAGGTTTACCATAGCCAAATGTTTAGGTCCTAATTATATAAGCAGGATGTGGGGAAGACTTTCCATGTGCTTCTGTAGGGACAGAGTTTAATTTCTTAAATGACAGTTGGTGTATCCCTGACAGAATTCTGAGCCTGGAGCAGTAGTGACTGAGCAAGAATCTGTTTAGATTGATCCCTATGAATGGGAAGTCAGACTGTGGATTATGTGGTTCTTGGCTTTCACAGCTTGTGGATTTCAAAATAGATGTGCAATACAAAGGAAGAGAGGTAAAATACCCTTAATGCCACTCATTTAAAAGAATTGTTCAACTTAAGGTTTAATTAGAGGTAAGATTAGCTTTTAGGACTTGGATCTGTAAAACTTACTTTTTTGTTTGTTTCATAGGAGCAAATACTGGCTCCAGTGTTTAGCTTCAGGCATGCTGCTTTAGATTTCAAGTTTGTTCTATCCTCTCTTTAGAGTAAATAAAAAATTTAAAGTTTGCACAACATTGTGCCATTTGGTTGTTACCAAAGCCCAATAGCAATTTTTTCTTGTCATTAGTTGAAAGCTAAAAATGGGGAAAAAAATCATACTAGCCATTCTTGTTTTGACTGATACTGTGAATCTTGGGTTTTCTTCTTGTCTGCCTTTGTGCAGTGAGATGTAACTGTGTTGGGATGAAAGCTTTGAGAGACTGACCTGGGACCCACCGTCTGACAGAGATTGAATTGGCCAAAGAAACTTTGCGTGTTCCCCTGCTCCCTATCCATAAGCAGGCAAACTTCCCCTTGACCCTGCCGAGAGTCACCCATCGCTGCAACTCAGCAAACCAAACAGAAATTTATTGAAGTGCTTTCTAAGTGAGACACTCTTGGGAAGGGCTTGCACATTCAGTTGAGAGCCTACATCTGGACTCACCCGTGTGTGTCTAGCTGGGAATCTTGCCCCACATCTTACACTAACTTGTTTAGGCATTTCGCAGGAATGCAAAGAGGTCTTGACATTTGATGGAGAAGTTTAGACAAGTTTCATGAAGCTCATTATATACGTAGACATAGAACCAAGTACTGGAAAGAGTCATAAAAAAAAAAGTAATATTTCTATAAGTAGTGCCTAGGGATTGATTTCTGATGGTTTGGCATGTGTGATTGAATTTACTGGTATCTAATAAGATACAAGAGACATGTGGAAACAATAACTTGAAGATCCTCACTCTTTGTTCTGAAACTGTCTGAGGAACTCAAAATTTATTAGCGTTAACATACACAGTGCATAAACGCATCACACTTGCTTAGGAGCCCTGAATAACAATTCAGAGGAAGGAACAAAAACTTTCAGACTTAGATCTTTTAAAACAACTATTCAAAAATATGCTCTGATGCTCTAACTATTTCTACAGAAGGGATGATTGAATACTCTCTAAAAAAATCACATCTCCTCTTATGGTGCCTAGCATCATAAATATGAAATCTTTGTCCCAAAGTATAACTCACATTCACTGGTTGATTTTATAGCAAAATATCGAAGTTGAGCTAGCCAGAGAATGCTTGTAATAGCATCTTTCAAAGCTTTCCTTCAGATGAAGCATCTGTCCCCCTGCTGCTGTGCCAGTGTCTATAAAATATACTATCACTAGCTGAAAAATGATTTTTATTGTGTAAAATGAAACCAGAAGTCTGTTGCGGTTCACATTATTGTTTCATATATTAATATTAAGCACAATTTCTCAAACAGGGATAATAACTGGCTTGTGCATTATATCCAAGCTTACTGTTAGTGCTCTAAGGGGACAGTAACGGAGCAGTTTTTCAAAATTGAGTCAGTGTTCAAACCGCTTAGGATCTTATTACTTTAAAACATCAGAATTGCAGAAATGCTTGTAATGATTACTTAGAAACTCTACTGGAAGAATATGTCGTTTTAAACAAAAAATTTATTATTGGTCTTTGGCTAGGAGCAATCATATACTGATAAAGTGTCTACATATTTTTCCTAACCAATATTAACATACAATTACACAATTTAGTTGAAATATAATTTTTAATTAAAAAAAAAAAAAGAAAAATCAAACAGTTTATTTTCTGTTTTTCTTTTTCCTTCCCCATTATCTAACAACGATGAATTTAGGTTAGTAAAATGTGCATTCCTGGTTTTGTTAAATGCACCATCTGCAAATTCTTTACACGGTTATTTTGGGGCATTCATGTTTCTCTTTTTTACCCTTAAAATATAGAAACCGTCACTAGTATGGTTTATTCAGTATTAAAACTCCAAATATGAGTGCATCCAAGGTATACACTTTCTGTATAAATAACCTGAGGTGACAGCCTTATATCCAGCCATTTGATGGAATATCACATTCCCTTCCCATGGCAGCAGTGGAGCCATGGCACAGGACTTTATTGTGAAGCTGTGAAGACTACTGTGAATAATTATATCAGGAGCACAAAATGCTTAACTTTCCTAAATTTCATGGAGCTGAGCCTTGTTCACATCTACAAATTTGTGCTGTTACACTGAGGAGAGCCAGAATGATTGTCTGAGGCTTAAGGATTTCAGGACTGACAAGTGGTTGACAAGGACATGAACAACTTTGATCCCCCTAGAATCTATAAGACTTTAATGAGGACTTAAATGCAACTTCCACCTGTCCCAGTAGAAAACAGAGTTTCAGCTTGTGTTCTAAGTGCCTGGATCTTGTGCTATTCATCTGGCTCAGTAGAGAAAATGATCACTGGTTTCAGTGGGAGTGAGATCTAGTTTCTAATCCTGCTTGTGTTAATTATGAAGTGAACTCATGAGGGAGTTGGGTGGATGTAGCATTTTTGTGCTTCAGCTGCAGCACCTCATAATCTGTAAACATTTCTAGATAACAATCTCTTCTCACATCTTGTTAAGATAGTGGAAATGATTGTTTTCTTACCATCCCACACCCCTGAAAAATCAATCAACATTTAGACTATAACAGCATTTCCAGAATATCGCTGCCACGGTTACTTTCCTAGTAACTTACAAGAAGTTTGTCAAACCAGAGTGAAGGGAATCTGCTCAGTTATGTTCTAAGAAATACTCACCCAATGCTGCTACAATTTTGGTTAAAGGTACTGAGCCAGTGACGTGAGAATATTTTCACTTGAAATGATCCATTGTCTTCTACTCTCTGGAAGACAGCAGAACTTAGCTACTCAGCTAAGCCTTACCGTAGGCCTGATTGGAATGTCTGATCACTCTTTTGTATCTAATTCAACTTGTGAAAAAGAAATGTCAACCCCCTCTGCTAAGGATAGATCCTATGCCTGGTATGCATTCTAGCATCATGCTTGTTTCATGAAGAGAAGCCTCTCCTTACCAATTAGTTATTTCCTTTAAATGAGAATGTCTGCGTTTTATACTCATCTCTTCAGTAAGGACTACCTGAAAAAATAGTTTCTTGAGAATGAAAGGAGGCTAGACAGAATTAGGAGTTTCAAGTCAATTCATGGCATGAAATTTATCACCCGGACAAAGAAACGTCAGTTTGGGCTCCAAAGCTGAGTATCTTATAACACTTAGATAACTATTAGAGAGTGTCCCAAGGAGGGCCAGGGGAATGATGAAGTGCCTTGAGGGGAGGCCGTAAGAAGAGCAGCTGAGGTCACTTCGTCCTTTCAGCCTGGAGAAGAGGAGACTGAGGGGAGACCTCATTGCAGTTACAACTTCCTCATGAGGGGAAGAGGAGGGACAGACACTGATCTCTTCTCTTTGGTGGCCAGTCACAGGACCTGAGGGAATGACCTGAAGCTGTGTCCGGGGAGGTTTATGTCGGATATTAGAAAGGTTTCTTCACATGGAGGGTGGTCAGGCACTGGAACAGGCTCCCCAGTGAAGTGATCACAGCACCAGCCTAACGGAGTTCAAGAAGCGTTTGGACAACGCTCTCAGGCATATGATATAACTCCTGGTAATGGTTCTGTTCTGGGCCAGGAATTGGACTCAATTATCCTTCCAACTCAGCATATTCTGTAATTCTGTGATTCTGTAATATAATTATGAAAGTGTGCCAAAGGTCTCTGCATATCTGACCACACTCAGACAGGGCAATAACTAGTACAATTTAACTGGAGTCTGCAAAGAGGTGGGTCTACCTCACTCCCAATTTTTGTTCAGTCTTAAGGCAGTTGAGAAAACATAAGATGAAAGTACGTATTTATGCGCACTTCCAAACCAAGTTTAATGCATGCCGTTCCGAAATACCATAAGCAAGTCTGAATGCATTTTTTAAGAAATTAATTTCTGAAGCATCTCAGCAGAATTCAGTGAAAATCACAGCTACGTTCTGCACAGAAGCAAAGAATAAGTAGTCATGGAGTTTGCCCAACACCATGAAATAGAAGCATGGCTTTATTTTGTCCACTTTGACTTCCTCCCCACCTGCCTATGTTTATTACGTTTCAATAATTAAGTGGAGCTAGAAAACATCCCCTTTATTCTTGGACAAATTCTAATTTATAGATTTTGTATGTGGTTTTCTTAATTCCTCTAAATAGATTTGCTTAGGGAGCGGTAAACACATGAAAATTAATTTGAAACTGTAATCAGACTATGGAGTACAATTATTCTTTCCCAGACAAAACAAGCTTCAAGAAATTTCATGCTAACCTTCTTCTGATGGGACAGACTGTTGTCGAACAAAAGGATTCTTTCCAAGATCTTCATACTTTCTTTCCATATCTTGTGTAGAACTGTTACCCTAATTTTTCTATTGCTGTTCTGTTTGGAATCTTCTAAGTCAAATTTTGGAAATACAATGAATTAACTGCTTGGGAGCCTACTTGCATTTGTGCCATGAAAAGCATGGTATTTTCTCAAAGAAATTATGCCAGTTGTGTTGGTATTATACTGATGGTAATCTTTTCCTGTTGTGTGTTTGCTCTTAACTACCAGACCTTCTCCCAGGACACATTTAGAGAGGTGTTAATGTACAGTGTGTTGGGGTTTTTTTCACTAACCTGCCAAGAATTGTTATTTTGTTTTGGGCATACAATATACTTCTATGAGAAACAGAAATCCAGTCTAATCTGTGACCTGTGGTTCAGATCTAACACAAAACCTGACGATTTTCACTACAGTCAGACTTGGGTTTGATACACAGAAACCAAATCTATTTGGAGCCAAGTACAGGCTTTGGGTATGAGAGAAATACTGCTCCATGTTTGCTCTCAAAGGAGAAAAGCCTGTCACGTGCAAACACTGCTCTGCTCAAGTTATGGCGGGTTTAGTTTAATTGGGACAACATTGAACTCCAGCTCCACAAACTTGTGTCAGAATAAGTAATTTCATACCTAAGCGGGAACAAAACTCCAGTGTAGTAATAAGGTTCTTTAATTCTTTTCTCGTGTAACAATCAACACATATTATTTTTTATTATAATAATTAGGACTAGAGAAATATGCTCTAGCCAAAATAAAAGCCAATTAGGTATTATTGTTATTAATACTATCTGGTGATGTGATCTGCAAAAATAATGGGTACATTCTAAATGCCTTGGATGAAAATATTGAAACTTGAAGGAATGAAGTTAGCGTCTAAATTAAAGGCCTAATTTATTTTTTCGTAGAATGCCAGGCGGTTAAACAAAGCCAAACCCAGTGGCGTGCCAGTAAGTTAACAACCTACCACCATGAGAAAAACTTCAGTTGGATTTATGGTCCCTCTGTCTGAACCTTTTCTCTTTGAAGATGCCTAACTTGAATCTGCACCATGGGTGGCAGGAGTGTGAGAGAGGGAAAAGGCTGCAGTCACTTTGCTGGTCCCTCTTGTAAAGCAGTGGCACAACAGCACCAGTAGCCTATAGGGGCTTTCTTCATGTTAGGGAGAAGCAGACAAACTGTCTCCTCTTGTTCTAGTCACAGCATTGCTTTCTTAGGGAGTTGTTTTTTCTCAGCTTGAAATGTAACAAATAATAAAATGGAGCATTATTTTCTAATCTGAAGTTCTCTGGAAGTGAAGGTGATGTAAAAATTCTTTCTGACTGCAAAGAATTATTTTCCTTTTTGCTGTTTTAACTACTGAAACACAAGAAAGAAGGAATCATGCTCAAGGAATAAATAAAGTAAAAGGTGGGGAAAAACCCTCTAGCATTTTACAGGGCAAGTAAATTATAAAAAAAATCAACTCCATCAAACCAAAGCAACTTTCACTTTTGGAGTCCTTGTGACTTAATTTGGTATTTTGTCTTTCTGCTGGAAACCTCAAAAAATATAACTAGGCAATTTCTCACGATAACTGTTGGACAAAATTCCCTTTACTAGCAGAAAGGTAACACTCACACTTTTTGACTCATTCTGTTTTACATTTTGAAGATATAGTCAAACCCTCCTGCTTATATTTCATACCACAGCAACACAGGCACTCGAGGGAGAGATATTCTTCAGTGTACTCTTTCCCTGGAAGTCATTCAAAACTGGTAGGAGGAAAACAGGCATCCTGCCATGAGCAAGCATTGTCCTCTCTCTGCTTTCCACATCTGGCAGAAATCCCTGCTGTCACTCCCACCCCATCCTATTTTATCTCCCCCTAGAATCTATGTGGAGGGTTGTTTTTTTAACATTATTGTTATCAGTCATACAGGCTTCTTGTTCTGCCCCTATTTCTCCTCCAAATACTTGTTTACTAGTCTGAAGTCGCCTTCTGTGTCCATCCTTGTATACCATCGAGACAACTGCATTTATACTGTCTCATGGGGTGTCAGAAACATAATAAAGCCGTGACTGTACATTGCATTGAGACGCTGAGAAAAAAAACCAATAATAAAACATGTTTAACTAGCACGTGTATCATAATTTATAACATTCCTGGACAGTAAAATGGACTGGATGAACAAGAAATACTGTACTGAATCTATCTAAAGGGTGAAATTCTGGACTCTTTCATATTTAAAATAATTCCTTTTATTTTTGCACAGCTGTTCTCTGGTATTTAGAAGTTTGTTTTAGCTAATTCAAACACAGCATAGACAGAGTAGCTACAGATCTGCTTTAATTTGCACCACCTGCCTTATTTCCCTTGCCTGTACCTAACTCCCCATAAACCTCTCAAAGCCTCATGTTTGAAAGTTTGGCGTGGGTGGTTAACTAGACAAGCTCAGTTCTACGGGATGCCCTTGAATCTGCACCCTGCCTCACAAGTTCAGGCAAGCTTTTGGGAACTATTTTTGTCCCCTCTTTTAGAAACCTCACGGAAGAAAAATAGGTTTCCTGCCAGCTGTCATAGAGCATATATGATTTTCTCTGACTCCATCGCAAGCTATGATCCTGGGAAATAGTCTATACTAGTGCCAAAAGGATTAATCAGTTGAGTAATCAACAATATTGATAACAAAAATAACAACATGGTCACTTTAAACTCTGACCTTCGTGCAAGCTGAAAACCTTTCTTTTTCAGAACATCCAAAGAATTAAAAAGTATCTGAATAAAACTAAAAAGTGGCATGTAAAGCAATTTTCACTTGTAGGAAAAAAAATGAAATTGTTCAAACTCTATCCTTACTTGGGCCAACTAGGGGAATTTTCACTGAGAAGTTAAAAAGGAAAAATATATTCCCCTTCAAGGCAGATTTTGTCTTTACTAAATAATTCCTTAAAGCTGAACTTAATTTCAGTGCAGAAGGAGACATCTACTCAGGAACACAAATTTTCCTAATGAAAGTTAGACTTATTTGCATTTCCATTTTTTTTACAGCAGAGAAATTGTCACTTTTGAAAAATAATATGGCTTGCTTCTATTTACCTCAGGACAGCCTGTTATCTTTGTTTCATAAGGCACTCAACTGTTTGCCGGATATTATAAACTTTTCCTTTTACTCCACAAATATATCGCTAATTCTGTTTTTGGCTATCAGAAAATCATAGTATCATGTCTAGCAAGTATCCCTTTCAAACATTTCAGTGCCATAAGCTTAAGACTGTAGTATGTCCTAGACCTAACTCCCATGATTTCTGCCCTGATTTACTCTTCCTCTTATTTAGCTAAACTTCCTTAAGAGACTTTGTAGCCAATGAATTATTTTTTTTTCCTATTAAGTGTAAGCTATCTATGATATAAACTTCTCTGCCTCCTTGCTTTGTCATAACATTTCCGCTTTCTTAGTTCTATAGCTTAGGAGAACTCCAAAGGTAAGTTAGGTCTATGACCTGAATCTTTTTTGGGTGCTGAAGCTAGCTAATAAATTCTGCTTAACTCATATTGGGTATGTTTTTTATTCTACAAAACAATTAAGTACATATAATTTGTGTGATCCTCTGTAGTGATGCTGGATATAATTTACATTTATACTAAGCAGTAGTACTGAGTAGGTTTCAGAATTATGACTGTTGTTTTATGTATAACTAGTAGGGTCAAATAGAAGCAATTGTATCAGAATGGAAAAATTTGTAACAATTCTTTTATCATGTTTAGACAACAAGGGCAGTTGTGAATGGTTTCACGGCTGTACGTGAGGCAGCTGGACAAGTATAGTTTTAATGGTGCTGCATGCGGCAGCGGATTGGAAAATATTTAACTTATATAACGTTTCATCAATCTTAAAATAAACTTTAGTTTCAATCAGGATGTGCTTTGAACCTAACACCATGATGCACTGATGCACGTGCTCCTGCTTTCAATTGTGCTTCATCAGTTACTCGGGCTCATATAGGTGATCTTTCTCTATATCTTGGCAGGTAAGACTGGCAAATGAATGCACCTTTTTGTACCACTCTCGGCTTAAAAATGAGAAATTTATTCCTGAGGACATCACCTATCACTGTACCCTTCAGTTTCAAGTACATGTTTTTTGTTTGGAGCTATTATGAGAACACTGCTTCTTCTCACTCTTTCCAAATGAGAACCACATGCTGGTAACTTGGGATCTCTTGGAGAACAGCAATGTGGTTTCTGATACATGATTTTGGCTGTTTGCATCGACACCTATCTCAAGAGAAGTAATGAAAAACTCAGAATGACAATTGTTCTATTATAAATACTATCATCTTAGGAAACAGGTTGGAGAAGTACGTAGTGAACAAAAGTAATATTACCTAACCTTCTATAAAAGGACCCTTTTCATCATGAGCAACTAAAATATATTAAGCCAGCATAAGCTGTGACAATAATTTATATTCCCAGGTAGAGAGAGTATGCAGCTAGAGGTGAGACTTAGATTTGTTTCATAAATAGAAAAGGGACAGGATGACTAAGATGCGTGTATTTAATTTCCATTCTGACCTGAAGTCGGACTCAGGGTTTCTCATTTTTACCTTCCTGAATTTGAATTTTCACACCTATTGCCAAAGTTCTGTCTCCCAAAATTCCTTATTCCTTCCCACCTTTCCCAAAATCCTGCAAAAATGCTAAGCATTGGTATCGTGTACAGATCACAAAAACCAAGAAATACTGTGGTTGAGGTTGGCATGTGACCTGTTACTCTGACATCCTCAAAAGATGATATTATTATAGCCTTGCTGAACAGGACTTCTGTGGGAGTTCCAGAAAGAGAATCAATTTCCCTGAGTACCACAGACATGCTTTGAAATTTAAATATTTAGACATTATATTAAAAAAATATAATTAACATATATATTTTTAATAAGTTCTCCTCTTCCCTATGTTTGTGCAGTGGATAATACTGGATTTCCAAGGAGCAACATGTGCGTTGTCATGTAACTGTGCTTGTATGCACAGAAGGATGTGTTTTGGTCTCATAGTCAAGGTATGATAGTAATTAATTCTAAGTGCATTGAGGTTGACACTTGCAATATTCTTTGAGTACTTTTTTTTTTTTTTCCCCAAATGGATGGCCTGCTTTTTCTTTCATTTAGTGAAAAAACAAGCTGAAAAGAACACATCCACCTGGGAAAGATTGCTGAATCCTATTTGAACAATATCAGAAGGAAGAATATAAGACCTTTCAATCTGTGGCATAAACCTGAACCACTTGAAAAACCAAGCAGTTCATAGCAGTGGTGTGTTAATACTTATGGTGTGGGCCAGTGCTGGAGCACAACTTGTGGATTTTGTTAAGTGACAGAAGAATAAAAGGAAAAGAGTCATAATACTTTCTATTCCTGCCTCTTGAAATGCCTTTCTAACTCACTCTGATTTGTTTTGGTTTAGCAGTTTTTATAAGTGGGATTAATTTTTATCAAAATGAATTAAAAGAAATTTTAGTAATAATAATTCAACTACCCAAAATGTAAGATAACTGGAATAATGAACTCAGCTTAATAAATTCCTGTGAGATCCCCCACTGGTACCATCTTATAAGTAGGAATGCAGAACAAAAAAAAAAAGGAAATTAAGAGAAATGGCACGTAAATTATCACAGACAAAAAGGAATGGGAAAAAATTTACCCAAAGTTTAGCTGTGTTTGCCAGAAAAGAATAAGATTAAATATAACAGTTTTTGCAACATGTGGGGGCTATATGAAAATGTTCTGTTTGTATTAACTGGGAATAAAGAAAAAAGGTGACCTGGAGCAGAGGAAGGAAAAGCATCTGTTTTTAATGGAAAAATAAACTTTCTATTAAAAAGAAAAATCCTGCAAGATTAGATTTGGGGTTGTTGCCACATAGGTGCTTTGGTTCAACTACCTTGGTCTTTTCTGGCCAACATCATGGGCTACAGCATGAGGGATGGGCTCTGTATGAAGTATACAACTTATGCTTTGAGAGACCTAATCTAGCCAGTAAAGATGAAAGAAAATGAAATACCAAAAATAATACATTAAGATGACACTTCCCGAAAAGCAATATTCAAGTTCATTATGAGTTTTGACCCAAAATGAACATCAAAGTTTTGAGTAACACTTTTTCTGTCTCTTTCCACCTAAAACATAACACTTGTATCTAAAAGGCCCTAGAAATGAGCACAGACTTGACGGACCCTTTGGATACTTTTTTGGTAAAAGCAGTGCCAGTGCTTTCAAATTTCTATCAGAGACTGGAAGACTATGGATGGGCTACTCAGGAAACCCCAGACAGAGCAAGAGCATGTTCTTGAAACAGCTCAAACTTACTTTACGTGATGGGAAGGTCATGACCAAAAAAAAATGGCTCTGAGTCTTTAAACATTATCTAGCACAGTTGGGATTGGATGCCTGTTTCCTGGCTGCTTTAAACTGTTGCAGCAGTAAACCTCAGTCAACCCTGTTTGCAAGTAGAGCTGAAAGGTAAAGGCTTTGTTTTAATTGGCAGTGTTGTCCAGGATACAGAAAAGACAATGTGAATGGAACAGGAAGACACAACAGACCCACCACAGAGAAGGTTACAGTTGCCTTGGCATTCACTACAGTGGTTGCTGCTACTGCTGGCATTCCAAATATTTCCCCCCATTTTTTTCCTTCTCTTTTATTTTGGAAAGAGTCCTTTTCAAATCTGAAACAGCTAATGAATTAGGACACCCACAAATATTTACTAGGGATGATAAACAATGGAAAACTCCGCGAACTATCTCAGCTTATTTTTATGAAGATGAAAAGCTGTTCATGTTTGCCAGGTCTAGAAGCCTCAGGCCATCACCATTAAAATAGTAAAGACATAATCAGAAAAAAAGGGACTTGGAAATTGAGTTCTGGACCTTGTCAAAACAGCAAGATGCACCTTTTAAAAACAAAAATATTGCTTTCAAACCACATTATTCAAGCATACACGAATGTCACAGGGTGGGCTTTTAGTGCATTTATCTAACAAGCAAATATAAGCCTCTGGTTGAAGTAATTTCCAAAAGGACCTTTGGCTTCTTACCTGTGAAGATGAACAGAGAAGTAATACTATCACTGTTTCTGATATGGACACAGTTTGTAGCAAAGTAGGTCCGTGCACAATTATTCACAGCTTTGAAAAGATTTTCCAGAACTAGAGGAGGTTCAAAAAACTTTTGAGATTAATTACCATGCAAGGAGAAAAATGAGCAATACAATATGCTTAGATAACCAAACAGAAGACAGAGAAGCATTTTAACTGGCATGGGGTATGTCCCTAGAGAAAAAATGCCCAGTATTACTCTCCTGAATCTGCCAGGACCAGGGCCCTGCAGGATGAGGGGGGGCTGCCCATGGCAGTCTGTTGAGACAAGACAGTGACAGCCAGGAATTGTCCTGCTGCCCCAGCCAGGCGCAGGCAGCTGGGGGCACTGGGACAGCCCCATCTTTGGACATCAGGCACCTTCCTGGTAATGGGAACAGGCCAAGGCCTGGACAAGGTTTGGACCTGGCTTGGCAGGACTGAGGGGAACTGAGGACCAGCCCTGATGTGGAGTTGCTGAGACAGGTGCTGATGGACCTGGGGGCTGTCACAGGGTCATGGGCTGTGGCCAGCATGGAGGAGATCCCCACAATCTGGGCAGGGACATGATGTACCAAGGTCATGACTTCACAGGACATGGACTTAGTAATGAGAATGCTCATCCCAAGTACAACCCAAGGAAGTAGAATATTCTCCATTTTTGTATTATTCAAATGAATCCTGTGTTACTTTTCCAGAAGATAGGATTTTGCTGGTGAAAACATGTAAGCCAAGTCAGCCAACATGGCCTTTTGGAGTTATATGATCTCATAGTCTGTGGATCTCCTCTCCAGTTTCAATTTAAACATGGTTTCCATTCAGCCTAAATCAGGTCTTCCTTGCAACAGAAACAAATAAAAAATAACTTCTTTTGGTATCAAGTCTGTGTGGACAGTTACCTAACTTCAGTTAAATCCAAGTAAATTTTTGTGCATCTATTGGCTTATGTTTGGGCTTTAAACTGAATTTAGGATATTTTCCGATATAGTGCCACATCAGAAAACGCTAAATTAACACATAATATCTCCAATACCATTTTTCCTCAGGTAAAGACATTGTCTCCTTTGTTCGTGTGCTCATTTGAGCAGTCTAATGAAGGAAATCAAGCAACAGCACTTACCATCTGCCTGCAGGAGGTCTGTCTCAGATGGGAATGGAAGTTAGGAAGATAAACAGAGGACCTTCCTCTTGACCACTTTGTTGCAATGCCAGGGCATGGTACAGCAGAAAAAGACTTTTTCCAAGTGAAACTCTCTTCTACATCATGTAGAGCTCTAACTCGTCATGTGAGAGGACGCAGTTTGTGTGCCTTTCAGCCCAAACTGAGATAGAGAAATTATAGGCACTTAGTGAAGCAATTTTATGAAGCCAAGTATGTTTGAGAGCTGGTAAGCACAATTACTGTACTGTAGCAAAGGCACTGGCACTTGCCAGAAGCTGCTCTTCAGTTGACTGCTGTGCTAGCAGACTGCCAACTGGGTTAATGGGACCAGGAGCTGGAAGTCTTGAAAGCTTTTTGGCCAGTCTTTTTGCAGCAATCAGTAACGCTGTAATTGCCACTGACTTTTGCACCATGATAAATTGTTGTGTTACTACAAAACCTTTACTACCTGTTATGCGTCTTTTAAAATGCTGCAAAGGCTTCAGAATTTGTTTTGGGAGTTGTTAGGATTTGCATTATCATTTGACAACTTGAAAAATGGTAGGCAGATACTGGTGAATGGTAATAGGAGGAATAGGATATGTTGTTTAGAGGTTGCACCAGATAATCTTTTGAGGTTCCTTCCTGCCTGGGTTGTTTAACATTTGCTTCTAAAAGAAAGCAGAAATTTCTTTGCAAAAGCCTGCAAAGACCTGGGATTGATGATGCTCAAAACAGATACACAAAATAGCTTAAAAAGCCACAAACTTGCTTTGCTGTTCTGGTACATATGGACCCTGAGGGAGATAGCAGGTTTTAAAAAATAGATTCTTAAAGGCCTGAAATTGAGATTTTTGTAATTCATATGATACCAGAGTAGACAGTTCAAATACCATAGCGGCAACGTGTTTTTCCCATGGCCCAAAGACTCTGCAAGTCAAAATTTCGTGCTTCTGCATTTCTAGCTTGCACTGTCAAAGTGGCATGAAAGGACACCTTCATCTGCTGTGCCTGGCAGAGACCAGGCTGCCCATTGCAATGCAGGCAGGCTTGGAGGCAGCAGGGCTACAGCTGTCCAGGCTTGTGCATGACAGACCTGGGAAGTCACTATTTGAAGCCCGCTTGAAACAACGCAATGATGTAAAAGGCTTTTAAGGAGTTTTCCTCATTTCAACATCGCAACAGTACATAATGAGTCAGCTAAACTTTTTTTTGTTCTGTTTTTTGGTAAATAACCAGTTATTTAGTTGCTTCTTTTGTTTGTGTGGGTCTTTCAAACTACAAGATTAGGGGTGTTGTTATTCTTGTATTTTTTTTTTAATGCAGAAAATGTGAATGTAAAACAATCAGGAAAAAAAACTGGCATAGAAGGTCAATATAGTACCTGAAATTACTTATATCTCATTAAGTGAAAGTGATTAGATTGCACATTGACTGCAAGGTTGATAGAATTGTGTGTGTTTAGTGTCTGCAAGACTAGAAAAAAAATCGAAGGGAGACTATGTAATGATGTTCACACACTTAAAACATTACTGTGGAGAAAAGTATTGTTTTTGTCTTCTTTCAAGGAAAGGAACAGAAATGATGAACTAGACCTGTAGCAGGAAAGATTCAGGTTTGACACCACAAAAGCCCCTCCATTAACAGCTGCAGCGAAGTGCTGCAGAAGAGGGTTATATATCAGGTGTTAATGAACAGGCTGAACATGTAGACAAGAATCAGACGTGACTGATTCTCTACTGGACAATGGAATGGAGCAAATATTATCTTATGTTCCCTTTTACCATCTTTTTCTACCATTTTATGAACCTTTTTCCTTCAAAATATCAGACAGAGTTTAAGGTTTGGGGACTGCTTAGATTTTTATTTCCCCACCCTATCCCCCAAACATGCACATCTAACTCCACTCCCAGTCTCTGGGTCCTGGAACTTGTAGCCTATTGGTATATGGTCTGATTCCAGAACAGCATTGCTGACTTTGACTCCCAAACAACAAGTAAACGTCAGCACTGCAGAACTCTCCAAGCGTTTCTATAAACAAAGGGCGTTTTATGGCAGTAATTTTTTATCTTTCCCGTTATAGTGCTTCCATTATAGTGCTAGGGTAAATACAGCACCCACTGAGGCTTGTACTTTAGCATCTTTTATACTCTTTTTTTCCTCTGAGTATACCTAGATAATATTGCCTACAGTGTAACCTGGCACTGTATCTGTTTCAGAGCTCCTATCAGAAGAGCTGAACCATCAGTAGTAATGATTTTTTTTCCAGGTGCATGTCGTGGTAGGACAAGGGGAATGGCCTTAACCTGAAGGAGGGTAGATTTAGTTTAGATATTAGAAAGAAACTCTTTACTGTGAGAGTGTGAAGACATTGCCACAGGTTGCCCAGAGAAGCTGAGGGTACCCCATCCCTGAAAGTGTTCAAGGCTGGGCTGGATGGGACTTTAAGCAACCCGGTCCAGTGAAAAGCGTCCCTGTCCGTGGCAGAGGGATTGCAGCCAGATGATCTTTAAGGTCCCCTTCCAACACAAACCATTCTGTGATTGTATGATGGGAAAATTTCGGAGATTAGGTTCTTAATTCATTCCAACAGCTGTTATAATTAGGGTCGTTTTACTTGAGTTGTAGTTGTCTTATCTGGTCAGACAAAATATTTTGTTGTGTGTCTCCACTCCACCCCAAAAAACAAAACCAAACCAAACCAAACCCCAAACTAAACCAACCAAACAAAAAATCCCTAAACCACAAGCCTTCCTGCCCCCACCCCAAAAAAAACACCAACAAAAAACTAAACCTTAAACTAAACAAACGAATAAAACCATCCCACTCCCCCTCTACCCCAAAAAGCCACCCCTGAATACATTCAGGATAAAATGGGAATGTTTCATCTTTATTTTCCCTTCCTTTGCCAAACCTTAACTTTTCAGAGGGTAGGTTGATTTACATTTTGGGAACTTGTCCACATCAGTGAATTTTCCTGGGAGAATTTAATCCAAGATTAAAGAAACTGTGCCAGCACTGTGACTTTAAACAAAATAGGTCTGTCTCTTCTTGACAACTTGACTTTGATTGTGAGGCAGCTAGAGGCAGAATTCTCCTTGGTTTGGGAACTGTGGCATTTCCATTACAGCCATCTCTCTTATCCCAAAGATTATTGTGAATTACTCAGGTACATTCATTTCACTCCTTATCATCATCCCCAAGCCTGCCCTCCTGAGAGTATCTTATGTGTACATATTGGTATTTATGAGCTGTTAAAGAAACATATGAAGATCAAGGACTCGGGAAAGTTTTGATGCCTGCAGATGACGTAAACCTACTTCACTTTTAAAATTGGTGGGTTTTGCCACCATTTTTTATGTGGTTTATAAGAATTTCCACCCTCTTCCTCACCTTCTAATCTGAAGCCTGGATGACTGTTTATATGACGAAGCTTGTTTCTGCTGTGGTCGTCTGAAAAATGGCATTTTAGTATTTTTCTGCTCTGGTATAATGAAAGGAGTGCCACAGGTAAATTAGCTTTAAACCAAACCACCAGATACTATAGGTGCTGACTTCTAACACTTTAATTAATAGCTCACTTGAAGAGACACTTAAAATTTCTGTTCCCAGTGAGTACTTGGGTACTGCCAGCTACGTTTTTTTCCATCATCATGAGCTGCTTATCTACTTCTGGTATTGTCATAAATCTTAACTAAATATTCCTCTTCCTCCTTGCCTTTTCTTCTCCTTATTTGCCTCTAACTTGTGCCTCTTCAAAATTTACTACCCATTTCCTCTCATCTTACCCACCTTCTATTTTCAGTAAGACTATAACTTTTGTAGTGCTAAAAGACAGGTTACTAATTCAGTATTCCTTGCATGCCCAAGTGATTTGCACATTAGCAGACATGGAAGAGAGCTTTGGAAGAAATGCAAGCCCATGGAAGACAATAAGTGTTTTGCTGTTGATTTTAATATAGTTAAAATTAGTGTTGTTTATCCAAAACATGTTCACTTCCCTCTTATTTTTGTAAGTGGTATCTCTTCTTAGGGATGGATAAACTTAGATTAACTATGTTGGTCTCTGAATGTTCTTTTTATCATGATACACTGAGAAGGGCATAAGATAGGTCCCTCTCTCTCTTCCTTTCAGATTTTCCTTTTCTGGCTTCATATGATAGATTTTCAGCACAATATATTCCAGTCTTTTACTAGAATTATATTACTTCATTGCATTTCACTGAACAGTTCTGGTCCCACTGCAAAAGATGTCAGGGGTCTTTTTGACTGTTGTTTTTTATGACTTTGAAGAAAAATGAAGTCTTGGGGTTCAAGGGTGGAGCAAAACCTACGTGCAAGGTATTGCTCTTCATATACGGCTTAGAGATTCCAGTTTTAAACACAGGCTCTGCTTTACACAACATCACTTATTTGATGAACTCAGCATGTACCTGTCTGTACAATCTGTTCCTTGACATTTATAAACAAAAAATGAGTGAATTAACAGAAAGGCAGTACCTACATAAAACGATAGTGGAAAGATCATCTGATGGGTAAGGACTGGGCATGTTCTTTTCCTTCTTTCCTCTCTAATTTCTGTGGTGGTTTGTATTATTTGGAAACCATCTCTGTAAATACATCAGTTACAGGAAACTGTGGATAGAGGTGATGTGAACATGGGTCCCAGTGGTTCACATTGCAGAGACAAACATATACATGCCTGGTGTTATATTATAAGGTTTTTTAGATCAGGTTAATTCTTTTCCTCCTTTTCTGCATTTTTATGATCTGGTCTTTGACATGACTTGACCTACACTGCATGGTCTGTGTGTGGCTTTGTTTATTCCTGGCTCACAGCCACCTTCGTTTTGTTTCAAGGTAGCATTGAAACAGAAATGATGAGATAAGCAGGGCTAAGAAACACCTTGCTCCCTCCCAACACCTCTGTGTCATAATAAGAAGCGATTGAGGTACTCTCAGGACATTTGGCTAAGCTGCCAGCAAGAGAAGATTTTATAATATGGACTACCATGTTTTATAATATGGACTACCATAATATGGGCTACAATATTTTCCCTGCAGAAACTTTAAACCACTCCCTATGTTTAAGCATATTTTTATGAAAGAGGAAGATTGAGATATGAAGTCCAAGGATGAAGAACAAATCAGTTGAAGTAGCAGGAGAAAGACAGGAACAGTGAGAACAGACCATATATTTCCTAACACAGCAGGAACTGTTCTTATGCACAGCTTCAGAACTAATTTATTTACCTTGATGGTGTTGGTTTAAGCTGTTCCCTGTTACAGATGTGCATCTCTCTGGCTCTTGTCATAACCTTATATGTTTACGTTCAGTATTAAAAACTGAGAAGTGTACATTTGTATCTCAATATCAATTCTATGGAGTCACAGCTTAATAGCTATTCTAATAAGTATAGCATATTTTTAATTATTTTGTTATTTTTATAGACAATTAGCTGTTAAAAAGCAAATAAAGAATGATGTTTGCAATCTGTCTTGGATTTTCATCAATAAACTACTTCTCTCCATTCACATGTCTTGCACATTACAAAATAAGTCTTTAAGTGCTTTTTGTCACTGAGGAATGTGACCACAATGCTCCACTTCAACAGCATCCAAATGATTGTGGAATGAACTGTCTTTTATTTTAGAAAAACACTTCTAAGGGAAGTTATTCCAGAAGAGGTTATTGCACAGTATCTATTTAATTCACTTTTGTCATACAAACTCTAGACTGATTCAGTTAAATCAGTATTCAGACTTTATGTAGGCCAGCTCCCGGACTTCTATTTTCAAAATGTAATGTACTTTAAAAAAAAAAAATTAAAATGGACTGACTAGATTAGATTGGCCAGGAGATTTTAGTCTTTGTATTTTTCACCTTTAATTTATTTTAACAGATTGCCTATTTGTAATGAAGACATCAATTAGCCAGTTCTGAAAATATTTTTCAATTTAACAGTAAATACAAAAGCAGAAATGTATAGTCACTGTTTTTTGTGCTTGGTAGTCAGTTTTGTTTTTGCCTGGCTGATTCAGGAATCTTGTGGGACAAGCTACTTTACAAAACATGACCTATGACTTCTCTTCCCTAGTGACTATGGTAGCTCCAGAGGTGTGCTTAGGAGAATAAACAACTCAGTTTTTCCAGACCTCCAAATCTGACTTACTCTGTGCTTTGGGCAAATGGTCGTGCAGGCGTTTATTTTATTAGACCTTGTTTATCTATTATTAACTGTTAGCTATAGATGAGCACAGGACTGTGGTTTTGGTCTGTTGCTTTGTTGTTTTTTAATATAAACAGCCTTTTGAACATCATGCTTCGCCTTCCGTGGGCTGAGGATACAGAGGAAAATTAAACAAAACGAAAAATCAAAACAAAGAAACCACACCAATGAACAAATAAATAATGAAATGCATGACGTTTTCTGTATAGAACTAGCTGCAGACAAGTTCATTAATTAAATCGTCCAACATGAAATTTAATGGATAGTAAAAATTAAGCTAGTGGTAGTTTCTCGCATTATTTTGCTTCTTTTACTTTAAGTATTGAAGCATTCTCAGGCTCTCTTTCTTTAAGCCTAGTGATTTTTTGAATGTAGCATTCCAAATGACATGAAGTTGACTTTGGATAACAAGCTTGGGTCAGCCCATGATCCAGACATCCCTCCTAAATCTGATTCTAAGGAGAATAAAGACTTCTGCTGGGCCTTCACCTACCAGAGCACAAACACAGGCATTTAATAGGGTCAAGAATGTCAAGCACCTTACTGGAGGAAAGTTTATGTCAAATTAAGTATTAATTTGTCCCTCAGGTATCTCCATAGTACTTGCCACTGAGAGTTAAATACCAGTGGCAACGACAACCTGTCCTGGAGGCTTGCTCAGAAGCAGTGGGTGTGTAAGATTTCCACATCACTTGCCAACCAAAACGTGATGGAAAAAGTGTCCACTTGTATGGTTAAGAGAAGGGGAGAGTCTAAACCAGCCTGGAAAAAGAGCAAACAGAAAATAACATTAATCTGGATGAACTGGGCGTTGTTACAGGCAAATTGTGCTTACCAGATGCCTGAATGGCTGAAGGCAGTGGGAAGTTTGGATTCAGTGGGCAGATGATTCAGGTTGAAAGCTACAGGTTTTTTATACCTTTTCCCTAAGAATTTTTCCTTAAACCAATAGTAGCTATTCATGTTTGGAGGCATTTGACACATGCAAGGGGTACTGTTTTGTGAGAGAACATCATGTTACATGCAGACCTGTGAGAAGCAAGAATCCCCAAAACTTAAAAGAAAAAAAAAGATGAGCTTTTCAGACCAGTGACGCAGACACAAAAGGGTTAGACTCTTCAGAAGAGTTTCATGTAAGGATGCAATTCTTCAGATGAATACCCAATCTTGTATTCTCATCTATGGGGGAGTTTTGACAGCCGTCTTTCCGCATTTTCTCTGGGATCTGATATTTGCTCTTGCATGGAAGAAGTCAGAAATTCTGGAGGAGTTATTGCTGTACCTCAGAGGTCCATGAAGATAGACACCAGCTGCTGGGCTTCAGTGGCTTGTGCCTGAGGAACACATTTTACCCTTGAGTCTCTGGCCCTCTAGGAGATTCTCTCAGTGTTTCTGCACCCCTTTTGAGCCTCTGCGTGGCCTCTCAGGGGAGTCTTTGCAGCACAAACACACACACAAATAATATAGCAGGGATAGGTCAGCATCACCTTGGCCAGACTTGTAGTCTGTGCAGGGAGAGGCTTAAATACACCCTCCAGCACATACAGGATCTTGCAGGCCTGAGCATGCTAATCAGGTTACTATGCCAGTAGGGGTGCTTGGAAAACTCTCTGCAGCCTGTCTGCAAGAAGAAGGGAGAACGCTATGATAAAAGGAGCTCTTAATTTTTTTGCTAACACTACCACTTTTTGCCTTCCTACCAGACCAGTTCCTCAGTGCCCACAGGGACTGAATTCAAATGCCTGTGGACAGACGTTTCAGTGTCCAGCTCGGTATGAGTTCAGTGGACTAGTAAGAACTTCCCCCATTATGCAATGGATCTCTTCAGGCAGGCGCTTTGAACATTGTCTGCCCTTCTTTCAAAGGGTCGCTGCAAGGTGACATTGTTGCGAAGTCCCTCTAGCCACCTCCAACCTGCAGAGAAGATAGTTGTTCTTTGAATCTTCCTCAAATTCTCCATGTGGCTGGTGATATTAATGTAATTTAGGGAGTCAGGTTCAGTTGCGTATCTTTTGTAACAACGTGCGGAAAGAGGGAACTCGTGCTAAAACATTTCCAATTTTTAGCGGTTTTACATTTGAATTATTAGTGCAGAGGTTTACAAAAGAGCATTTAGCCTGTCAGTTCGATTTGTGCCCTTATTTTTTCTGAGTCTTTAGACACTTTCTTTTACTCTCTGTATTTTTCTTCTTAATGGTTTCTTCATGTTGTTGTTATTGTTACGTTGGCTCAAAGGTAATTTTTCCTGGCAACACAAACTTTTATTTGAGGGATTATACTATTGTTGTCTTTTGAAAGGATTTTCCATTCTGCCTGGTAATTCTGATCTCTCTCAATTTTTTTTTTTTTTTGTTTCATCAAGCAAAGATCATTCTGTTGTAGCTAACTTTCCAGACCGCTATACTGAAAAAAACCCCTAAAATATGCATATATATATATGTATGTAGGTATGTATGTATGTATGTATATCATATATATAAGATACACTTACAGATATGTATGCAAAACATATACATGTAACACATATATATATATATGAAAACCAAAGACAACCAGGCTAGGGAAGTATCAAGCAAAAGGTGACCTGAAGCTGATTTTGTACAGGCCATAAAAATTACTGCCTCTGGTCCATTATTCCACAGTTGTGTTGACAGCATGGCTGTAAATATTCTGTGCCTTGTTTCGGCCAGGGACTAGCAAAGAACAGCTGTGTGTATCTCCTAAACCAGAATACTTCATTTTCCCTGAAAAGGTCATTCCTTTTTGAAACAGCTCAGGGGAAGAGTAAGATGTAGCAGTAACCTCCAGCTGGGAATACGTGGTATGGGAAGCGCTGCGGGAGGAGTGAGGTTAGTGGAGCGATTTGACAGCTGTGAGTGGGATAAGTTGACCCATGTAGTTATACAGATGTAGTCAGATGTGGAAGGATGCCCATCACCAAACTATCCTCTCTGCAGTACTGGGCAGAGAAGAGGTATGGGATGACTAGAGACCACTGCAAAAGTGTGAGACAAAGCTGACTCTTCATCCTGTTTCATGGGAAAGGGGTCAGTGCTAATTTTTTCAAGTCCTAAAAAAGATTATAGTTTAAGTACTTTAATAGGAGCTTCGATTTTCCCTGGAGTCTGAGCCACCCAGCTCCTGTTGAAAACCCTGGCCAAGACTAAATGGACTTTTTTTGCCAGATTGAGCACTCAGACACTGCAAAGACAGTTGGAAGAAATCCTAATAACTTTGGGGTTGGGCAGAGGAGGGGAATGTGTTTTTATGTTAGAAATCACTATTTAGGACCTCTTTGAAAAAACAAACCATATCTACACTACTCACCCAAACCAACATAAATCTAATCAATGATTCATGCTCATCCATGTTGTACTCAATCACGAGTGGCTTTTCTACACTCAGAAGGTAGAAAGGTGTTTATGAGGACAGCTTTCAAATTCCAGTAGATCTTTTACCTCTCACTTTCTAAGTCAGTTCAGAAATACTTAAATGCAGCTGTAAGCAGAGTTATAAGAATAATATTCGTCATTTATACACTGACTTAGCTTGAAGCATTAAACATCCTAATGAAGTCTTTATGACTTCTCATATATTATCCTATTCATAAGTGGGAAGAATCAAGGCCTAAGAGTAAGGGAAGGCATAACTCGTGTTCCTCCACTTTTAATGTCTCTGTAACTGTTTTCTTTCACATGTAAATTATGAAAAAAAAACCCAAAATACATTAATGACCACTGACTGAAAGAAATTCTGGTTACATAAATGAGTGTATAGTATGTACAGAATGAAATTATTATGAGTGCAACGGGTTTTATGGTAGATTTGAAGGCAGAAGTTATGACTCTGCACCTGCCTAGCTCTTCGAAACTCCCCCAGTGCATTGGAGAAGAGCACATCAGGCTCAGGTTGCCTGGGATTTATTCCTGTCTAGACAACTGACTTTTCATTCTGTACTATTGCATCTCGGTGTACACTGGTTTCCCACATTGTAAAAAAGGGGAAAGATATGTGTCTCTCTTTTTAAAGCCACTCAGGAAAGCATCCTTTATGAATGAGGCACTATTTCTGAGTTCCAGTCATGTGATGTACATGGTAGTTGCAGGAGTGGGATTACAGATTGTTTACTGACTATTTAAATACCCATAAAAGCCTGAACTGGTCCTGACTGCTCCTGTCCTTATCTGAAAACAGATTCTGACTGTATTTGCAAGGATTAGTATTGCCTGTGTGGGTTTGGACCCACTTTCAGCAAGGCCTGACACTACCCACAAAATAACTGATTATTAGACATCTGTATGCTGACTTGCTGTCTTATGATATATTATTAGAGGTTGGTGCTTAAGGGAGGGGTGCAGTGTACAAACAACACTTAACCAGCATTTCTGATACTGCCCTGTATATCTCACAGGGCCAACATGAATAATTTCATCACAGGTCATAGTTTTTCTTGTATTTCTTATAGCACTGGGGCATGTGATGCCTGAGGGGTGGCCACCTAAAAAAACAGAGACTAGACAGGAATAAGGGAATAAAAGTAGGCATTTATTTGAAGGGCTTTCAAAGGTACACCCCGAGCAGTCAAAACGCTACACCCAAGATGGACCCCAAGTCATGAGTTCTTCACACCTTTATAAGTTTAGTTCATTTGCATATCAGGTTTAATTGTCCAATTATAACCTCAGTTAATGATGTAACTACCCCAAGTTTGCCCTCCTCTTCAGAGGCCTAAGTTTACACATCTTGGGGCCTGGTGTCCTTGAGCTGGAAACCTAGAGAGGTTTGTTATGTCTAACCAGCATGAGATAACAGCAGCTAACAGGCCATAAGAAACTTCAGAGTTACACACTAGCCAGTACAGGATTTGAAAAATATAAATTTAAAACTAAGGCATCACATGCAACTCTGTGATTGCTGTCAGCCTTCAAAATCAGTGAGTTCATTTGCCTTATTGCTTGCAAATAAAATCTTATTGATATGAATTTAAAAGATCAGAAGCTGGGAATGTTGATCATATCCCACTGCCTAGATTGTTCCATCTGGGCTTAGAAAAGCTGAGAACTATTCTAAGCCATCCCAGTAGCCTGTGTGATTCCAAGTCATTCACTCAGTTTTCAGAGATATGGAAGCAGCTAACACCCATCCAGCAAAGAATGAGATGTCTAATCCAGTTTGAAAATCTGGGCTTTGTTTCTGTGGTGCAATTCCTTTTCTGCAAAGTGAAGGTTGCAGATCATTCATGTTTCACATAGTTTGGGAAGGGTTGAGATGTGAAGCCTAGACGTGCAGGAATCCTCTGGGAATAGAAATTAGATGCAATGAGTAGAAATCCAAAAGTTATAAACTTAACGGGCAAAAATGTGTTCACCAATATATACTTGTAAATGTAAAGGTCGCTGTCAGTATATGCTGGTAAATGTGAGGGTCACTGTCTCCAGGGTGAGGATCACTTGTGAGGAGACAAAGACTCCACATTTCCCCAGGCATGGCTTTTTTCTGCAAGTGCTTCTGCATGTGAGGGAGTGGGAGATGCCCCAGGTCTTGTGTTTCTGGAGGATAAGACAGGGTCAATCGGATCCAAATCTTGGCCAGATGCGGCTCACAAGCATTCTTTCCCCTGACATTTTTCATGTGTTTTTCTTTACCAGTTGTATATTAGATATCAACCCTCTTTTTGCTGTTCTCATTTTATGGGCAGTGAAAGATATGGCTCCCCTCCATTTTTGATTCCACAAAACTGTAACCAAAACCAAGGACAAGTATGTCTTCCGCTCTAGTATGATGTATTGTGTATCATATCATTATCTTTTGGGTTTTGCTAGCTAGCAAAATAATAATAATACTTAACACTGACATAGCAATTACCTCTCAGAGCCCTTTGTAACCATAGCCTAGTTCCGTGGTTCCCAAACCGTAATGCATGTCCTGGGAGTGGTCTGCAGAGAGCTGTTGCCTCATGCTGGTAAACTCCCGTGTTTACCACTGGTGCACTGATCTAAAGACCGCTACAGATCTGTTCAGTTTGGTGATGTAGAGTAGCAGACAGGAACCCCGGTACACAAAACCAGCTGGGACCACCTGCCAAATTGCACGAAGTTGGTAACTTGACACCTGGACCTGGAACTGTTCGTGCTTATACACCAGATAAAGGCAAATTTGTTCTCACAGGGACAAGTGTTCCAGGGGCTTCAGAGATGTTGAGTGACCAGCAAAGTGATGAGAAATGGTCTCTAAGACAGCATGCAGGAGGGCTTTCACTGCTGATTCTGTCTTCAGAAGAAATTGCAATAAGAAAAAATGTTTCAAATCTAGAAAAGTAATTTCAGGCAAATGCAACCTTTTTTGCTTGAGATTACCAGTAATCAATTTTAAAAGGCTTACAGCTGTAAAAATACCTATTTAGATTTCTGAATATCCATCTGGAACACAGAATCCAAACTGGGCCTTTGTGACATAAGTCTATACAAACAGCCAGAACACAGTTGTTCATAGTCATCCCCACCTAAACATCTCAGTATTTTATCAAAGTGGGAGAGCTTCAACAGCCTGGGATAAAGGCTCTCTCCTAGCATATTACAAACCTTAGTTAAAAAAATACCTCTATCATAGAACACAGAAAGATGAACCTGAGTCTCCTTAACTGCAGCTATATAAAGAAGGAAGAGAGAGCACAGCTATTCTGTTGCTCAGTTGTCCTACATCTTGTATCTTTGGCTTTCGCTAAGTGTGCCCAGAAGCAAAATCATTTTGGATCCAGAGGAAATAAACAAAGTATGGGGATATTATTTTTCTTTTGATCTTCCGAAGCAGCTAAAAAGCCACAAAACACAAAGAAAAACATTATCCCCAAATATGTTTAATTTTTTATTTGGCTGCACCAAAGTTCTGTAGATCATGTAATGACGTCTAGGTAGCAGAAGCCATCATTTAGGGTTGGTGACATTTTGATTTCCATCAAATGTGCTTTCTGTTCTTCAGAAGGAACACATAAAGTTGATCAAACAGGCATAACCAAGGATGGACACAAGCTATGAACCTTGATTATCTGTGCTGAGAAATCGTTTGAACAGTTCCTAGAATGTAACTAGGCACAATCAGGAGCACACACAGACCAGCAACCATTAGCAATACTCAGGCTGGATGTGGCCAGCCTGTTTCAGGAAGTATAGGAGTGGTTAGTCTAACCTACTTGCTAGGGTTAAAGAATGGACCCTAGCTGTTCTTAAATTTTTAATACACATATAACCACAAATTTTTTGCGAGTCCAGGGAAGTGGAAGATCCTCAAATCTCTGTCATCTAGTTGTGTCAAAACATCTCAAACCAGGCTATGTCAAACCAGGCAGTGCTTTGGACAAAAAGGCTGAGTTATGCCCCCAAGCTCTGTAAGCACAAAGCTGATCAAGAAACTGAAACAAGTAGAGTAAAAAAAGTGTATGAAAATTAAAACTTCAGCTGTGAGTTCCAACATATCTTCAGAAGGGATGTACTCAGGAAAACGTTTATGCATGTTTCCTTGAAATTTATTCTTTTCCACACAGTTCTTGATGGTTTTCAGCAACTGAGTGCTGCATGGTCCAGGTATGACCCAGGGATTAAAACAAAAATTGGGTCAAATTAGTATTGTCGCAGATAAAGAAATCCCAAACCTTTTCTAGTCTTGAGGATGCAAGCTTTTTGCAGAGTTCATCTTTTTGTGACAATTCACTGAGGGCCCTGTGAAACTTGGTCGTCTTTTTGTAGTCCTGAATATTTTCTGCAGGCATCTGCTCTCAAATTAAAGCTCTGAGATGTAACTTCTCAGAGCTTTGCCATATAACAGGCACATTCCCCTTAGCGCATATGAACATACACATTTGCATTGTTCTTGTGCTAAACTGTATTGCTTTAGCTTGCAATATGAACTAATCTTTCAATAGTCTTGTTTTATTATCTTCAAGTTGAAAAGAATATTGCAACATTAAACTAAAAAATTAAGCTGGAATTCTCAAGAGAAAAAGGCTGTTTTGTGAGGTTATTAATCCTTCCTGTTTCCACTCTGTCCAAAAATACCACAATTTCAGTTTTGGTCACGGCATTTCAGCACTTCTTTCTCAGCCAAAATCTCAAAGCCCTCAAATGCAAGTAATGGAAATAATCATGGGTGATCTCAAACTTACATTTGCCCTTCCCCTCTACCCCCGCTTCAGCTTTTTTGTACTGAAATTACTTCTTTTCCATCTCCTTTTTATTTGACAAAGAAATAATTTTTTAGTTCCAAATTAAATTTGATGCAGTAGTTCTAAACTTTTATGCTTTTGAGGAGAGAAGATATTGAAAACTGTAACTATTTTTATGAAATAAAATAAAGCCTGTCTTGCATAAAAAAGCATTCTGGAAAGCAAAAATTTAAGAGAAATATTTTGATAGCTAATATTTAATTTCATTCTGGGAAATATGCATATATATTATTAGCTCAAATCAGAAATACATTTCAGTGTATTCCTACAGTAGAAAGTCGTTCAGTAGAGACATTTTCAGAAATCGTTTTTAACAGATGTGAGATTGTAGTGGCTAAGACCCATAGAAGAGCATGAAGAAAGGTGTAAATGCAAGCCAGGGATGTGCAGTTGGATGATTCTTTTTCTCTTCAGTTGGACTTTAGCTTGTAGCAATTAAAAACCTTCCAACTTTAATCTATCTAATAAAGTCTTTCAGCTTTGCAGTCTGGTACTTTTAAATGGTGTTATTAGGGGCTCAGCAGCTTCCAGGAATGCACTTTACAATACCATGCTGACAAATTTGCTCTAGCTGTCTAGTGCCCTTGGTAGGAGTGAAATGACTTTTTGTAAAATCTGTTAATTGTTTGCTCTGCTTTAGAAAAAATCTTTCAGAAATAAAAAGGGTGACATACAGCTAAAGGCAAATGTTTTCTTTCTCCATAAGGCAAAACTTTGTCTTATTTTATTGTTGTTTATGAGAGGGGATATTAGACACCTGCTGCTGTAAAAACAGAAATGGAGAGGAGAGGAGAGGAGNAACTGTGCAATCTAAAGTGGACAAGATGAACCAAACTGGGGTACCATGTAAGTCAAATAAACAGCTGAAATTCAGATGTTCTGCTTGCAGAAGAAGGAGGGGATGGCAGTAGAAGTGGGAGTCATCTGCCACCTGCATTGTCTATCTGTTCTCTTTGTAAGTTGTTGTCTCTGGGGACAGCTCAGCAAAGCAGGAAGAGGCTGTTTGGTCCGCTTCTGTTTCCCCAGAATAAACACAGTTCTCTTTATTATGAAAAAGTTTCTCATAAGAGTGAAAGGTCTTAAAGGGGTGGGTGTGGGTTATTGCACAGCTGGGTGACCTGCAGTCTGACAGTAGTCAGGCTCAGAGTCTGATGGACACTGGACTTTCTGATCAGGTTAAGGTCGTGAGTTGTCTCCAAACTAGAAGTGCTCTGTGTCTCTCTGACTGCTGACATTTGTTAGCCTCCTTGTTGTTATATACAAGACCAAGCCTAAAATCCCAAAACTGATTTTTTTCTGACTACTTCCAGAGACAAAAGACAGCAAAAGAATTGTGCTTCACAAAACTTTAAAGCAGCAGCAGCAAGAGAACGAGAATCCAAAAATACTAAATTGAACAAAGAGTACTAAAGGTTGTCACAGTCCGACAACAGCTGCAGGTGATATATCCATATGGCATAATGTGGAGGTGTGACCCCAGGGTCCAAAAACAGCATAGGCAAATTAGTAGTGTTACTGTGGACATACATGTTACCCACTGATTTTAATCACATGGCAACACATTTAATGTGCGTCATATGAAAGTGACGGCGATTAAGTCCCATAGATATATGTAAAGCTACTTTTTTCCTGGCTACCTAGAATTCAACTTTTCAAGCTAAGTCATAAGCTATTAGCAATATTTAAAAAAAAATCTAGTACATTTTATATTAGATGTCACAGCATAGGTTTGTACATGTACTATTTCCCCAAACAACAAGCATATCACTTCTCATCTGCTAAAACAGTCTTTTGGGAGTAACCAAACATGGAGTATCTGAATGTAAATGTAAGTTTAAATTATCTGGGTGCATGTCCATTCACTTTAATTCAAAATATTTGGAACAGGCAAGATTTATCAAATTCCAGACCAGATTTTTAAGCAAATATTTAAGTGGTGAATTTTAGTTCCTGGATGTGGTAAAAACTAAGAGATTTCCTGTCAAACCCTCTGATGTGTTCTGGAGGTTCTGTGCTGATGGATTTCAGTTTTTAAATGGAGGATAAATTGCTAAGGATAGACTCCACAAAGGACTAGCTTCAGCAGGCTTCACCTAACTCAAGGTATGTATTTGGCACTCTGTTTTCATTTATGCTACGAACATATTGCTAGGGGCATGTCTCAAGATTAACATTATAGCTATGAGATGCTATTCAAGCAGCATAGGAAATACTGTCATGCTGTCAGTCAGTCCAATCCTGCATTTTCCTTTCACCTCCTTTGCAACTGTCCATGATTCACAGAAATGGATTATCTCTGTTGTAAAAATTGCATCACTGGTCTTTTGGATTAATCAGTAAATGATATCTCCTGTTCCCAAAGCTATAGCCAACTCAGCAGTCTTTGGAAGTTCTTAGAGAACCAGTGCTCTTATTCTATTGGTTTTAGAAGTCTCTGTAACTGAGAGAAATATATTTTGGGTGTGTAAAGTCTTATAAGAACACTGATGAGATGGAAGCCATAAAAATTGACTTCTAAATTGTCAAAAATCACAAAAATCCTAGGCAAGTTGTAAGTGTTCATGAAAATACACCTTTCATAAGTAGAACATTGACCTGTCAATGTGGTTTTGTTTCAATTTTGGCAGTTTAAAAATTCCTCTATGCAAGTTTAGTTCATTTTAATGACGAAAACATACTGTACAAATATAATTAGGACAGATTACAGGAAAAACTAAGAAAGTGACTAATGTTTATGTCTGCAAAAGTTTAGAAAAAAACTCCAAGCTCATTTTTGTTCCCAAAGAATGTAGTTCTGTACATGACTTATTGTGGTGTATTTAAACAAATGAGCTGCACTATTTGTGTTTTCATTGGAGATGATGTTATTGTTCATTCTTGTCTGGAAGATCTAACAGGTTGAGCACAAATACCATTACTATTCATCCCTACAGTTATTTTTTCACAGGTAGGTATGGAGTTAGATTCTGAGGGACCTCAGAAGTCAACTTCAGATTGATTGCTCACTCTGTATGAGATTGTGCAAAACATGTTAGTCACGTACCAATTATATGCTCAATGACTTGTGTCATGGCTGGCTTTATTCCCTTCTCTGCAAGCCCATCCAAGAAAAAAAGATGTTAATTAATTTATGTGAAAAGTAAAAGAGAACACCAGAAAGCAGGTAAGAATCTGTAGCAGAACTAATTGAAAAAAGGAGACACCATACGGAGAAAAAACAGTGGAAATAAAAGGTTATTTCCATTTTACAGAGACTGAAATCCAGGCATTTCTTATTACACATTATATAACAAAATACAAAAGTTTAAGCAATATAAATGCAATTTAAAAAAAATTTTCCTCACTTTATTTCAGTTTTCTAAATGTATGAATATGTTGGCCAGCTTCCCCTTAGCATGCAGACACACTGTTTACACATTTACATTTTAGATGCTTGCATATTTTCATTTTTCCTTCTGCTATTTGCAACCATTGAAATATGACAAAACTGTCCAAAGAATAATAATAGCCTTAAAATACTCACCGTATGCAGGTGAGGACTTTTTTTTTAACATTTTGCTTCAGTCAAGTGACTTCTCAGCTATGTTTTTTTAAAAGCAAATGTTGACACTTCAAGAACAAGGCATGTTTACCTGTGTAGTAAGCAACATTGTAATGACCAGAATCAGACACGTTATTTTTAGAACTGTGCCAAGTACAAGAATTCATTGAACAGAAATAACAAGCTCCTTATTTTGGCTGAATGCATTCTTTTTCATGCAGTTATAGAACATGCCATTCTTTGTCCATAGTCTTGCAATGTGATCTGTTCACCACCATGGCTTGGAAATGGTCAAAGTCAGGGCTTTATGAGACATTTGACATATACATAAAATTCTGAGATGGATGTTTTTGCTCTTAAATATAAGGTTTTAGAGGTGATGTCTTTAAAATATTTTATGGTTTCTTTGTACCCAGCTTATAGAAAATTTTTCTGTCTTATCAATATTCCCATTAACAATTTGTCACTTGAAAGTTTGTCAGAAATGACTTCACATGCTTCCCCGGAAAAGCAATACAAATGGAAAACAATTTAGCATTAGATCATCATCTCTGGATATCCCTCTGAAACCTACCCACTCAGAGATGGCTTCCTGCAAACAATTACATTTCAGTTACTGCTCAATTAACTAGTTTTCTATTATGGTTTTCTTGCTTTGTTGCTGTTGTTGTGTATTTGTTAGTTGTGTTTTTTGTTTTTATGAAGTGGAACCCATTAGCAACATTTCACAAAAGTTTGGCAATATTGTATGAATTCTTGCATTTTAATCAATCAAAATATTATTAGACTTAAAATGCAAAATCTTTTGTGAAAACACAATTTCCTGTAAAGATCATCTTAACTGACTTCTATTACACCACTTTCTCCTAGTCTTTGTTAATGAACTCCTTCATCAGTTGTTTAGGTAATCAGACTAATGTTTAGGAAGGCAAAGATTATAACTGGTTCATTCTATTTATCTTTTATGAATATTGACGTGACATTAGGATTCTTCTGTTCTGTTGGAACTTCCCTACTCTTTCCAAACTTACTGGAAAATTATATTCGCAATTTAAACAGACACTCAACAAGCTCTTTTAAAATCTTGGATGCAAGTTGACCTTTATTCACTGGTTGAAATGTCAAGTTTTAGTAGTTTTTGTTTAGTATCTTCTGTCAAAGTGGAAACTATTTCATCAGACTAAGAGCTAATAGAAACTTGCCGAGAACAAATCATGCCTAATTTATTTCACTCATACGGTAACTGAGCAGCTAATACACTGATGGCATTGTATAGTCTCCTTCTAATGAAGTTTTTGATCATCTTCTGAGGATCCTAAGGAAATCTTGTGTGGACTTTAAAGTGCAAGAAAAAAGCAAATGGATAAAATTTCCAGATTGTTGTTAGAAATAGTCGGTGACAGGACATACCCAGTCTCATACTGCCCTGGATCTATGCGTGTGAGGGAAGAGAGATCATGCTGATGAAATTTTACAGTTGATCGGAGGCGAGAAGACTAGGAAGAGAAATCAAAATCTTAACCAACTGAAGAAATGATCTGAAAAAAAAGACTGGATGGAATCCAGTAGTTACAAGTTTAAGAAAAAATCAGCCACACAGATATAGGATGGAAAAAAAACCCCACCAAAACCCCTCAAGAGTGTAGTCATGTTTTAGAAGCTCATCTTGGGATTTGATTGTATCATTGTTGAACAGAAGTCAGAAATGTTCTGATGCTGTGGAAAGGCTAGCCTTACAGTGGGCTGTATAAACTAGACAAGACATAGGAAATAATCCTGCTCTTAGCGCTGGCTGGAGTTCAGTTTTGAACAGCACATTTCAAGAAAGATATGAACATGTTGAAGGGAATCCAAACATAACTGACAAAAATGCTCAGCAGACCTAGGATGGGAGATGAAATAACTGGGTTTGTCTCACCTAACAAAAAGTAGAATGAAGTATGCATAATAACAGTGCTGAATTGTGTAAACAGTTTTGCAAAGATGAAAGGATTAATTGTTCTCAGTGACTATGGTGGATTGGACAAGAAGCAGTGGGCTTAATCTGGAGCAGGAAGTAAAAGACGTTGGGAACAGTTAGATGGGAAACAACCTGATATAGGCAAGTCTACTAGAACCCTGGAATAGAAAGCAGATGAGACTGCAAAATTTTCATTGCTGAAACTCTGTAAAAACGTAGTAGGCAAAATACTGTCATGGAAAACATAAGTATCTTGAGAGTCATGAAATGTACTAGGTAGCTTCTTAATATGACATCAAATTGTTTTTCTATGATTTTTTCTACCATATATCAAAAATACAAGTAGAGCCTCTGTTTTCCCCTGTGTACTAAATATAGAAAAATCTTGACTTTTTCATTTCCATGTTCTGTTCAAGCTTTTTCTGATAACATGTCCTAAACAGTTTTATCTTCTTTATAATACAGTTGACAATTCTACCACTGACAACTAGAATAAGACTCATTCTGCAAGAATTTTATTTGTTCATCACAGCCTTTAGTTTAGACAATTGATATTAAGTCCTAATTTCTGGTTTACAATAATTTCTTCTAATTTATCTCATTTTACAATACTTAGATATGTTTTAAATAGCTGCTTTAATTTTCCCTCTTAAACAGGCTGTTTTTCTAAACAATGAGACCGTCCTTTTGGATTATGGGATTGCAGATTTTGACTAACAACTGACAATATTCTTAAGAAATTCCAAATTATTGTTCATATTTTTCTATCTAAAGTTATTCCTATAAACTGATCTTGTTCAAAATTGCTTTGAGATTTTTGAAATTGGTAATATTAAAATCCCATGTGGCACTAATTTGGATATTATTTGGCTTGGGTCTATGAGATATTGTGTGCTTGGGTAAGCACAGCTTTGTAGTGTAGTGTGAGAATAATTTATTCCTATCTTTTTTTCCCAGCATTTTGATCTGAGAATTGTTATAGGTGCTGGTGGAGCATTCCAAGAACACATTATTGATAGCTGTATGAGTAATTTCATGTGGCTGAAATCAAAGATCTTCCCACTTCTTTTAATTATACTGAATTATAGTATAATGAAAAGTATGAATTATAAAGTATGAATTATAGTCCCTTTTTCCTACACATTACGTACTTGTCCTTAAAGCATTGTTATCACCAGAAAAGACTATTCCTTTGGGCAACAGTAGCTGTAAATGATTGAAGGAAGCTTCATTGCAGAGTAGAGAACCAGAATCTGGGGACACACCGTGGAAATGTCACTTGTGAATGTCTGGCGAGAGCAGCACCAAAATGACCCCCAGGTTACATTACATTTTACTGAAGAGAAGAATGAAAGGACACTGTGGACAGATAAGAAAGCAACAGAAATTAAGGTTGTTCCTCTCATCTAATCCACATGCAAATGCAGAGACTTTAGATGCAAAGTCTAGAAGTAGCTGCCTGAATGCACTGGTATTGCTTTTCGGAGAAATTATGTCCGTAGTTTGCAACTCACTAATATGTGAGTAATGTCATGTGTGGATCAGAAATCGAAACCAAAGTGGAAAGCCTGTGGTACTCCTGAAAACAGTTATATACAAATTAAGTGCAGGAGTGAGCAAAGTTACATACTTACGCCTCTGCATGCTTGAACATTTGCGCCAGTACAGACTGTTCCTACAGATGCTGTCGTCTCCTTAGTAGTTACTGTAATACAGAGTCATGCGGAGACTTTTAAGGCTACCTTATAGTTGTTGTAACACCCCATTCATCCATCAAAGCAGACACTGTACTACAATTAATTGCCAGGATACACATACACTACAGGTATTTTTAAATTTTGTTGTTCAAGGGCTAAAAACATCCCCGTAGGTGCTAATTGTTTATTTTTTGCACATTTTGGGCAGCTCCGTGGCTATGCAATGCTTGACTTAAACCCTAGGACTTAACACAAGGGGTATGACTCAGTCTGAGCCCTCAGGGCCAGAAAGGCTCTGGGGGGTTTGTGAACCTGAGGGAACCCACATGCCTAGTGGTATGCTTCAGATCCCAGGAGTTTCTTAAATATATTATATTTCAAAGAACCAAAACCAGGCAAGGGAAGAAAATGGAAGGGATTAATTTGTTTAAAATTCTCCCAGAAAGAGAAAAAACTATAAACCAGAGTGTCACTAAAGCCTGAGCGGCCTCATAAATGTATAGGTCTGATTAAAAATCTAGTGGGATGGAGAAAGATAAACACAAGAGGTGGGCTTGAACTCTGGATTGTGTCTTCCCAGCAAGAGGCACAACTTTACCAAAATACTTCGCAACAAAGGGGCCACAAGAAGGTTAAGACCAATTTAAAGTCCAAAGATGAGAAAGAGAGAGATAGTGTGCAGGTCTTGTGTGCACATATGTATAAGTACCAGCTTAAACCCTTCATTCCTCCATCAGAAAAAGACATCTGGAAAAAAACAGTGACTGGTATATAACAGGATATGTGAATCAGTGTGCCAGAGTTTTTCTTTCTACATCTGCTAATTTTGAAAAAAGAGACCAGCTTCTTTCCTAACTATGTAAGAGACAGGCCAATAGTTTTCTAAATTTCAGCCTTTTGCAAGAAATCCCTCATAAATATCAGTTTTCACATCCTTATGTTTTCAAAACATAAATGAATGTGTCCATTTCCTCCTTGTAATCACCCTGCAATGGGTTTTTACAGCTGACACGATTTATTTGCACTCAGTCAGAAAAAAACCAAAACAAACCAAAACAAAGCACGAACAAAAAAGTCTTTCTTTTGGTAATGCATGGCTAAAATCTGTAGAGCTGACTGACAGTTCTAAGTGCTGAATTTATTACATTGCCTTACAGCCTTGAACACTGGATGCTCAGCATTTTCTGAAAATTCCGTATGTGGAAATTGTCATAAATTAAACTCCCCCAAATAAATAGTTATTTGATAATGTACTGCTCAGCTGCTGAAAGCATGGGAATATGTAAGTACATACACAGATCCATTCATATCAATAAAATATAGACAGATTATTATGTGGAAAGCAGAAAAATTTGAAAAGCATTTATTTAAAGTGCTTTATAAAGAGCAGTTGAGAACTAACATATCGCCACATATAATAAATTAGATACACCAAGTTAGAAATGTCCTAATTAAATGTGTTTTTTGAAAATGTATTTTCACAAAATAGAGCATCTTTATGCTAAAACTATGACCCTGAGTCTTTCTCTTAGATAGAAGAGACTAATGTAACTCAGCAATTCGGGAAAATAACCCTGGAGGTGATCCAGAGAAAAGAATGAAGCAATTAACTCTCTTTGTATGAAAAGGAAATGGAGATAAATGCGTATTTCATTGAACATGAACATCAGATTTGAAGGAGCTATCCACGCTTTCCTGAAAAAATGAATCCTGCTCACTAAGTACTCTGGTTGCTTACATTTGTTTATCTCATGGATCCTGGAGGAGGCTTGTATTACTGTAGGTTCTTTCTGACTATTAGGGGAGTCCATCCACGGGAAATATCTAGAGCATCAGTGAATTCGCAACCAACACAATATTCCTCTGGGCTGATGGAACAACATAATATTTCCTTTAGGTATTTCCAAAGCAAATTAAGCATAAGCAGACTCATTTCTGTTCAAACCACTGGCACAAGTTTGACACTAGCAAAAAAAAACAAAAGAGAAAAATTGCATCTGACTAATAAACTGTGTTTTGTTATCCCATTTCAGAGAAAAACTTACTGAATCAACAGGATTTGACAAGAATATTTACCTAATATAATCCTGCAAATACCTCATCCTCTGCTTCATCAAATTCCCTTATGTCTTTCCGCACTGCACTGCAAGGAGCTTACAGGCCAAGGGAGTGGAGTCAAAAATAACTTTAAATCTTCCCTGTGGTCTCTGGTTCCTGACCTCCCACCTAGGCTGACAGCTGCAGAAGCCTTCTGAGGTTGTGTCACCCCTGATACTGCTGAGATCTGCTGTGAATGCCTGGGTTTCACACTCCTCCAGATCATGCTTTCTCTCACCTCCCCAGATTTGTCATCCAGAGACTCAAAGCCTGGCTCATAGCATCTTTGGTAAGGGCAAAACCAGAAATGCAGTGTTTACATCAATACAGCTCCTTCACAGCATAAAAGAGCTAAAATGCAGAATGTGTTTGTCTCATCACTGTAAACATTTTCAGTAAGTAACCAATTTCCAGCTTTCCTGCTCTTTCTAGGGTGTGCCGGTTTGGCCAAAATCTAGTAATATAGCCCCTGAGAGAAAACCAGGTTGCAACCACCCTTCCCCCCCACAGGGTTCGGGAAAAAAGAAATTTTTCCTCGAAGGAAAGTGAAAGAGATAAAAACTATTTATTTTAACAAACACGCAGGAAAAGGATAATAATGCTGAATAATGAATTAAAACCCCCGCTATAGAGAGAAACCTGGGAAGATTTCAGAGTCCTTCTGTAGGTGTGGTCTCTCTCCTCCTCGGAGCTGGTCGGTGAGGGCGTGGGCCCACCCCTGGGCCTCGGGGAGAAAATTCTCCTGATGTGTTCTGATGTTGTTGAAACAGTTCAGAAGAGAAGAAGGGTAAAAAACCAAAGTCCCAGGAAACAAAATTCAGCTCTCCGTCTCACACCAAGAAGGAAAAAACCAGCTGGCTGAAGAAAAAGCAAGCAGGGTGCTCCCTTCGTGCCTTCCGCAGTCAGAAGAAAAACACTGAGGAGTGTAATCTCTGTGTCCTTGAGAAGCTGCTTTGGAAAGTTCATCTGGGTTTTTTTTTTTAAACTCAGTTTAAAGGCACAGAAAAGGCACACTACTACTTTTTGGGCATAGGGCATGATAGGGGATACACACGATAGCGTCACCCCAAGACATAGGGCTATCTCAGTTTTTGTAGCCTTTGCCTGACTTCTTTGTTTCATGGAATCTGATGGGTAGCTTCTTCCCAATTCTTTTCAGCTTTCTAGTCTACCTAAATTGGCTAGGCCATGCAGGTCTTTTTCCTTCACAGAGGAAAGGTTTTTGTAACAGAAAGACATTTTTAACACATACTTCATAGTTTTGACAAAAACACACAAATAAAACCCCTAACAAAAAAAAAAAAAGTTGTTATTGTTATTATTGTTGTTGATGATGATGATGATGATGATAATAATAATAATACCCCAGAAGGACACACACATTACTGATTTTATGAAAATGAATGATATGACATTATTTGAAAAATCAAAACACATTCATGTTTCCAGGCCACCAGTTTTAAGGATAACACATTACATACAAACTCTTTTAGAGCTGTCTGGTTGAAGCCACTGAATCACAGAGAAAAAATGGTTTGAACTCACATGAGACACACACAGAAGCAAATCTTGCACTTCTCTCTTCAGGAGATAGGAGTGCATTTGATGCAGATCATCACTATTTCATTTGTTTCTTGGTATTCTCTAATAGAAATGGAAGCAAATGAAGACAGGAAAGACAAAGGAAAAAACCAAACAAATGCTTTTATGCTGAGGTTATAGTAGCTCTTTTCAATGACAATATTTTCTAATAGAATTTATGAAATATTTCCTTAAAAATAAAATCACGGATAAAAAAAATAAATCTGTGTCTCTATCCCATATATCCAGAAAGAAGAATTGCTCCCATCTGAATATTTTCGTCCATATGTCCATTTTTGTTTTACAATCATAAGTGCTGGGAATTCCATCATTTCTCTGGGTAGTCCATATCGCTCTCTAATAGATTTCCTTGTTACAGCAATCATCTTATCCCCACACCGCACACTCTACACTTTTTAAAAAAAATGAATACAACAAACACAAAGAGCCCTTATGGAGATATTCTCACTTGCCAATGCCTACATAGGAAAAAGAGAGTCACTGAACAGAGGAAAATGAAGTGCTGCATTTTTGGCAGTGGTACAGAAAGACATAATTGCTTCACTGAGTTTTGCAAAAATAAGGAATTAATTTTTGCAAATAATCAAAAAAACAGCTTTCTATTCTGTTTCAAGGCATCCTGATCCAAATTTTGCTTTGCCACAGCTTTTTGTGGCAGAAGAACAAAGGATGTTAAATACTTAATTACCAGGACAGCACACGTGACTGGTGGATTGAGTTGGATAAATGAAGCTGCAATTATTTCACCACAGTGTGGCTGACTAAGATTGATACTTGGCCTTCACTCAATGGTTTTCATCATTCCACCAGAAATAAACAGAGCACAGACTAATCTCTATATGTTTATGCATAAGTAACTTAAATTGCTTTTGGAAACTGTGAAATTTCTGCCATTGGTTATAAAAGACGGTACAGTTTAGATTTTTTTTCTCATGTCCTGCAACTTAGAATCAATGTGTGCGTAATTTTCATCCTCATTACAATAAATACTATTCCTAAGAGCTGAGACCAAAAAATAAATGAACATACTTTTCTTCACCAAAATCCTATTCTGTTCTGTCCTTTTTGCAAAGATGAGAAATAGGACTCACAGAAAAATTAAGATATGAGTCCAAGTTTCAGTTTCTTTCAAAAAATACATGGAGCCAAGAATTTGTTTAAGACCAAAGCGGGTTACTCCTCGGCAAAGTTTGGATCTGTGTTAAACCTTCTATGAAGTCTAGAAATATGGGGTTACATGCAACCTCCAGCCCCAGTGTTGTGAAAGTGCCTGATTGAAGGGTAGCTCATGGTGACAGTGCCACAGTCGTGTGGATATACGTCTTCAGTTTGGAAAGTTTGTGTTCAGCTCAGAGGTCCAGCAAATGGTATGGCCTGTATACCTGAACATCCTTGTCTGATTTTAATTCTCTACCCAATTTAGAAATACAACACTGCAGAAGTAGTGGTGAGAATACTGGAAAGGACATGAAAACTTGTGATCTTTGTTCCTCCTTCCCACCATGCTACCCAACTTTTTTCCAAGAAGGAAGAGATGAAGAGATGACGAAAGTCTCATTGCTTTTTACATACCAATGTCTCCGCTGTTGTCTACCAGCATGGCAGCTGTAGGAGTGATGTTTCAATAACAGAACCGTTATAGAAAGTGCTCAGCATGTATCTCATGACTACAGAGATAAAGCAAGCTGTGAAAGAAAGACTAGAGTTCATTAAACTGTCTTTACCTACTTTTTTCAGACTTGCATTATGTCTTTTGTAATGAAGGATATATGCAAGAGTCAGAATTAATTAATTTTAGGCTCTTTCCTCACTGTGGTTTACATGTTTTAATTCAAGCAAGGACAAGCATAAGTCTTCTGAAACATCTCTGACTTCTGACACAAGAAGCCATATCATCTCTGTTGTGAAGACTCTACATTTTCTTAACTGATTATCTTTATGATTTTCTATAATCTGCATGAGGCCTAGCATAACTCTCACATTTATTAGCCACTCTAAACAAGACTGTAGTTCAATGTCACGAGGCTAAATAATTTCCATATAGCGGTTTTCTATTTATTTACCATCTTCTAAAAGACATCTTGTTTATGTGTATCGGATTAGTTCTGAATCTGCTCTAAGTTAGCAATATCATGTGCTCCATATGTTTGTATGGCATTTTTGTTCAGTTAAGGAATTTTTTTTTACCATTAAGATTAATTCAAGAAGGGTTTCACATGCAGGAAGCAGAAGAATACCATCTGAACTTGTAGATACACTAGCTCTCAGTCACCAGTGGTCTGCTCAAACCAATCCAAGTAGGTTTGAAGGCACAAGAGAGATGAGCTGTCTGGTTTTAACGATGAGATACTATTTCTTACCTACAGAATAGAGATCACAGGGCTAAGGAGAAGCCAAACTATAGAGCAGAGAGAGGCAAGGTTAGAAGGACTGATCTAGGAAAAGAAGGAAAGTAGATGTGTGCAGCCTTGGGTACATTGGAACTTATATTTTAAATTTATTCACTAAGTTGCTTCAAGACATTTCCTACAAGGCCAGGTTGGATGGGGCTTTGAGCAATCTGATGTAGTGGAAGGTGTCCCTGCCCACTGCAGGGCAGTTGGAATTCGATTATGTTTATTCAGGTCATTTCCAACTCAAACCATTTCATGATTCTATGATTCTAAGATAGTTGTCTCGCTGTAGTACAGAACTAGTTCCAGTTCCTGAAGGAATGATTTTCAGGTATTAAAGCAAGATTAATTTTCCCAGTGAATGTGACTGACATGGGTTGCCATGGTCAAGAGTTACAATCTAAATGTGAAAGAATTACAAAGCTGAACCTTGTTAAAGATTCAGGTAAGAGCCAGCAATATGTTACTGACCAAGGCCAAAACGAGGAAGAAAAGAGGATGCTATTCCTATATCTACAGGACTGCTTCCTCATAATTAGAAAGTACTTACCAGACACTTATTTCAGTGTTGGACTCAATAAAGTTACATTTTCTGTACAAACGGCATAATTGTTTTTAACCGCTTATCCATTGCATTTAATAATATTGAAAATAATTAGAACTGATTAAAAAAACCTCTAAACCATAATTTCTTTTCTGTTACTCCTAATTTACTTTTTTTTTGTTTTACTTTAACGTTAAATCAGAATATTTATTTGCACATATAGTGTATCTCTGATGTTACACAGGTATGTGCTTGTTTGAGGTAGGAGATCTTCCAGTTGGCTTAAATAATGTGATGCAAGTGGTTAAAGTTATTAAGAATGGATTTAATAAGCTGGTCTTGGTCAGCTTGAGAAACTGGAACTCAAGCATTAGTATATATCTCTGTTTTGGGTTTCAAAATATTTCAGGAAGTTGGTTTTTTTGAAGTATTCTGAAAAGTCAGAGAACCTGTGTCAATGTCAAATTTCTAAATTTTCCTCCTTGAAAACTCCTGGCTTTTTGTATTTTGTATTTGCTTAAACATCCTTTCAACCCTAAAATAAGTCTGTGATAGATAAATTAAATCAAACCAGCTGATATCACGTAGTGCAGAGAGTTCTTCATCAGAACTTAGTTTAAAGAGGAGGTGACACTTAGCCTTACAAACTAAAAGCTTGTAATTAGAAAATATATAGAGGCACTAAATATTCTTGGAACAAATCAAGAACTTTGGAGAGTTTGCAGGCTTGTGCAGTGTGGTGCGGCAGAGTTGGTATAGGTAAATAATAAAGCACTAGCAAAAATAAATTCATGGGGTAGAGACTTGACTTTGCTTCTCTGAATTTCAATAAACTTGACTTTACTTGTTTTACTACTTTTTGTGGAAGATAGTGCAGATATTAAACAAAAAAACTTCATTTAGAATGAATTTCCAACGTATTAAGTTTGCTCTTTCACATCTTCGAAAACCTATCATTTCTGATTTATGATGTGCCCATCTTTCACATCATGCCTTCACAATGCCTTTATGTTTCTCAGTTACTTTCAATCTCCCTTTATCTCTCACAAGAACTGGTTAGAGAACATATTAAGAGGTATCAATCTAATGTAGAACAGATGATATGAATACCGACAATGGTAAAAAAAAAAGGGTGGTGAGAGACAGAAAGAAAAATTATTACTGAGTTTTCTTCCCCTTAGTTTTCCTTTCTCCCCCTTAATTTCATTTTCTCAGATACACGGAAAGAAATGGGGAAAATATTTTAGCTTAAACATTATTTTGTTTGGTTAATATTTCTCTGTAAATTACTTGTTTGCAAATTATAATTTACGGTATAAATATTTTTATAATCCATATTACATGTCCTCTATAGGGCATTTTAAAGATTAATTACTAAAATTAAAATTTCAATGTCTTTCCTCCAGTAATCTAATATTTAATTCTGAAAAACATAAACCTGGAAATGTGAAGGGTAGCATATAAATTAAGCCTCAATTTGTAGACTTTCAGAACAGCTTTCTTGGAAATACTCTGAATATGGTGTCTTATATAAATGTAAAGTGACTTGATTTATGACTAAATCATCTATGTTATTTGCAATATCTTTTTTTTTCTTTGCTTCTATTTCTCTTCATTTCAGTCATTGGAAAGAGACAGCCAAAGAGAAGGAAATTTCATAAATGCCTTTGAATTCATGTTGCTTCAGTTTGCCCTGGCCTTCTATCACAGGAAGATTACTTACAACTACTCAGAAACTCCTCAGTAAACAACTTTCTGTAGCATAAATTTTATTTTTTGTCTGTTACTATGATAATAGGATGTACATTCAGAATAACTATAGGCATTTTCTGAAGATTAAAATTCCCCTCTTCAGAAGGAGAAAAGTCATCCCCAGTGTTAATATATCATAATATATTATTATATTATATATGTGCCAAAGAATAAATCATTTCAGAAGTATTCTTTATTATTAGAAAAGTTCTATTATCTACACAGACTTGAATTTTACCCTTAAGAAGCAGAATCAAAGCCAAGCAGCCTTGACTAAGGGACAGTAGAGACTAAAACCATCAACTTCAAAATATGCTAGATGATTACAGAGCTTTCCTCTGACTTCATTCAGGCTTTTTGTGCTTGCACTGGACAATGAGTGAGTCTGGTTACTACCATACAGATGAGTCAAAGAAGAAATCAGCTAAAGGAAATGTTCAGTTATGAGTGTGAAATGGAACATAATTTGAAATTTTACCTATTTTGCTAGTGTTCAAAACAAGTTGTAACTGTTGTCTTAATGAGAGTGGCAATATAAATCCTAAAACTTTGCATAATTTGCAAGACTGGAAATACTTGTGGCAGATTGAATTTTTTTTTCCATTGTTTTCTTGCATTATCAGCATCAATCAAATCATCAAGCACCTAATTTGCAGTTCTAACTCATAGAACATTGTGTACTGAATTAGCTAAAGAACCAACACCATCAGGGTTTCCTTTCAAGAAGAGTGTAGTAGTGAGCCTGCATAATTGTTATATTTAAATTACTTACTTATTCTTATCTGAATTTCCATTCCCATCATTTCCATTTGGTGGTTCACGGAAATCCTGCCAGAAGTAATCAGAGAGATACAACTAGTCACTGTGAGCCACCGAAGTGATGCTAAAGATGTTGGAATATTTTTTGAGATGGGTCTTCCTGATAAGGGGTACTTGCTAAAAGCGAGTACTGGTAAAAGTAAACACACTGATATGGAAGATGTTTATTTGTTGCATGGTCTCTTGCAAGTTCCATTTCCTCATTTTGCTACTTGTTGGTTCAAGATGTAACCACAGACTCAACTGGTATTAATTTCCAGGTTATCCTAAGCAGATGGAAAAAATGAGAATAAAGAAGCAGCCATTATTGCCTACATGACGCCCGAGAGAGCTTGGGATTTTTACAATGATTGTATCGGTGTACAAACATAATAATTGCTACAGAAGAAACCAGAGGACCATCTAATTTAACCTTCTGTCTTCAACTGAGCTGGTGCCAGCCATCTGAAATGTAGGCATAAAACTCCTTAATACACAAAATTGTGCAATGATCTGTCGTAGAGGAAATTATTCCTGACTCCAGCTATTGCTAAATTATATCCTGAAGCATGAGGATTAATGGTTCTTGTGACTTCTGTCCCAGCATGAGTAATTGCAGATGCCATTATTTTTCAGATGGATGGATAATTCTGCTCTGAACCTTCCTCAGTGCTTTTCCTTATGCTAATCTGTGACATTAAATGGCCGAAGATGTCACATAATTTTAGAAACACATCCCAGATGTATCCTACCATGCACCAAAGAAGTAGATTCTATCTTGGTGTGAAAAAAAATTTATCTGCAGGGAAATATTAACTGAGATGATCGGTTATGCAATCATCTGGCTGCTGGAGGGCAGGAAGGCTCTGCAGAGGGATCTGGACAGGCTGGATAGATGGACTGAGGCCAGCTGTATGAGGGTCAACAAGGTGGAGCGTTGAGTCCTACACTTTGGCCATCAGGCAACTACAGGCTGGGGAGAGAGAGGCTGGAAATCTGCCTGGCAGAAAAGGACCTGGGGGTGCTGGTCAACAGCAGCTGAACAAGAGCCAGTATGTGCCCAGGTGGCCAAGAAGGCCAGCGGCATCCTGGCCTGTATCAGAAACAATGTGGACAGCAGGATCAGGGCAGTGACTGTCCCTCTGTACTCAAGACTGATGAGGATATACCTCTAGTCCTGTGTCCAGGTCTGGGCCCTTCACTTCAGAAAGGACATTGAGGTTCTGAATAATATCCAGAGAAGGGCAATGAGGCTGTTGAAACTTCTAAAAAATTAAGTCCTTTGAGGAGCAGCTGAAGAAGTTGGGGTTTTTTAGTCTGGAGAAAAGGCAGTTGGGGGGTGAAACACCTTATCATTCTTGACAACTCCCTGAAAGGACAGTGTAGCCAGGTGGGGGTTGATCTTTTCTCCCAGGCAACCAGTGACAGGATGAGAGGACATAGACTAAAGCTGCAACAGGGGAGGTTCAGGTTGGATATCTGGAAAAATTTCTTCATGGAAAGGACTATTAAGCATTGGAATTGGCTGCACAGAGAGGTCGTGGAGTCATCATCCCTGGAGATATTCAAGAAATGAATGGATGTGGCACTTAATGTCATGGTCTAGTCTACAAGGTGGTGATTGGTCAAAGGTTGGACCTGATGATCTTATAGGTCTTTTTCCAACCGAAGTGATTCTGTAATTCTGTTGTGAGCCACTCTTGTCACATTCCACTAAGGCTGAGGAGTTGAGATCGCATAAGTGGGTGAGGAGATGTTGGCCCAGTTTGGCTGTTGGCTCCTCTCTGGAAGTTGCGTTAGATAACCACAGCCTGACACATGCTATGAGCAGGCTTAACTAGTCAGGTGAGCAGGCAGTTCCATGAATGCTGAGATGCTCTCCTATACAACCTGCACCTTGGTTAGTAGGTCATTCCTAATGAGGATAGACAGTCCTCCCCTTAAAAAAGCATTCTGCTGCGTGTTGTATTTTGGTTCCAAAACTAGTTCTGTGCAGAAAGGTATCCATTAAGGAGATAAAAATATGTTCATCTGATGATTTTATCTAAAGGTATACTCACTGAAAGGGGAGGGAAAAAACCCCTAAAAATTCCAGGGTGTCTTTGAGTTACAAAGGAATCTTTCAGCAAAGTGTTTACTAGGCCAATTTTTACTAGGAGCCCATGACTCCTGCCTTGAAAAAGATTATTTTGTTTTTAAATTGAAGCAAAATAAATAAGCAAACTTTGTCCAAGAGTCATTAAAATGATTGGAAGAATTAGCCAAGTAGGTGCACTAACTGGCAAGGGTAGAAAGACTGAGATGCTTTTCATGGACAGACCAAAGAAATTAAGGAACTCTTTGTAAACGCAACATTTCTCGTTAGCCGTGAAATTACAGTTGCCACCTATTTTCCTACACGTGATGCATCAGCAGGTTTCTGGCAGGTGCCTTAAGGAAACATTTTTGCATTCTCTATTCCCGTTAGGAGACTCTGTTTTTCAGGCTGCCACTTGGGTTGCATTTGGCAGCCACAGTGATTCACTAGAAAATGAAACACATTTTTGATTGTATAGAATATACTCAGGTCTACACACAAGATGATTTGATCAGGTGAAAAATGGCAGAAAAGTGAGTCCAGATGCTCAGAGCCACTTCTGGACGAGTCAGGCTTGGGTCCTAAAACAAACCAACAAATGAAAACTCCATAGTATAAATGTCACATCAGAGAAAGAAGGAACCTGGGAAAAAAAGATACGTGCACAGAAAAATCACAGTTGGTTTGAAAGTATCATTACCTACCTCTATTAGAACACAAAGAAGGAACCAGCCATCTGAGAGCTAGTAGGCAAAACTGTCTTGTGTAAACACAGGAAAATCTGCAGAAGAAATTGCGAAATAAACTAGCTTGTTAATCATTCCCCAACAAATATAGTTGTGAATTCTTCACTCAAAAGTGGCATTTTTCACAATCTTAATCCAAAAATACAGAGAATAGGATGGATGCATGGAAGCTGCTATGAAAAACCTGGGCATCCTTGAATTTAAATATAGATGAGTTTGGTCATAGACATTGGGTGGAGAAAGGGGTTTTTTGTTTGTTTTGGAATAAGAGACTAGTATTAGCTGTGTCTAGAAAACAAACAAACAAAAAAAGTATAAATGGATTTTCAAAAAAGTTATTTATTCACATATCAGTTAAGTGATTTTCTGAGAATATTTAGGCTTACTTTCTCCTATGGTCAAAACCTGAGTATTTGCTTTCTGTTCCTTCCAACACCCATTGTGAGCACATACTGTTTGTGAGTGTTCTTCTCTACATGGGTTAAGAAAGACTCCAGAGAAGGACAAATATAAAGGTGCTAATTTGTAAGCCACACTACTCTGATATGGGCTGAGCTAATTTACAAGTGACTTTAAAACCTGTCAAAAGGCTTCTGCCTGCTTCCTTGCAAAAAAGATAAAATGTTTGAGTAGGAACGTGCTCACCTTTTTTGTATTGATTGTCTCTTCTCGCATTTTATATCTTTTCAACACCTTTTGAATTTGTTGTTTTCAGAAGCCCTCCTCAACCACTTTTGTCACCTTACAAAACTTAACCATGCTAAGTCCACCTGTCACGGCCTGCTCCCTACGATAAGATAACCACAACCACAAATATTATCTTTGCTTCTCTCTTTCTCTTACCAAGAGTGTTTTGGTAATACTTTGAACAGATGAGGTAAGATATAAATTGTCACTTCATTTCCATTTCTTAAGCAAACTTTAAAGAGATGGTACTCAATTAAAATATCCCCATATGTTATATGGATGTGTAAGTTTCTTATAACCTGGGTTCTTTTTGATCTCATTAATTAAGGCTGCCTTCTGTTGGTGGAGTTTCAGAGAGTGACGGTATTCACCGTCTGCTCGAGCTGGATACATAAGTCTGGATTTGAAAATTTTTAGTATAGACTGAAGGACTAGGTCATGTTTAAGAGCTACATCAAGATGGAGTAATGGCATGGGAAGGATTATTTGCTAGCAATAGTTCAAAAATAGCATAATAGCTGAATCTAAATTGCAGATTTCAACTTTCTAAATGCTGTGTAAGTCCAGTGACAGTGGAGAAACTCCAGATATAAATAAATGTATTTTGTATAGAAAACTCTTAACCTGATTGTAACTATTTGACATGCATATAACGCAGTTATTGTCAGTGGAATTAGTTTTGAGCACTTCTAATTTTGCTCAAATAGTGCTTGGCTGTAGCAAACAGATACCACCTGGCTAAACTACAATTACGGGTAGTCCATAAAGAAGATTATACTTGAGAGAGAGAAGGGAGGAGATATAATTTAGCACAAACTAAAACAGTTTTTTCCAAAAAAAAAGGATTATTTTTTAAATAACAAAATTTAAGCTTTTTAAACAGGAAAAATATTTTAATTAAGATTTCTTAGTTTACTTAAATCAACATGTAATTGTATAGTTTATACAATAGATATACTATATACTTCATTTTAGTAAAATGTGCACCTAAGTGTAGATAATGTTGCAGCAAACAGAAAGAGGTTAAAAATTGAGGTTTATAAAACTAAATGAGAAAAATAGTATAAAGCACTCTGAATTTAGTTGTTTACAGTATCTGCTAACTGTGAAGAGTCATGTGAGGTGTGACATCAACCTGAATGTATTGGCTTCTGTCTGCTCTTGCTGTTGTGATGGAATACTGTGGAGTCCTTGGCACAGCTGACATCTTCTAGAGCAGCCACTTTCATACTTTAATTCTTTCCTCTGTAAATCAATAATGGTGGTCAGGAACACATGGTAAATCACAGTTTGGGGACACCCAAAATCATAGATGTTCACAAGATACTTTTCTGCCTGCTTACAAAGGGCACTGAGGTAATACCACAAGGAGAGAAACTCTGGCAAGATGATAAAATCTCATTTTGATGTCCTGGAATATGTTATTTTGAAGGATTCTCAGTAGCATTAACCCCACCAAATAATTGTTCTGTGCCTAATCTAGTTCATTTAAGGGTTAAGCCTGAAAATACATGCTCAACCTGTATTATTCTGTGTCTGAGAGAAATCATTCCAGAGATGACTGAATAAAAGATCATATCCACAAATGTGTAGCCCTTAATGAAATTCATGCTGATCATTATGTCAGCAGCCAGCTGCAGTCACATGGGAAATTTTATTAGGAAGTTTCATTTGCCTGCTGAAATCTCTCCATGCTCCATCCACTACTAGTATGATGTGGAAAAGAAGAGTAGGGAAAAATAACCCGGACACATATATCCGTCCTGGATATTCGGATGAAGGGATGTGTGAGAAAGCACAGCTTTCTGTTTATCAGAAAGATGGTTCTGCAAATCAAGGTTTCAGTTATGGATAGTCCTTTTGAAACCTATTTATGAGAAAAAAAAAAATTAAAATCACTGGTCAACAAGTTATTGCTGAGGTTTACATGTGGGACAAGGAGGCCAATTATATGAATAGGCACGAAACATGCAGGAATTGCTTTGCAAGGCCACACAGTCAAAAACATAAATGTATGTGGGTAAACCAATGTCGAGCTTGTTTACACATGAATAAATCCTAATTAGAGAAATGGAAAAACGTCTGAATCTAAATTTAAAGTGGAGACTGTTCATGAGAGTCATGGGTGACTAAAAGTAATTAAGGCCATCACTTAACTAAACAGATGTAACAGATTAACCATGTGTTTCTATGTTTGATGTAGATTTTTTGTTTTGGATACACTGCAGTTTAAAGCCCTTTAATGCTCCCTGAGATACATCTGCCATTATTTTGATTTGGTGTATTTCTTGTTTCAAATGCATTTAGCACTGGCTGACATTTAGTTTGTCTAAACAATTGAAAGTGTTTACAACAAAATTACTTGTTCAAGCAAGCTACAGTACAGGGAAATACATTCAAAATGTAAAACAAAAGATGTGCAGAAAAATAAAATACATTTTAATGCTTCCTTTTGCCCTGATTTTTGCTAGAGATGGATTTAGACAAAAGTAGAAAAAGGAAGCACATTGTCATCCAACGCTACTCAACAAAACTAACTAACAAAATTAACTATTGTTTAATACGGCTTATTGTCCTGAGCTTTCCACCCAGATAACACAAAGTTACACATAATAAACCTGCTCAGGTAATTATGTTGCAGATGCAGCACTATGAATAAGATTACATTTCACACATTAAAACTGGAGCATTTCTAACAAGGCTGAATTCTTCTGCTATTACAGGAGAGAGGAATTTTATATACGTTTTACTCCATTGGCTTTAATATTGTAGTAATCAATTTGCATGCATGCGCTTGAGAGGAACCCCAAGGTACATGCCTCGTGTGTCTGTGCTTTCATACTTGCTGAGACAACGGCACACCCGCCTTACATAGAGTTGGGAAAGAATAAGCTAAAGATGAAGAGTGTCATTCAGAATTGCCCAGAGTCTCATTTTATGATAATGAGACTTAAATGTTGTGTTCCAAATTCTCTGCATGCATCAAATGGAGGAAAAAATGGGTGAACTCAGTTAGTTTTAATAGAAAGTTATGACTGATGATAATAGAAAGTTATGTCTCCAGGTTGGCCAACCAAGCATATGATGCTCCTGATCTGAAACCTGTGAGACTGGGGATGATTGTAATTCCCTGTCTCTCACAATATTGTGTCGAAGGTCCTTACTACCAACAACTGTGTTGAATTGTCACAATGGGCCTCAAAATTTCTGAATTATGACCCTTTACCCTGCTCCTCCAGAAGCTGTATTTAGCAAGCCAGTCTCTGTGTTAGCATGTTTTAGTTTTTATTTCTTTTTAAGAATGAACATAGCTAACATTTTAATCACTGAGTAAAATAAGATATCTTTTGCAGATGTTTATGATGAATGCATTTCCTGCACACTGCTCTGGGAAGTTCCATTGGATTTATAGCATTTGTTTGCCAGAGAGCCACTCTCTAACCTCAGGTCACACAGGCTTCACCCATCTAGAATCCTCAGCCAGCAGTTTTTTGAAGGGAAGACATCTGTGGTTCTCTTTGGACTGAAATATTCCTGTGAATCAAAAGAATTGAACACAACAATTAGGGGAAGGTACCCATGAAGCCTAATATTAGGCATCAGAGTTGAACTCAATGATCCTTGTGGGTCCCTTCCAGCCTAGGATATTCTGATTCTATGATTCTAGCCCTGGAACCTCGTCTCGTGCGCTTCACTCCCCAGAGGCAGTAGTAGTTCCAGAGGACAACTCTCTACTTCAAACAACCCCCACAGGAGCCTTTCACCTTCTCCATGGACTGCTAAGAGAGCTTAAGGAGGTAGGCTTCAGCTGATGCTAGGTTTGTGTTTTGTGCACTCATTTATCTCTCATATATACAGTCTGGAATTCAAAGAGTCGTACCATGAGTGATGTCAGCTAGCACAGCCAGAAGAAAAAGGCCTTAAAGTACTAGCTCATCTTGTCTATCCTCTACTTGCGTGGGGTCGTTTCCCACGCAATGCATGAATATGCCACCCATAAAGGCAGCTGGTAAGAGCAGCAACCGAGTCTGAATCACACTAACGGGGGGGAGGGAAATTGTGTAAACTTTGTAGTATAAGAAGAGGACATTTTCCCCAGGGTTTTAAGGACTTCAGTCTGATGGTTCTTAGAAGCTGTAAATCTTCCAAATGTTACCTCAGTAACTGAGAATTTTCCTGGTGACATTTTAGCTTTATGCTGCCTCCTTCTGTTCTCACAGAAGATGGAATATCTTCGAGGAAAATACAGATTAGGCATTCCTTATGCTTAGCATAAAGTGAGCATACTTACAGTGACAAAGCCAACCAGCTTAGAGAGATGTTAGACCTGGAATGACTTCTCTCCATTTTGCTGAGATCGAGAATGCCTATTTAAACAGCCTTACACTGCTCAAATACGAAGCAATAGACTCAAGGTATGATGCAGAGGGACAGGCATCAGTAAAATCAGAGTTCTGGAAACAAAGAAGTGGCTATTTAAAGTCACATCTTGGCTTTCAACTTACACATGACCGGTCAAATGAAGCTCAGCAATCTTTGTGGTATTCAAGCCATTCAACACCTATATACTATCTTGGGGACCACTATCATTACTTTTTATTCTCTATCTTTTCTCTCTTATCTTTTGGATGTGTAACTGATCGCTTAAAAATCTATGAAGACACCCATTTTCATAGAATCCATAGGATTGTATTTATCCCTGGACATTCTACAGCCTGACAAAACTGACTGAAATCAGCAAGCATATTTATAAGCTATAAAGCTGTTCTCTGTTTAAAAGCTTTCAACACTGACACATATACATATACACACCCATGATTTTTTTTTTCTGAAATTAATTTGGGTTAAAAAGAAGATAGGATGATTACATTTTGCGATGTATTAATATTTAATACTACACTTTACAGGTGTCAGATAAAGTTCTCATTTCTTCTCATTGGAAATGCAAGGCCAAAATTATTTTACATGCAAAATTTTCTAGATAAAGGTTGTAGTATTTGGACCTTCTGTAAGAAAATAAATGATTGATAGCTGCCTTTCTGTAATTTGCTAAATGAGTGGTCAACATTTAATACGATGCAGTGAAGGACACCTTTTGACCATATCTGAGTCAGGAAATGTAAATGTCAAGCCACTAGGAATGTCAGAACTGCTACTTATTTTACGTAGAAGATTCCCAATTACCAGGCTTGTCAAAAGAGTCAGGAATGTCTAAAGCAAGCATATCTACAAATTACAAAATGGTGATACAAATATTGAGTAAATATTGAGTCAACAGCTTAAAAACAACTCAACTAATTGTTTATAATTTTATCAATCTTAGGTTTCCATATAGAAACCTATTTGCATAATTGAAAAAAACCTGTTATTTTTAAATAGATTGATATTCACAAACCCCTTAAAGATTCATAAACCCTCATGGTCTTGCTATTTCATTTCCAGTTATAGTAGGCTCTCTTTTGCACGGTGGATGGAAAACACTGGGACAATAAGAAAGAAGACATTTTTCTAAAATTATTTACTCTTGATAGGCCAACATTCCTTGTCCTGTTGCAGCTGACACTAGGGAGCAAATATAGTTTTTCTGCATTCAGTCTTTTTTATCACTTAGATTGTAGATTCTCTGCAGTCTAATCTTTCTGTAGTGCTTTGAGATCCTTTCTGCTCTACAAGAACACATTGTAATATTAGCAATGAGTAAAATAGTCTTATCTTCTTTCCACATCTCACTTAAGAAGCAATTTAGTTTTGATTGATGTCCGAGATCATCTTGTGTTCAGTTCCATTCATGTCTGTAAAAATATTTACTTGCCCTCTAGAAAAGAATGGCCCCTGATGTAAAAGAGTTGATTTTTGAGCCAAATCTGTGGTCAGCTGTCTCTTCCTCCTGAAATCCATGAGAATTGATCCCAAGATTAGTCTCAGAGCACGAAGAAGTGGAAAGTTTTCTACAAATGACTGTGTGTGCCACGTGGTTTGAGCTTTTCATGTAACACATTACAAATTCTGGTAAAGGCCCATGGCCAAAGAAATGATAATATTCCTTACACTGTTCTGTTCAACAGTTCACCAACTTTTGGGAGATTATATACCATATTGCTAGAACTGTTCATTTCCCAGATTTAATCCAATATCTGAGATTGTTTTCTTTCCTTGCTAAGAATGTAATTAAGATTGCTGAAGAGTCTTTACATATTATGAAATTAAGCTATAAAGCCAAATGCCATTAAGTTGCCAGGAAACAGTCCTGCCTGTTTTCTGACCTTCTGGTTATGGAACACTCATGTTTAACCTCTACCCAAAAGCTGGAATTAAATGTACATTATTGTGCAATGTTTAGAAATTATGCCTTCGACACTAGTGGGAAAAAATCAGCTATAGACAAAGCTGCTTGCAGGTGGTCCTGCCTCACATGTCTTTGGGTGTTAACAAAAGGGTATCCAGGACTTATTATCATGTTGGAGAGGAAAATAGCAAAATATGATTTTGATTTTCTGGAAAAGAAGATCTGAACAGTAAACTATCCTCTAAGATATCAAAGGACCTTGAAAATAAAGGAGCCCAAAATATAAGCTCCATTGACTTCAGTGCGGTTTGGCCGAAGAGTATTATGACTTAAAGTGGTTAAATCCTGGTATGTGCCTAATACCACTTTTGCCAACAAAAGTAGAAGAGAAACCATTTCAAACTTACATGGAAAGCACAGGCACATTACCTTCACAGTAAAAATAATTCTGCATATACATTATGTTTTTATGTAAAATGTATTGTTTATGCTTTGCAATGTGATTTAAGTTAGGAGAAGTACAGAAAAAGAATACTTTCCTTGAAACCCTTGTACGTTGTTGAAAGGGCAATGGAAGAATTTTTTTATAATTTGTTTCTTTTCTGCAACTTACTAAGTATCAGAAAACTTCCTCCATGTTTAAGCACTTTGTGGGTCTCTGTACATTAATAGAACCAAGTGAAAAACATTCCTTTCAAACAGCAGTACACTGTCATCTGTTTCTAATTACTTCATCATGTGTTCATTTGTCTTTGCTTTTAACACATCTTTTTTGCACATTTGTATTTGTGCATGAAAGCCATTTTATAATTGCACAGACATATATTTCACAACAGCTGAGGAGACTATGCTGGAAATCTCTGTGTAGTGGAGGCTGCTTGCTGTTAGCCAGCTCAGACTATTTATGCCTTGCTGAGCTATTAAGAAACCCTTCAGTGAAATAAATTTTCAGCATGGTAGGTTCACATTGGATGCAGATACCAATGGTGGGCTCCATTTCACCCAAAAGGGGCTTCTTGTTTCAGTTAGTTGTGTAGGATTCCCATAAAAATGAAGGGATGACATATGTACTTTTTAAGGGCTGTATATTTTAGCTGTCCAATTTATGGCGAAACAAACTGTTCTTTGGAAAATGCAGAGTCTCTCCTTTGATGAGAGGACATAAGATTGATTAGTTTAGACCAGACACCCAAATTTTAGGCTGTCAGAATAAGGAGGGATGGATCCTGCCTCATCTGTTTACAATTTGTTGTGATTTTCGCCCTAATTTCCTAACGCAGTCAATGAGTGTTTCTGGATAAGGCCCTGTTAGTTGTGATGCAGCTTAGCAATAAGAGACCTGAAATGGCTACCTCAAAAACAGAGTAAATAATAAAAAGAAAAGAAAGACTGTGTTCCAGTGTGGATCAATGAGTTCTACAAAAGCATGGAAAAGAGAACTTAGGAAAGTAATGAAAACTTAAACTCGTATGCTTAAATTATTGGCATACTGGAACTATGTTTTATCCCTGTAAAAAGCAAAGCTGCGTGGGACAGACTCACACGGCTCTGAGGACAGGTGCCAAGAGCAAGTCTGTCCTCTTCAGTGAGCAGTTGACCCAGATAAACAATTACCAAAGAGAAGGCTTACTTGTACACATATTTTTTCCTTTATGGTACCTGTTATGTTGTCCAAGCACTGCAGCAAATCCAGCTTCTGCCCTGGATTTGGATGGAGCAGCTGTGATTCCCAGCAGCCCAGGGTGGCAGTGAGCCCGGACAGGCAGCCCGAGTACTGCACCCCGTGCCGAAAAGCTGCTCTGCCGGCACTCTCTGGGCTCACACTCCTCTGGCCGTGCAAGAGCACTGGGGCTGCGGGAGCATCCAGAACTGCGTGCTTGGAGACATTCTGGAATGCTCCTCTTGGAAGGAGCTGGGAAACTTGAAGGCATTCACTGTGCTGCTGGGACACTGTCAACAGCAGAAAAAACTTTCCTGCAAAAGGGGCCATTTGGGTAAATTCATCTTGTTCCCAAGAAATTTTTGGAAAGTCCTGTACACCTGGACCACAGTAGATTTTCTGAATATTAAGTAAAGACTTTCTATTTCATATAGACATATGAAAAATGTATAAATATATATTTTAGAAGTATTTCTTCTAAAAGCACTTGCACTTTGAATGTATAGATGGCCAGACCTCAAAAAATGATTTAAGTGTTTTTTTTAAAAACAAGCCAAATATTTTCAAGGCATCTGTTTTTGGTGAGAGCACACTGATCGTTTTGTAGAATATTTATATATATCTTGATGCTTACAGATTTTTTAAAAGAAAACATTTGTATTGTGGTTTCTGAATCAAACAACATTAAGTATGTAAATAATGAAAGACTGGACACTTCTTTTTTAGGTGGTTTTTTTAGGTTAATTTTTTCGAGATCTGGACTTAAATGTAACTTTAATGGGTTCATATGTAGTTAGGTGCCTTCAGACATGAAAAAATAAAGACTCATTTGTTTGAGAGAGATTTCATACACTTTGACTGACATTGAATTATAGGCCTGAATTTCTTTAATGTAAGCATAACTTAGAAGTATTTCAGCTGAATGTGGGACAAATGGAACAGCTGAACTGTAAAAAGCATAAGAATAATTAAACCTTTTTCATCTGAATGAATTGTGTACATTTTTTTATGAAGTTCACAGCCATGTGAAATTTCCTTCTTTCTGTAGCAACTGGTTTGGAGGACAAAAGAGACATAGGAGGGATTACTTGCCTCTTTTGAGATGGGTATGTTTTGAGTTGTCTTCATAATCCTCAATTTGTCCCAGATTTGTCAAGAAGATTTTCCAAGTTTTACTGACCCTTGAAATGAGCTCAGGCTGAACTTCTAAAGTATAGATTGCCTGTCGAGTTAATCCTATCTCTGAGCTCCACAGAAAGTTTACTGTTTCGTTCCAAGCCATGGAAAACTCATGATTATGGTTGAGTATTGTTTTGAGTTTTAGGGTTTACACGAGCCCAGAAACCCAAAGTTAAACTCAGCAAGTGTGTGAACCCTCAGAAATGGGAACAAAAAGGAAAAAAAAGAAAAAAAAAAGAGAAGAAAAAAAGGGGAAAAAATATATTGAACCCTGGGGATGTGAAACTGCCAAAGTTCTCAGAGCTTCAGTATGTGAAAAAGAATGTTATTGAGAAACTCTCACGAGAAACACTCATGTCAGGAGAATAACAGTATTTTTAAAAGTGTTGAACTGTCACACTGCTTTTGGAAAAGATGCCATGATTTCCAGCTCTAATTCCTTATTCACAAATCATTCAAATATTTAAACTCAATTAAAAAAAAAAAAAAAGACAAGATGTGTATTTTTTTTGTCTAATCTGTATGGAATCTAAATAATGTAACTAATGGCACCTAATCAAAGACATGAAAAATTTTGTACTTGGATACATTAAAAAGCCGTATTACATAGAAACTTTGCAATTTACTTTCTGTTGTAATCTGTTAGATATATATAACTGAGCATTTTTCAGCTCCAACACCAGTTCCTGAATTGCCACATGAAGTGATACTATAGCCACTTTGTTATCTGCATTCCCTTTTATAGGAGAGTGCAGATGAAAATTTAAACCTCATGGGTGGCTTAGTGTCTTGGGATAGTTGAACGGTTTTTCAGATTTTTTTCAGTATTTTGTACACTTTTCATCTTCAACTCTGAATTCAGCTTAATGAAAATTGCCATCCTATAGTCATGGTTTGAAAGATGGCAAGTTCCTTTCAATTTGTAAGCAGGGCAGTGCATTTCAGCTTGAATCAGTCCACTTGGATATCAATACACTTATAGTTTATGGCTGCTTTCTTCAATTTTCTTATCCCTGAGAATGGAAACAGTCACAAAAATTTGTAATAGTGGAATTTGTAATAGTGGAATTTGTAATAGTGGAATTTCAAGGTAAAGCAGATGATCACCATATCTGTAAGGGGGCGAAAAGAGCCATCACGGAAAAATTGTGATCATCCTTCTGAAATACTGTTACTTGCACTGAGATAAGCACCATTCAGACGACTAGCAAAAACTTTTGCAAGAGGCTGTTTGCACCTTCTTGTGAGGTGGCTCAAATCCCATGGCTTTTCTTTGCTTAGCAAGTTGCTTGTTGCATGGTTACAGTTTGCAGTATACAAAACCGAAGAGATCAAGCCACTGGGGAGGTGCTGGCAAATACTTTCATCGGTAACAGATGCGTAAATAATCATTACCTGCATCCAGATTTCTCAGTCTGTCCTCCACTCCAGCTGAATTCAATGGGAATTTCGCCGGCATCATTCAAAATACTGTAAGATTTGGCCGTCTTAATTTTCCTAAGATACTCACTATGGAAAGACCTCTCAAATAACAAAGACCCCAAAAATGTCTGTGTCATTAAAAAAGTCATTGTATTTGATGTAAGTGAATCTTTCTGCAGAACTGAACAGTATGCAGTAAATTTTGGGAGTAGTACTCCCTAAATTTTCAGAAAAGGAATAAACCCTTAACACAGATTAGCAACATCTCTTTTTGCTTTGAAAACACACTAACTGTTTGCCATCCTTCAGGTGATACTCCGCATCTTTCCAGACAGACACAGTGTTCTCACTCTTCTTTATGGCACATAATAGGGCATGCAGGACAAACATGAGTGATGATGAGATTCCACTCTCTCAATTTACACTGACCATACAGGCTTCTAGTCAGAACCACTTCTTTGCACTCCTAAGATGAAAGAGAGAGGTGAACAGGTGCCAAGGGTGACTTTTGAGCTTTCTTGTGTTTAAGGGTGGGTCCTGACAAAACACCTCTTTGTGTCTCCTCTGTCATAAAGAGAGCCTAGTTGACTACCTTAGGCTAAATATTTCTGATTCAGCTAATTAATCTCATCTTGTCAGCCTAAAAGTGTAAGAGGCTGAGACACCTTTCTCCCCTGTGCTGAGACACCTGCTTGAAGCCACCCCACTGTTGATTTGCTTGTTTCTCTTACCAATGCTCTGCAGTATCTCTGATGCCTCAAAGCACTCAGGCAGAAGAAGCCTCAACCATATCCACATTATCTTGCTGTTAGAAGCCATCTGTACCCAAAAGGAGCACTGAAAGTTTAGCCAATAGGCACATATTCACAGACTTTTCACACATTTTATGTCTCCACAAATAAAGCCTGACTGAGATACCTCCAACAGCTTATGACAGCTCAGTTTTGATTTAGTGTGTTGCTTAGTTTGCAGTGTGAAATTTACTGCTTCTGTTTCAGGGCAGAAGTTTTCAGGTTTTCAGCTTTTCAAGTCAGAAATTTTTCTTTCTTACCCCCAAAATCAAACTCAATAACAACAGTAACAGTAATGGACCCGCTCCCTACTTCTCCTTTAAAATTTGCCCTGTGTCCTTGTGGCTCTCCTGATTGGAACAGCAACCCTGCCGCTTGCAGCAGCAACAGTCCCTTTCCACTGTTCTCTTATTTGGGAGCAGGCAGTGGACAATGACTTTGACAATTGCTTGCTTGTGTGTCCATGCATCCTTACAAGGCCAGGCATACAATATCATAGATGTGCACTTTATGAATGTCATATGTGTAATGCAGATCAGTTTAGTCTTTCCAATTTATTTAGTGAATGAACAATGCCTCCTTAGAAGCCAAGTGCTGCCTCCTATCCTTTTACTACAGACTGCACTGTCTTAAATGACAACCTGATAACTGCAGTTAAGGCAAATCAGTTTTAACCCCTCTCTTTCACATTTTCAAATCTAATTTATCTTCACATTTAGCACATTATGTATAATTCCGTGTATTTCTCTGCAAAGTTTATATAGAGAGGTTTATAAATTGTGTCATCTTTTACAATTCTGTCTCCTTTTCTCATGTATGTTTACTTTTCTGTAATTACAGAGATATTCCACATAGAAACAAATTTTCATTCCCACATGGTGAAAAATATCACAGGTAAGATTTGTATGAAGTGTTAAGAATACAAACCATGGGCCCTTTTTTTTCTTTTTTTTTCCCAGAGGTGGAAAGGGCTAAGACAGCCCTTTTCAAGGATACAGAATATTAACCTCATTCCTCAAAAGTCTCATTTTTCATAACAATGTTGCCCTTTAAACATATATTACATGACCAAAAGACGGTTAAATAGCTAATGATATATATATTTATACATAGTAAGAAAAAATTAACTTTTTTTCCTGGTAAATCAAATAAATCTATAGATAAGTTTATACAAAAAGGTTCATAAACCAGTTGACAAGTGCTCACTAAAGCAAAAAGGACAGAAAAAACAGCAAAAACTCGTTAAAGGAGGTCCCTTTTAATATTTTGGGGAAAAAATTACATTTTTTTGTATTTGAGCAAAAGCAGTGTTTTGATTTTTCAGTAAATTTAATTTTAAAAAAATTAAAATAAGAGTGCTTGCATTACCAAAGTACATCAAATTAATATACATGGGCAGTGTTAAGGCTGCCTTGAGTAAAGATATTTGATAATTGCAAGATAAACAAAGCTGAGAGTAACAAATTATGGCTTCATTGTATATGGCATTTTCAATTCTATACTGTTTAGTTCTCCTCTTGAAGTAAAGTATGCATTCAACAGTAAAATAATACTAAGGTTTTTTGCTGTGAGAAAAAAATATATTTTATTGGAACATCTTTGTCATGAAGTTCAATTAGCATCACCGAAAATCCCAAAGGACTATTTTCAAAATCAGAAAAATTGTTTCCTTTTTTTAAAAATTTTGCTATTAATTTGGAATCTGATGGATTTTCCCAGCCAATATTATTTATTTAAAAAGACATGTCAACAGAGGTAGTATTGCATGATGCTGACATGCCGTAAAAAAACATAGCTGTTGAAATCTTTCATTTCAGTTTTACAGAATTGCTGCTTCATGCTGATTGAAACACCTTTTTTTTCCTATCACAGCACATTCTGTGCTTTGATTGTGTTTAAGCCATTTGCATTTTAACACAGGTGATATATGAGTGGAAAAGGTCTTCAAAAGAGCAAAACCTCCCACAGAGTGGGACAGATTCCAGCTTTCATGAACTGTACAGCCAAATATTGGTGTGACACACCATGTTAACTCCAAATTAATTAAAAATTTGATGTGGGATATCATAAAATTACCAGTCATAATTCTGTAGTCAAGGCTGAGTTTCATATTTATATGTTCTTTAGACTCAGAGTCTTAAAACTCATTAAAATCTGAAAAGAAAACACTGGGGACAGGAAAATGTATACTATAAATATCCCTTAAATAAACCAGACTGCTTAAGCTAATATAGGTAATAAGCTAATAACATTTTACAGTGTTAAGATCATCCTGTGGCTGAGGTAAGGAGAGGAGGTCTGGGGATGTTCTGTACTCTCTTGAGCTCTCCTGCAGACTCGAAGCCCTGCAGATCATGCCAGTGTGGGTACCAAGATCTTATAAGAGCAGATTTCGGCACACACGGCAGTGTTCCCGAGATTCCATACAATAACAAAAGCACATATGGAGATAGTAGGGCCACCAAAGCAGGGATAAGCAGGTGAACCCTTGCTTGAGTGAGAGAGTTCCCTGCATTGCCCCTCTGCAGTAGCAGGGCAAGAAAACAACTGTGCCCAAGGGAAGGATGCCCAAGGTGTCCAAGACTACAGTGTGTAGTAATCAAAGCATCTCACTTCAGTCAAGAAAGCTTTTTGGTGGCCTGCCCTTAGCCCATGCATGGATTCATCCGTGGGGGCCGTTCCTTCCATGGTGGTTAACAAAATCTTGATTACTGGTACTGACTGCTGGTAGAGACTTCATCCTCACGTGTGTTGAAAGCCATTCTGTACCCAAATCAAACAGAAAACCAGTCATTAAGCATTTAGTTTATAACATGGTACAAGAAATAGATTTGGAATATAAATAAATGTTAGCTTGAGATAACTGAGCGGTAGGTTGACTTCATGGAGTACGTTCTAATGATAACTCTTCATTAGCTGGAAGGCAAATGTGGGCAAATGTGCTGTATACAGAATATAAATAAATAGATTGTAAATATACATATTAATTAACTCTTTTATGCATATATACATTTAAGAATATAGAAAGAAACATAAACATACTTTTTATCCAATTTCCTACTCCTGTAAGGTTTTAATGTATTTTGCAGTCCTCTAATATTTTGTTGTTTGCTCAAAACCTTTCATCAAGCAGATTTTTACCTTCCAGGTATAAATAACTACAGGGGGAAGGAGACAGGTGTTTAAAAGAATTCAGAGTTGAAACTCTTCAAACTAGATGGTGTCTCTGATGAGAAAGAAACTTTTGTTTGCTTTATGTCTTTATCCTGAAAGAGATCAGAAAGCTGTTGAGAGTTGTAAAGTATTGTATACATAAGGTTATTCCATTTGATTTAGCATTTGACAGGGTGTATAGACATTTTAAATCCCTCTATATACTTTGAACTTCTAACTGAAAGTCTTCTCTTTGTGATGTAGTTGCTTAGCTTACATTAAAAAATTCAATGGATTCAGTAATGTGGAATAATGCTTTGACTTTTTTCAACCCCAGTGCCCAGTCACTAGTCCTAACTTGAAAAAAAGGAAATAGTTCAGAGTAAAGGCAAGTTTATGATGACTGGAAAACAGGTCATATAAGGAACTTCCTGCCTGAGTTTTCTGGAGTCTGATATGCTAAATCAAATGAAATATTTAAGCTCTGTCAAAAGTGATACATCAAGTCTTCATCACATATGTAATATCAATATTTTAAGGTACAAGCTGGCAGAGTCCTTGTATATATTGATATCTCCATGACAAATACTACAGATCTGAATGCTCTAGCGAGTTGAAGATTCAAGTCTGGATCAGAATTACATGACTTGGATCGTAAAGTAATTTGGCCCTGTATTTCTGAGAAAGTAATTTGTTTTGACTTAGTAGATCAGTTCTGTGTTTTAAAGAAGCAACTTTTTCACAATGCATTTTTTTCTTTCAAAAAAATATTGAATAGGGTTTCACATGATTTTGCCAAGTCACAGTGTATGCCCAGTAGGGCTTTACACTTTAAAAGAATCCTTCAGCTATTACTGGTATACACAGTCAAACCCACTTCCTTTTCATTGCTGTAAATCCATATTTTCATGCCTTGGTATTTAGCTTCAATTTGTCCCATGAGTTTCTTCTGAGACTCCCTTCACACAGGAAGAATTTGCTCACCCATGTCTGTCAGTACCAGACAGGACTTTTTGTATCTTGTTGAAATGGGAAACTGCATACCGATCTTTTTTCTAAGACATTGTCCTTGTTTTGACCAGTACTGCACTTAGTGGATCAAAAAATTGAAAGAAAATGTGTACTGTGAGAGCTGCTGTGTTATGAAGAAGATAGCACTGTTCACAGCCTGCATGACCTTCTGAAAAAGAAGTAGCACTCCAAAATAGGCAAGAGGCGTGTGGCAGAACTGGGAGGAAATTGTCCATGAGGATTAGCCATCAAATGATATTCTCTTTGACAGGTTAGTAGCTCAGAAGAAGCATGGATGGGTGGGTGGGTGGGCATGCAGGCATGCACGTACACATAAATCAGTAAGCCACAAAACAGCGGCCAGGGCTCAGGAGCTGTCACTGTCTTAAAAGAAACATTTTAAATTGTGGTCTGTGAAATGATTACATCCCTCCTGAGGATCAATGTCCTCTGCCATAACTGGCTTGATGCTTTGCAGGCACTGTGGTGAAGGACACCTGACTCATCATTTAATTGTGAAAATGCCTTGGCTTTGTAGCCTCCCTGCCTCTTCTGAAACGCTCAAACCCTTTCACAGACAGGATAAAACTAGCTGTCATTGTGTCTGACAGGGTTTTGTTGTCCCTGTAAGCATGCATGCAGGCAAGAGCTCTTCTAAACAAGCAGCAAGCTTGCCTGTACCCCTATATCTATGTCCTTTGCTGTCTGGGATTAGAGACCTCCAACTGCCGGGAAAAATTACAAGTTATGAAATCTCTTCGAGTCACATCCTGACTGTATGCACTTGTTTACTGCATACAAGAAAACTTTGACATTCTTACTTCTTTGCTTTTCTGGGTAGTGGCAATCTATTCCTCCAAGGAGTTCAGAAGAAAAAAAAACCAACCAGGAAGCAGGGTTGCAAGGGCCACAAGAAGTGGTTTGATGGGAATTGAGAAGGTGGTCTACGCGAGAAGATGTGAACTCCAGAAATCTGCATGTGACAAATATTAATTTAGTAGTAGCACCATCTAGCTTATATTTTTCATATTATGTGTTGTTTATCATCTGCAAGATATAAACCAGATGGAAACAACAGGTTACAGAAGGATGTGTGCTGTGTGACTTAGTAGTCCTGACTAACCCTGTGCTATCCCACTGACTGGCCAGTCCTGTCCAGCCACGGCCCATGTGCCATGGTGTCATCATGTAGTTATGATGTATTTGCATATGGCCAGAAAGATGTATTTTGAAGAATGGAAAAGAAGTAAAGAATTAAAGTAGTAAAGAAGTAAAGAAATGAAGTAAGGAAGTTTGGTGGTAGCCTTCTGTTATGATGGAGATTTCTGAGAACTCGATGCAGATTTGATCAATAGTGCTGAATTTTTTATATTTGAATTATAAATGGAAAAAATAAGGAATATTTGGATTATTCTTCATTCTTTGTCTTGTTGTCTTTTCTTCCTCAAAGTCATTGAAGCAGGGGCTCTCTCCTGCTTTGTCTATAGAGTGGTTATAGTGGGCTCATGGTTGAGCTTAGTGTAAATAACTACAACTGTGCAAATGCTGACTGGAGCTATGCACAGGAGAGGTTATCTACCCTGATTTTGGTCTCTGACTTTAACTAATTAAATGAATTGCCAGTATTTTATTCCCACCCCTCTAGAAGAGGAGTGAATAGAACATTCTTCCTCTCCCTGACAGGTTCCAGGAACGTGATGTAACTCTTTTAATAGTATAGCTGCATTTATAAGTATTGACAGCCATTTCACAGCCTTTATCCTGTGCCTAATTTGATGTTGATTCAAGTAACTTAAAAGTGAATCTTTATTGCTTTTCACTTCTGTTGAGGAAAATTTAGAGAGCTGTGCCGAGAAATACCAAGCAGTAAAGTTCTTTCATGGCTGCAGTTTTAGTCTGCCCATTGTATGAGTCTTACTTCTAAAACATGAGTTTAGGAGAAAATAAATTCTTTCCTTGACTATAAAGGACCTTCTATAGTCAATACAAAACTAATGTTATTTAAAATGTCTGGATTTTCCTTTGATTCTTGTACACTGAATGCACTGTGAAAAAATGGCAGTTACAGGATCAAACAAATGCACAATACAATGGACAACATCAGAACTAGGACTAACAGAATATGTATGGTCTGCAGATATAGATTCTCAGGGTTTTTTTCTCTCTGTTGTTGAGGTTTTCTTGGGAGAGGGGTAAGATGTTAGTTTGGTTTGGGTTTTTGTTTGGTTTTTTGTTTGGTTGGGTTTTTCTGGTTTGGTTTTGTTTTGGTTGGTTGGGGTTTTTTGGGTTTTGCTTTAGGTAGGTTTTTTTTTTTTTAGTTTTTGAGTTTTTTTGTTTGTTTGTTCTGTTTTGTTTAGAAAGTCCTCCAGGACAAACTTAGAACAAAAAATTTCAAAAAACCCTGACAAAACAGCAAAAATTTCATTTTATTGTTGGAAGCCGGGCAGCCATGTACCTCAGATAATCTGGGCCAGAGTTATTCTTGAGATCAATTAGTAAAATCCCTGTATAGTTCAAAAGGTGAAATGCAGAGGATATTGCAGTATTTTACCATTCAGGAGGGATTATCTAGTAAAAATTGAGAGTCCCAGAGGGTTTCCATATATCACTGGAGGAATTCTGTCTGTGGTAAAGTAGAGTTGTTAATCATTAAATTAGCTTCTCTTAAAGATTATTTTTCTCTTAATATACTTTCCTGTTTATTTTTTGGACTTGATAGTGCTTTCTCAACTAACCTGCTCTCTACAGGAATATCATTAATTTTTCCAGAGACAAAAAAGTTTATTTTAAGTCTGGCCATCAGGGACTACTGGAGTGACAGAAAACAGAAAAGAAGTAACAGCTGAAATAAAATGTCAGCTCGAACACGTCACTGATCCTTGTGTCCTAAGGATCTTGTTTTGCAAAGCTGGGCTGCTGTTCAAGTGTTTGTTCAACCTCAGACAGTGAGGGATTGTCCTAGCTGAGTCTAACAGCAGGGTAAACTTGGAGATCTTTTATCTTCATTTGATTTGGGCATTACGGCATCCTAACCACGCTCTATGGTCTCTCCAGGAGTTGCTGGTGAGACCTTTCTCCAAAGAGAAATCCAGTAGTAAAAGAAAGAGGCAAGTCAGCTCCTGCAGTGGTAGGCTGGTCTTATTTGGGTCTCAGGTACAAGAAACTAATTTTCAGACTCAGAAAGCCTAGGGCTCAGCACCTTACAAATTCAAGTCAGCCACTCCCCAGGGAGGGGAACCACTCCTCAAATACCTTCCCTACACCAGGACTTCTCTCCTTCTCTTTCTGACATTTCCAACTCCACGATATGAGTGAGACGCAAGAATTTCAAGTGTCAGGGCTGAGGGATGTTCCTGGTACAAGCACCCTGTTCCTTGCCTGAACCCTGCTAACAATGAAGTGTCTGAGATAAACCCTTTCCTCTGCCCTGAGACTGCACACCAAACAGGCGTAGGAAAGCAATCACAGCAAAGGAAGCATTCATCACATGGAGGCTTTTCTGCTAATTTGAGTTAAAATGGGCTAGAACTGGTCCCAGCAGACTCATTGCTTCTCCCCTCTGTATTCCCTTCTAAAAGTAACATGAGACATACTATGGTCTGGGTCAAACTGTATGACAGCTTCCATATCAAAGTACTCTTGGATCTTTTTTCTTAGATAACATGTTTATTGAAGGCTAGCAGTGGATCAGCTAGGAATTTAACGTGCTGGAACATATCTGTTGAAGAACTGGAACCCTGGATAAAAATATGAATTAGGCACGTAGGGTCTGCAAGTTGAACTCCATGAGTTCAAGTTGTTTTTATATTGGATCTAATATATTTGGATTAGAATTGACTAAAATATTGAAAGTTGATGCTGTTGTAATTACATTTCATCTCAGGTTATGAAGAGTTTTTTTGTTCTCTCACCTTTTTGACTTAACTTGTTAAATACCAAGTATAACAGGAACAATAAAGTTACTATTGTTTTATATTGCGTTCTTTTGTTCTCTTTTCTCTTTGAAACATCTCCTCTTCATGGACAATAAAAACATACTAAAAGAGAAAATGAGAAATATGTATTTTTATACACTGTAAATTTAAAAAACCAGAAGTGATGGAAGTACAATAATGAAAAAAAAGTCTAAACAAAATGTACTCTTAATGCATTTAATGGAAAAAAATGTTTAAAATGTAAAAGAGCTAAATATATTTTAAAGTTAATTCTATTTAACATAGCTTCCACAAGAAGGAAAAGTTTCACCTTTGGGTTCTACTTGCCGCACAGATATCACCTCTTCTCTTCTCTTCTCTTCTCTTCTCTTCTCTTCTCTTCTCTTCTCTTCTCTTCTCTTCTCTTCTCTTCTCTTCTCTTCTCTTCTCTTCTCTTCTCTTCTCTTCTCTTCTCTTCTCTTCTCTTCTCTTCTCTTCTCTTCTCTTCCCTTC